>JARGCV010000007.1:20195000-20782500 GCA_034064705.1 Bothrops alternatus | reverse complement strand
ATTTTTCTTTTTCATATTTTTTCTTTTCCCATTAGATTTAATTAAATAAAAAATGTAAGGTTTAAAACTTGTAGAAGGATTAAGACAGAGTCTTATGAGATACTGCATCCAACAGATATTTGTCAAATATAAATCTCCATGTACCATTTTCTGGAACTTACCTGGATTGAAAAGCCCTCCTTTTGGTCCCTCGTGCCTTAGTCACTTTCTGTATGGATTACTGCAATGTGCTGTACAATGTGCCACCCTTGAATAGTATCTAGAAGCTGTAGTTGATGCAGCAGCATGGGCAGTTCTGGGCACCCCTAGGACTGTGCATGTAACACCTCTTTTATGTGAGCTGCATTGGGTGCCAGTTTATTTCCTGGTCAAATTCAAGGTGTTGATTATTACTTTTAAAGCCCTTCCCAGTGTGGACCTGGTTACCTGAGGAACCATCCTGTCTCAATAATATCAACCTGTCCCATCAAGTCAGGCAGAGGGTTTGTTGCAGACCCTATCAATTAAAGAATTTTGACTGGCAGGGTCTACAATGAGAGTCTTCTTTACTGTTGTTCTGCCCTATGAAACATTTTGTCCCCAGAAGTGAGGGTACTCCAAGGGTGATATGCAACCATGGCGATGGTTGGTGGCTAGAAAATACCCCCTTGCCTTTTTGGCCTTTTAATCTTTATTTTAATTCTGTTTTTTAAAACTTTGCTTCTAACACTTGTCTCTTTTTATATGACTTTTATTTGTAAATCACCCAGATTTCAGGTGAGATGGGCGCTGTATAAATTTTATAAATAAGAATAAAAATATAAAATAAATACTTGAAGAAAGTCTTGTGCTGCTCTGTTATAGATATATAGTCCAGAAGGACATTCTGACTGAAAGTATTAAAATTTGCTGAGAAGTCCTCAAAATTCACAGGAATATAGTCACACTAACCAGATTCCAAATGGGTACTGATCCATGTCCACATAGTAACCATATTAGTTTCTATCTGGCTAGTAACTCTCCTAAGAGATCTACATGATTAGATTATAGTAGGTCTATCAGTTTAAAATGGTACTGGCCAGCTCTTGGCCGTTTTCTGCCTCCACTCCAAGAAATTATTTTGAAATGTGCTCAGGGTTATGACATGTTTCACAAACAAAAGAAATTTACTATTTGAAACAAACCTCTCCTCCTTATTTTTGCAAATACACTCTCCAATTATCTCCTTAATTTCAGGATCAGTAACTTTATCAAAACTTGCTGGTTTGACACCCTGCATGAGGAAAAAAAACCATAATTAAATTTCTCTGGCATTTTCATTCTAGATTTACACAGCTTTGAGTTTAAATTAGGACTCTTATGTAATCTAATATACAATAGACCATTATACATGCTATAACAAAGCTAAATTCAGCATTAACTTTTATTATGAATTTTAATATTAAAGGCATTGGAAGGGGAAAAATGAACTATCCTAGGATTCTGGGATTCTGTTCCAGAAATCTAAAAGATCAACGTCAAGGTTTTTTGCTTTTTCTTTTTTTGAAAAAAGCTTTGTTTAAACTGTAACAAATTAATTTATCAGTTAACTATTTGTTTATTTTAATTATACCTCAACTTTCCAGAATTCAGAGCAGCTTTCCTAATTAGCTTTTTATAATATTTTGATACTGTTCCGCTTTAAAATATAGAATAGATATTGTAAAATAATTAAAGTGTCTCTTATGGTTTTGCCGCAAATTTAAAGATAATCCTTACAGATTTATATTCTGCAAAAAAGGGAAAAGAAACTCTGTAAGGAAACCAAGTTTTCTTTTCAGAATACACCTCTAATTGAAGTTTGTGAATGTCTTAGAAAAAGATTTTCACCTGCTGACAGTTACAAGATGTGAACTTTAAGGATTCTCAATAGCAAATGTTAAATCCCAAGAGGAAATAGATATTTAAGGCAACGTTTTTATGTATGTTGAATATGGAAAAAAAACCTTTTCTAGTGAGGTAAAGAAATTGAAATAGAAAGCAGGCATGGAGGTGACTGCTATTCAAGGTCTATTTGAGGCATCACTTGAGTTGGTGCCATCTACGCTTAAGATTTCTCATCTATACGTACCACAAAATACCTTGAAGTATGAGTGATTGAGGCATGGGGAAAAAATCGCACGAAATAGTTGCCAGAAAGATTGTCTCTGCCTTGCACTATTTTAAGTTAAATATATCTTATTTTACCAAAGAGGAACAATTCATTATGCTTTTAGCCAAGTTAAATTGCAGCTTGAGTTAAAAAAAAATCCAAGAACTATGGCACCATTTTAACCTGCGCACCAATGGAAAAGAATTGTACAAATTATTCATTTAATGGAGTGTTAAGCAGCAAAAGGTAATCCATGCTGCATAAATAATTGTGGGAAGATGTATTTATTTTAGTAAACTGATAAAGCCATCCAGAGAGATTAGCATTTGGTTTTTCAGGGTATCTTCCACTGATGTATTTCTGGCAGTACAACAGACAGTACATTTGAGCAAATGTCATAAAGAAACTGAACAATCAGTTGGCCAATTAGATGTAATAGGAGGTCACTAAAAATGACAAGGTCACAATTCTAGAAGATGTTTTGAGTCCTATCTGTTGCTACAATAGGAAGGAAAAATGTTTACTTTTTGCTCAGTGTGGTTATAATTTTTTAATCCCCTAAATAAGACACCTATATTGAGCTTTTTATTTACTTCTATTCAATTGTGTTTGATTCTCAAAAACTGCCTGGACAAGTCCTTGGAGTTTTCTTGGCAAGGTTTTTCAAAAATAGTTTGCCATTGTCATTTTTCTAGGGCTGAGAAAAGTGACTGGTCCAAGGTCACCCAGGTGGCTTTGTGCCCAAGGTGAGTCTAGAACACATAGTCTCCCAGTTTATTTGGCTCTCATACTGACCTTTAGGAGGCATATGAATTGATTAAATTATTACTATAACTTAATTAATCAATTGGATAAGACATAAATTCTTTTTAATTAGTCTGGTTAAACTCTTCCAGAAAACGTCATCATTCTAAACTGTCTATACCAGGGGTGCTCGCACTCACTGGGGGTATGAGACAATATTCCAGGGGGTGCAAAAACTTGGGTTTAGAAGTTTCAAAATTATTTTTTATGTTCACGTCATTCAAAATTTGTTTAAATAAGTTTAGTACTTTTGTAAGGGGTGCGAGAATATACCAGAAGCGTTCTAGGGGAGCTGCTGGTCTATACCAATCTTCTTAGTCTCCTTGATTTCCTTTTTAAAGCAACTATAGTAATACATACGAATGATATAAATTAATATTTGTATATATTAAGGATTTAACACAATTTCTTACAATATAGTTGATGCAAACTGTGCTTATGTAACATGATTGGTCAGGTGGAGCTTTGTGCCTTTCCCCACTAACCATGTAGGAAAGCAAAGCATGTACCTGCATGAACAGTTCTGATAATTAAGCTTGGGAAATATGTACCGTATCACATGATACTTTATTATATAAACTGACTTAATAAAATAACAGTACTTTCCCCAAAGAACATTGAATTTATGATTAAGAGTTTAGTGCATGAAAGGACAGGCATAGGATAATTATTTTAAACTTGGAAAGCTTATTTGTTTCCTGGGGATTTAATCGTTTAATGAAAGAGTTCCATTCTAGGCTATTTACAAAAGAAATTAAATAAGAATCAGGCACAAACATAACTAAAAACTATTAACAAAATGTACCAACTAGACAAAGACTTTGTTGAAAAAGAAACAGAATAATTGGAATGTTTGTAGTGCATTCTTCCTACAATATAAGGACAATGGCCAATTTTTTTTGTAAGGGACATAGAAAGTAAGATTTTTTCTTCTTGTTCTGCAGCTTGTCTCTATAATCTCCTCGACAAGGTCCCTCAAATTTGCAAAGCAATGTTGAAGTTGTGCCTGGACTTTAGAGAGAAGAGGATTGTGTTCTGCTCCTGCAAATAAATAAGAGCCTCTTGGGGAAAAGGGGAAAGGTGTCCAAAAAGTATTAATGCAATTGTGAGTTCAAAGCCTTGTGCCTGCTTTAGACGCATCTTGACATTTTTTAATTCCCCTCTGAATGCTGCTGAATGGGTTTCTTCTGAATGAATTAGTAATCCATTTCTTCGGTAACCCTTACATTAGACTGGTATGACAAACAAATATTATTATCACTCTATTTCAGATGTGGGTAAGCTAAAAGATCCAATTAAGTGTTTGTCGAAAGACATCTATGACGGTCTCCTGATGTCCTTTTTTTAAAAAAAAAAGGAAAAGCAATAAATAGCTATAATTGTATTTTACAAAGTTTAGAAATTCTTAACCTCTTCCACTGAGGCCATTTTCTGTCCCAAACAGCCTCTGAAAGAAGTTTTCTCATGCACTTTGCTATGTCAACATCCCAAAAACAAATGACACAATAAATATGCAATTTGTGACAAATGTAATCTTAGCATAAATAAAAACAAAGAACTGAGCTGTAAGAGCTTGTACTTTAAATAGTGTATGAATCTGTGTTCACATAAGTTTCAGTTTTCCACTGACTGAAAAATATACAGATTCCACAACTCATGTTTGATCTTAAACCTGACAGTACAGTTTAGTTCCAATATTTCCTTTTCCCTCTGAAAACAAAGTAAAAAGATCTGTGTATATATATATACAGAAGCACATAGTATTCTTTCCAGAATAATCTATATGAATTTTTTCCACCACTCTTTATATATTTGTGTTTAATATAATAGAGTTGATCCCAAATAAGTTAATTCCTCTAAAATCAGTGGGAAAATCAATCCTGATTGCATGAGCTAAAAATAGTCTGAATACAACTCATTCAGTTTAATATCAAGAACACATCAAGATAAAAGAACAAAGTCAGCCCCCTGAGTTCACATGCCAGATTAATATCAAAGATGCTTAGTGACAACTGTAGCTGAACAAAAGAAAATAGATGGGTCAATGTTATGTGGAACCAGAATAATGCACAGAGCTGTAAGTGATATTATAGGCAAAAGCAAATTGACAGGCATTCATACAAATGCATAGAGCCAGTTTGGTCTGGAGCAGGGGTTCTCAACCTTGGCAACTTTAAGACTTGTGGACTTCAACTCCCAGAATTCCTCAGCCAGCTTGCTGGCTGAGGAATTCTGGGAGTTGAAGTCCACAAGTCTTAAAGTTGCCAAGGTTGAAAACCCCTGGTCTGGAGGTTAAGCTACCAGGCTAGAAACCAGGAGACTTTGAATTCTAGTCCTGCCTCAAGCATAGTCTCTCTCTCTCTCTTTCAGCCCAACTTACCTCACAGAGTTATAGTTGTTGGGAAAATAAGAGGGAAAAAGGAGCATATAAAAATAAATAAATGCATGCAACCATATCCATTAATCATTGTAAGTATACGTACAAGGAAACTTCCACAAGAAACAATATATAAAATAGTCACAAATCATACATGCACACAATCTTCTAGTGACATAATATATAATGTGGATATAATGGAACTGGAAAGGGTGCAAAAAAGGGCAACAAGAATGATCAAGGAAATGGAGCGCCTCCCTTATGAAACCAGATTGCAACGCCTTGGTCTCTTCAGCCTTGAAAGACGGCGTTTAAGGGGTGACTTGATCGAAGTGTATAAAATCATGCATGGGATAGAAAAGGTGGATAGAGAAAAATTATTTTCTCTATCACACAATACCAAGACAAGGGGGCACTCCCTAAAGCTCATAGCTAAGAAAGTGAGGACAAATAAAGGTAAATATTTCTTCACCCAGAGGGTCGTTGATTTATGGAATTCACTTCCAGAAGGGGTCGTGACAGCTGTCAGCCTTGACAGCTTCAAGGCAGGGTTAGATAGATTCATGGATGCCAAGTGTATCGGTGGTTATTAAAACGGATGTCCATGTGCCGCCTCTATGTTGGTTGAGGCAGGCAGGATTCCCTTGAGTACCATTTGTTGGGAATTTTAAAAATATACAAAAATAAATATTAAAGTAGGAAGTAGAAACAGCTTGCATGTAGAATTTTCATAAATTACCATTGAAACAAGTAAACAAAACATGTTATTAGTAAAATGAGAAACTGAGCAAATCTGAAAAACATTGATGTCATTTCTACATTTTGATGAAACTGGCTGGGATGGGGTATGACAAAGGAGAGGATATGTAGAATTACCACAACCCTAGTCTTAATAAGAAATCATTTCTTCTTGCCAGAAAATATAAAGACCTAAATAAGAATGAGGTATTCAACATATCATGATGTTGAGAATTTAAGAATTATTCAACAATACTTTTATTAAAGTTATATGGTATGTTATATAATAGTATAACAGTGCTAGTGTTAAAATAAGAAAAAACAGTGTATATGAAAGAGCAAAATGATTATATTAAAAATATTACTTACAGAGGTTACTTTCCTATAAATTTGAGCAGCATTCTGGCATTCTGAATATGGATATTCTGAGGTAGCCATTTCCAACATACACATTCCAAAAGCATATACATCCACTGATTCATCATAGTGTTCTTCATACATTTCTGGGGCCATAAATTCTGGAGTACCTGAACAGAACAAAAGGAATCCATCTTAGAAAATGTACTTGTGCATATAGCAGTGATGGCGAACCTTTTAGAGACCAAGTGTCCAAAAAATGCCTGTCCCGCCCCCGCTCCACCCCTATCCTGCTCCGCGCCCACCCGCAGGGCCACCCATCGCCTCCATGGCCCTGCAGCACCATGATGGCCACGCCCTCCACCCACACCCCGCAGCATCATCTGCACACAATGGGGTGTGAAGGTGGAGTCTTGTCCCTGCTGCCCAGCTGCCATGTGCTTGGCTTCGCTGCTCCACATGGGCTGCACCCAGGGGCAACTCTCCTCCAGGGGGCTGGTGGTGAGGAGGGGGCCACGAGGCTGGGGCGATGGCATGCGTGCCCACAGAGAGGGCTCTGAGTGCCGCTTCTGGCACTCGTGCCATAGGTTCACCACCACTGGCATATAGCATCAAGCCAGAGAAAAGTAAATTTAAAGGAGAATGTAGAAAACATACTTGTACATAGAGCATCAAGCCAGAGAAAAGTAAATTTAAAGGAAAACATTCTATGCGTCAATATAAAACTCAAAGGAACTTCTGTATTTTAAATTGAAATTAGTAAGACAGATAGCTAGATATTGGATTGAACCCAAAGGAATCATTCTGTATGCATAAAAGTTCAATTCACAGAAAGGTAGTCTTCCACAATTTTGTCCCCCCCCCCACTATATTTCAAATAATACTTTGAAGCCCAATAAACAATTAGACTAAGAATTCAAGATATTTTCAGGTCCTAGACACTTATTGCACAATTTTCTGCGATGGCATAGGAATCTCTATATTTTTTGAAAAAATATCTGGAATTTGGCAAGTTCATCAAATATCCCATGAAGTTGACTTCACTTCATATTTTGTATGATCTAATGTAATGTAAGAATGCCACAGTCTTACATTTGAAATCTCAAGAGATATTTCTAAACTTTTAAGCCATGTTTGAAAGTTAACAGATGCCCTATTGCTAATTTATGCTTTGTGGCAGATCCCTGAACTATAGATTTCCATAAGAAATGTGAAAGTTAGAATTCAAGATGGTATGTGTGAATGTAGACTTTGCTTTGGGAAAGCGAAGGGAACAGTGCACTCCTAGGGGAAGAGGATAAGGTTTATTTATTTACATTACATCCACTGAAAGCATAAACTTCTAAACAAAAATAAATTATAATTCATGTTTATATACGTATAATAGTCAATACATTATAAAATTAAGAAAACAACATTGTTGAAATGTTACTAATTTGGGAAGAATGTATGAGGCAAGGATTTGACATTGCCAATAAAAACAAAACATGTGCTCATTATTTTGAGGACCTATATTATTCATCCATTTTCAATAAAGATACATGAAGTAAATGAAATGTGGAGATTTTTAGGAAGAGACTGAACAGCCATTTGTTTGAAATGGTATATGGCAGGGCTAGGCAACCTTGGCTCTTTTATGACTCGTGGACTTCAACTCCCAGAATTCTGGGAGTTGAAGTCCACGAGTCATAAAAGAGCCAAGGTTGCCTACCCTTGGTATATGGCTTCCTGCTTAAGCAGTGGGTTGGACTAGACTAGAAGACCTTCCAATTCTGTTATTATGTCATGTCATGTTATGCTTACCTATGACACTTTTGGCAAATGAAGTTCTCTTAAGAGTTGCCAGACCCAAATCTCCTATCTTCACAGATCCAGTTGGCCCAGTTATAAAAATATTGTCACATTTTAAATCTCTATGAATAATTGGTGGTGTCCGAGTGTGCAGAAAAAGAAGACCTTTTAGGATTTGCCGACCCCAGCTACGAAGGACTTTTGGTTTCATCACTTTAAATCTCTTCAAATAGCTAAAATAAAAACATGTGAGATGGAATAAAATTATTTTATAGAAAAACAGATGCACTGAGATTCTTCTTGAGGACAATGTCTGCCTTTCTGCAGCACAGTGAACCCCTGACACATGCACGACACTTTCCAGGTCAGTTTGACTATTTTGTAAGTGATCTACCTCTTACAATTAGACTTATCTGATTCAGCCTTCAGCCGAGTACATCCAAGTACATTCCTAATTTAAGAGGAAGATAGTTTGGAAGGTAGATTATAAATAAATTCATTAAAATGCTAATGTGTTAAAATCTATGAATTACAATTCTACTGAGATCCTTGTTTATGCAAAACTCTATATATGCACTGATGCTGTATGTATATTGGCATACAGTTGATAAACAGTGCTTCAGATCTGAAACTTGAAGCAATGTTATTATTCCTCATGGAGTGGAAAAAAAACGTACAGAGAATTTTTACCAATATTGAAAAATATTTATTCAGATTTGTATGCCGCCCTTCTCCTAGGACCCAGGGCGGCTTACAACAACAATACAACTAAAATTTAAAAAATTAGTCACATTCATACAGCATGCAAACACAATCAACTCACAATCGCTGATGATTCAGATTAATTATTCAAGCATGTGAATTTGAATCAAGTGTTCTCTTTCTCACTGGTAGAAGATTATTTGATTATAGCTTAATAATGTTATCTATTTTGGGAAAGGTTAACCCAGAAGTTCAAAATGACCCAAGTAAAACAAAGAAAGGGAGAGAAAATGCAGGCAGGACTGTGGGTCGTCACAGAAGAAAACAATAGAGAATATAACAGAATTGAAACTTACTTTCATTTAACTTAATTGGAAATACAGTCAGGCAAGCTATTTTAAAGAAGGAAAGTAGATTTCCATTCTTAACAGGGTTAGGGATGAAGCAAGAATTTTGTCCATACAGATGTTCTACTTAACTAATTATCCATGTCATGATATAACTAGTACTTACGTTTTCAGAGTTCCGGAGGTCATCAGTTCTGTTACCAGCACAATACACTTTTTTCCTTTTAAACACGACTCCCAAAAATCATAAAACCTGACAATATTTGGGTGCTGAAGACCTTTCAACATTTCTGCTTCTTCTTTAAACCTTTGCCGTTCCACTTTTGTCAGCTTTCGATCCTGCAGTTCAGAAAATATTTCTTGTCAGAAGACAGCTTGGGAACACGCCTTGCATTAAGAGGGCTGCTGCACTTCAGCTCAAATGAAGAGGGCCATAAAAATGATGGCCATATTTTTTTTCTGTTCTATAGAGGATGTTAAAATGTTGGCTTCAGAGTGCAGGAGAATTCAAATGAAAGATAAAGTATTTCTCTTGCAGGTGGAATTATTATAAAGAAGGATCTTTAGATCTAAGCCACAGCAATAACTCAGTTTCGCAAATATTTTAGGTAAATATCAAATATGATTACAAAATTCTGGGTTGATAAAACACAAAGAGTTAACAACAACAATCAAAACAGAATAAAGTTATCTTTAAGAGTTTCATTATAGTTACAATATTTTTTCTTTTTTTGCATAGTTTTTTTCACCATAGTTCTGCAGATCATCCCCTTTGATCTATTGCAGTGCACTCTATATGGGGCTGCTCTTGAAGACCACTCAGAAGGTTACTTGAAGGACTGCTTTCTTCTCCCATGGTCATCTGCCCACACAGCATGATCCAACAGAGAGAGCATCTCCAAGTTTCTTCTTTTAAATCTTGTCATCTCCCTTTTTGTATGACAACAAAGACGTGATAAGGCATGGTAAGTAATTGGAGAAAATTTGAATTCTGTTTAATGAACTTGAATGGATTAAGGTTTAATATTATTTTGTTATTTTAAAGAGATGGATTGATTGTGGGATTTTATATGTATAGGGTTGATTAATACTTTATTGCTATTAGGATATTTACTGTGTTGTGGAAGAAGAAACAAATGAGATTGGTGATAAAATGAGGGGTGTGAGAGATTAAGAATTATAATTGATAATTTGTTGTTTTAAAGCTAAACTACGGTAATTGTAAACTGATAAAGTTATAAAACAGAATGAGCAGTTATAGAAATTTAAAATAGAAATGGAATATTTTAAATGTATTATGTTATTCGAGGGATATAGAGAGGGGATAGCGAAATGTATTGTGCTGAGCTGTTTATATATGTCTTTACTTTTGAATGTTTGACCACCCAAACACCATGGTGGGTCTTGAGTACTTTTTCTTAAGAAATTAAAAAACTAATAAAATGTTTTTTTTAAAAAAAATCTTGTCATCTTATGGGATGTAGGAAGTGTGCATTTTCTCTCGTTATCTCTATTTTCTGTAATTACAAGCTCCAATTCTGCCTGCCTTTAAGAAAGCCACTTAAGATCCATAGATTCCTTGGTGCTCTCTGACCTTGGTTATTTGCTTGCACATATTTTATCCAATTAGGTAACATAATCAGTGCTAGTGAGTGTGGGATTTGCCTCCTGGTTTACATTGGGGAATAACTGTCAAAGTTGTGGGGCTTGGCACTACTGCCCATGAGGATAAAGGTTTACTTCTGATCCCTATGTGCACTAATGTGTTAGGCTCTATGATTGATTCCTGCTTGGCTCAGATTGGATTAAGCAAAACTGACTGAAATTGGTATTTACAGGAGGCTTCAAGCAACTGGAAGAGATCTTTCCTGATGTAGATGGGGGAGATTCTTCCATTGAAGAATCAGGTGCACAATTTGGTGATTATCTTTGACCTTCAGCCCTTAGGTCTATCCTTTAGTACAGAGGTCCCCAACCTTTTGGGCACCAGGGACCGGTTCCATGGAGAGAGGTTTGTCTGCGGACCAGAGTGCGTGGTTTTGTGTGCTGCCTGCATCTCGTGGATGGGGCTTTGCTTGTTTGTGTGGACTGGTTGCTGGCATGCCTTGGCCCGGTACTGGTTTGCGGATCAGGGGTTGGGGACCCCTGCTTTAGTACTTAGGTCTACATAGTGGTAAGTACCTTTTTCTAGCTCTACGTTCTCTACTGGGTACATAATTTCCTGAAGAAGACCAATTCAACTACTCTGATCCATGTGCTAGTTATCTGTAACTTTTATTTTGTAATATTCTGTATATATGATGCCTCTGAAAGAGATTCAGAAATTGCAGCAGGTCTAAATTGTGGTAACTAAACTCTTAGTTTCAGGTTAACCGAAGGATCATCCTTTGGAACCTGTCCACGTATTGAAACCCTTCTGGAAGCCTTACTGTTGCTGAAGTAGCCTGTAGAATTCTCTCACAAGTGATAATCATCTACAAATAGTCCTTGATTTAGGACCATGATTGAGCCCAAAATTGCTGTTGCTAAGCAAGGCAGTTGTTAAGTGAGTTTCCCCCCTTTTACAACCTTTTTACCACAATTGTTAAGCAACTTGCTGCAATTGTTAAGTGGATAATGAGGTCGTTAAACAAATCTAGCTTGTCAGAAGCCAGCTGGGAAGGTTCAAATGGTGATCACATGACCTCAGAACAGTGTAACTGTCATAAATGCATGCCAGTTGCCAAGCGCCTGAGTTCTGATCACATGACCATGGGAATGCTGCAAATGTCATTAAGTATGAAAACTGGCCATAAATCTCTTTTTTCAATATGATTGTAACTTCAAAGTGTCACTAAATAAATGATTGTAAGTTGAGGACTGCCTTTATTGTGGTTTCAATTGTGTGATTTTAATTTTCAGGTTGTTTTTTGTTGTTGTACACCGCCTTGAGGAACATTCTTTGAATTGGGAAGATGAACACGTGAAATGTGGCTAAGAAATACATGATTATAAAAACAAAATCTCAATATACTCTGAGATAAGTTTTTTTTTCTTTTTTCATTCACCAGCATAAAAGGTATATATCAATTCTGGCTCAGTGCCCTTAGCTAAGGTTTATATTAAGGGTGCACAAACACTCCAAGGATGAATATGACTCTAAAAGTTTGGCCAAAACACACCTCATACTTGAGAAGCTTAAGAGTTTAACTTCTATGTAACATAAAACAGCTCCACCTAGTTGTAGTTAATACCTGAGAGATTCACTACAAAGAGCAAGCCAAAATAACCACAAAGAATAAGGCAGCATGATCACAAGCTATAACCTTTGCTACTTTAACAGATGTTCATAAATCATGCAGCCACATGAAGCAATTACTTGAAAAGATGGGTCCTATGGTACGTCAGATGGTTGTATGTCATATATGTAGCCCAAAGAATTTAATGCTGCCACTTGGAGTCAGGAGAATTATAATTAACAATCTTGAGCATATAAGCCAATAACTGAAGAAACTAAGAAGTTTGTAAATTATTTCATTCATTGTTTCTCAATGGAAATCTTTCAAGATAAATATTGAAAAAGGCACTGAACAAAATAAGGCAGCAGTATCAAGAACCAGGACAGCATCCCAACATGAGTTCTTCAAAATATTTTACACCAGCATTCCCATTATCTATGACAAATTGCTGACTAGCATTGAGTTTTAATTCAGAATATCTGGTGGGACTCAGTTTGAAGAACAGGCTACGTCATTTGCCCAAAGAGCCTTCAGTATAAAACTGCTGCATACCTTCTGACAGTCGAATCGTGTCCAAGTGGAATCTGCCCAGCCCATATGCATGTACAGAAAAAGTCTTGTGTTCCTGTCCCTAAGTCAGATCAGGGAAATGTAGACCTGAAGTCAGTCCTTCTCTGCAGTGGCCCATCTACTTTGGAACATTCCAGTGGAAGAGCTATGCCTTGCACTGTTTTTACTGGTTTTTTGCAAGACAAGGAAATCTGTATTATTTAACTGGGCATTGTGTGGATAACTTCTATGGTTTTCAGTGACTTATGTGAATGGGCAGGCATGATTTTATTATCATATTTATTGTTGAATTTTGGTTTTGAAATGGCTGATTTCCAGATTTTTAATCCTATTACTATGAGCTATATATTATAAGTAGCTGCTACCAGGTAAGGGAGTGTATGGGAGGCACCATGCATGTCAGAGAGGGTTCATGAGGGTGCAAGGGGATGCACAAGACACATTGTGTGGATCATGAAAGATGAACAGAGCTGCATGAGGGGTGCCACATGGGAAAGGGGGCACAATAGTAAGGTGTAGATTGCAGAGGGTGCATGGAGGCTGGGTTCATAAGGGCAAGTGGGTGCATGAGGGAGTTGTGGCAAAAGTGCACAGTGTTACATGAGAGGCAAAGTGAGAGTTTGGGAGGGTGCATGGGTGTGTTTAAGAGGTGCCACATGGATGGGGAGGCTGCACTGTGATGTGGTGAGGATTTTTGAATCTGGGTATCTCAAATGCATTGACTTAAAGAGTAAGTTCAAAATTCAGTACCTATTACTCTGATATGATTTAAATTTCAAGGATCCTCACAGTAGTTGTATTCACAAAGTTGTGGCTACTGCAGCACTGCTACAGTCATGTAATTGTGCTTTCTGGTGCTCCCAGCCAGCTTCCCACGAGCAAAGTCAAAGTCAAAGTAAAAGTCAGTAGTAAATTGGAAGCTGTCCTGCTCCCACTGCTTTTTTGTTCACCTGTTTCTTTGTTTAGGTAAGGAAATAACTCTGAGATAATGACTCAACAGATCATGAGTTATCTACAATTCTCATTGTGTGTCTGTATGTACCCTCAGGTTAGCCTAAATTCTGCATTATACCACAACAATTTTTGAATCAAGGTAACTCAAATGGTCAGACCCGCTTTATTTGCACAGTTGTGGTTGTTACAGCATCCCCATGATTACATGACCATGATTTCTGACACTCTGTCAGCTTCCGACAAACAAAGTGAATGGGGAAACTTGCAGAAAGTTGGAAGCTGTTCCCACTCCCACTGCTTTTGTTTTCCCACCCGTGGGCATCTATTTAAGTAAATATTCACTTATTATTGAAGTTCATTTGCCACTACAATTATTTTTCTATGTATGATATATATTCTCCTTAGATGATCACAGGTCAACCCAGCATTGGAGTTAAAAAAAAACATGGTCTGCATAAAATTTAATATTCATACTGGTCACATCAGATTGCACCACCTTTCTCTGAAAGGATGTCCCAATGGGTCATAGGATTCTTTACTTTTTCTCTTAAGGTAGTCCTCAACTTATGACCATTCATTTAGGAATCATTCCAAATTACAACATTTCAAATTACAACAGCACTGGAAAAAAAAAATGACTTATGGATACACTTGCCACTATTGTAGGATCGACTATTGCAATGCTCTCTACATGGGGCTCCCCTTGAATTGCACGCGGAGGCTCCAACTGGCGCAGAATGCGGCCACACGGGTGGTGGTGGGGGCACCCTGGCGGGCACGAACGGCCCCCATCCTGGGCAAGCTGCACTGGTTGCCGGTGGTCTTCCAGGTGCGCTTCAAGGTGTTGGTTATCACCTTTAAAGCGCTCCATGGCATAGGACCCAGTTATTTACAGGACCGCCTACTGCCAGTAAATACCTCCCACCGACCAGTTCGCTCCCACAGAGAGGGCCTCCTCAGGGTGCCAGCGGCTAAGCAATGTCGGCTGGTGGCACCCAGGGGGAGAGCCTTTTCTGTGGGGGCTCCGACGATGTGGAACGAGCTCACTCTGGAACTCTGGACATGTCATGATCTCCGCACCTTCAGAAGAGAATTGAAGACCTATCTCTTCAATCAAGCCGGCCTGGCCTAGAGCTCCTCGGGGTTTTTTTATGTAATTTTAAATTAAGTAGTTAGGGTTTTAGTGTGGGATTTTAATTTGGTTTTAGTACAGCCTAGTTATTTAATTCTGTTTTAAATATTTATTATTGTTACGTTTTTTAAATTTGGCTGTAAACCGCCCCGAGTCCTACGGAAGAGGGGCGGTATAAAAGTCTTAAATAATAATAATAATAATAAAATCTGGCATTGTCACATGACTCATTTAATGATCAAACAATTTAACAACAATTTTTCCAGTCCCTATTGTGGTTGTAAGTCAAGGACTATCTGTATGTCTTTGCAATTACATCATCCATTCAAGTACACTGAATGTCACCCAGAACGGGATTATAGGATTTGCTAAGTAACCTTCCCAATCAGCTGACAGAAGTCCGACCGAGGGGTCAATCCATTTATAAATCATACTGAAGTAGTTGCACATACTTGTTTAATTTAATGTATAGAGGATAACGGTCCCATCAAGGTCACACAATTCATCCATTTTCATGTTTTCAAAATGCCAGGGCAAACTTCCAATTTGTTCACCAGAACTATATACAGGAACTTGCATCAGCAACTATTTGCACAATTGGCACAAGCATAAAAATCAGTCAGCTCCTTTTTTTAGATATCACAAATGACCATTCTTTGTGAGTGATACAGATTCAGGCTTCATTTATTGGGGGGAATAAATGGGTTCTAAACTGCAAATAATTCACTTGCTGAAATTCTTGTAATCTAACTCTCTGAAATCTATTTAAGAAAGATTCTGGAAGAATTAGTTTAACTGAGTTAATTGCCAAGAACCTGACATATATCTTTATCAGCTTGTGTGTGTATTTGCTCTACATGAAGTTATCCTTTAAGGTGATTGGAAGCTCCAGCCGGTATAAGATGCAGCCATCCAACTGATAATTGAATAACCTACTGAAAAGCTTTTGGATTCAATTCAAGGAGCTACTTATTGCCTGCAAAGTCCCTCATGTCTTTGAGCCTCAGTAGCTTCATTACTTCCTGCTCAAGGCAGAATCTGTTCACCCAATACATCCTGCCAGAAGGTGTGTGGATTTACCCTCTAAGATGTCAAAGGACCCAGGCGTGCAAGCAAGCCTTCATGGTCACAAGTTCCCTGGATTTTGAAAAGCCAGGTTACCATGGACCTTTCTTTATGTCGTTTCAAAAAAGCAATAAAAGCAGCGCTTTTCCAGAAAGCCCTTGGTAAGGCAAAATAATAGGACTATTGTCATCCGTGAATCGGTGGGCTGCAGTAAATAATCAGGAATGCTATTCTAGTTTGTATGGATGTATGGGTTTATTTTTTTTAGTCTTTTTATGATAAGATTCATTTAATGAAGTGTCATGCAGACATGGTCAAAAAAATAAAGTGGAGGAATTTTATACTCTAAGGCAGTCTTGTATTTTTAGTATCCACTGCAACATCCAGCTCTTCCATGGCTTAAAAAGTACTTATTCTACTAACTGTAATTTACTAAATGCCAAAAAAAATTAACCTTTTTTTTTACCATTTAGTTCACTGTATAGCTTTAATGCTACACATATTGCACTCATCTGTTCTAAAAAGGGGAGAAAAAACTTCTATGATGTCCGTTGATATAAACACAAATGTTACATAAACAGTTGCATTTTTTCATTCTCCTTATAAGGCAGCTCAGTTTTTAGCTATTTTTTTTAGCTTGAGCTTTATCTTTACTGGGTCATGGAATCTTGGCACTTGGACAGACACCATATAATTTCTACCAAAATAAATGAAAGCTTTTTGTATCTAATCCAGCCAGCCAGTCGGTTTAAAATAAATATTAAACTTCAAAACTTCCTAATGTTGCATAAGGATAATTAATCAAAATAACTTGATGAGAATATGTGTAGCAAGGATCAGCAAGAAATTTACCCAATTTTGGATCTCTAATTCAATAGGTGAAACTGTCAATGTATTGGCCTCAGTATTTGGAGGCTTTTTGGACCCCTGGGTTGATGATGATATTATCTTTGGTCTTGGATGGGGTTGCACTTCCCCAAGCAAGACTGGTCCACAACTTCTGGGTTACAGCTATTGCTGAAAGAGCCGATAGCTGCTGTGGCCAGAGGGATTTTGCATAGGTTCATCCTGTGTGCCAGTTTCATGATCAGGAGTACCTGTAAACAGTTACTATTGCCCTAGTCACCTCACAATTGGATTATTGCAATGGTCTCTATATGAGGCTGCCCTTTAAAGCCACTTGGAAGCTGCAGCTGGTTCAAAATTCAGCAGAGTGAACAGTAATGGGCATCTCTTGGTGTGCCCATGTATCAATACTAACAAGCCAAGCTTCACTGGTTGCCAGTTGACTTCTGAGTGCAATTCAAGTGCTGGTTATTGGCTATTAAGCCTGTATGGCATAGGTAACGAATAACAGAGAGATTGCTCATCTCCAACTGTTTTTGCCCAACCAGTACATTACAGCAGAATGGGTGTATTCCAAATCCCCTCCGTTAAAGACTGCCATCTTTTAGGACCTAGGAAACATGCCTTCTCTGTTGCAGCCCCCACCTGCTGGAAGAACACCTCCAGAGATAAGGATGGTGCCCTTTATCCTGGGATCTGAAAAATTTTGAGAGTTTTGAAAATGTGACTTTGGTCCCAAGGCTTGGGGCTGATGTTTATTATTTGTTCAATGGCCCCTGTTTTGTTTGGATGCTTGGCAACTGGCATGTATTTATGTCCTGAAGTCATGTGATTGACTTTTGTAACCTTCTGATAAACAAAGTCAATGGGGAAGCCAGATTCAATTAACTACTAGGTTACTAGCTTAACAATTGCAGCAATTCACTTAACAACTATGGCAAGAAAGATCATAAAATGGGTCAAAACTCTCTTAACAACTGTCTTGCTCACCAACGGAAATTTGGGGTCGTAAGTCTTGTACTTGTAAGAAGGATCTGAGCATCTTCTATGCTGCACTGGTCAGACCACATTGGATACTGTGTCAACAAGTTCAATAACATAAGAACGTTATTGAAGAGCCAGAAAAAGTGCAGAAAACAGAGTAAAGATAAAGATAACTCCTATAAATAATAGTCAAAGGAATTGGCTTTGTATAACCTAATGAAGAGAAAGCTAAGTGGAGATTACAATAGCTGTCTTCAAATTTACAGTATGAAGAGCTGTCACAGAAAACAGGATGTCTGTTTATATTCCATAGCTTCCAGAGTAAGAAAAGATGAAGATCCACACTCAAAATAAGAAGAAATTTCCCAATCAAAAACGCTATTAACCCGTGGAACAGCCTACCTCCTGGAATTGTGGGGGCTCCATTGCTGGAGGTTTTCAAGCAAAGGTCAGATGGGATGGTCAGAGAATCCCTGCCCTGGGCAGAGACTAGAAGACCTCCAAGATTCCTTCTAACCCAATTATTCTAGGTACATTAGTCTACCCCAGGGGTAGGCAACCTTGGCTCTTTTATGACTCATGGACTTCAACTGCCAGAATTCCTGAGCCAGCCCCAGTGGTTCCTTTGAAAAAAAGATGCAAAAGCACTGGAGACTCCTCTGTTTGAAAATCCTAAAACTTAGCAAGCTGGCAGCAGGGTGAGATAAGAGTTTCGATAAATGGGACAAAGACATCATCCACAGGATAAAGAAAAGTGCAACATTTCAAAAGAAGGATTACTTTTACTATGATTTCAAATACATCTTAATTGAGACTGAAATAAATAAGCTCAGCTTTCCAGTGCAGTGTTGATAAATCCTGTAAAACAAGTAGCAATATTTTTTAAACTGACACAAAATCATGGGAAATAAATGAACACGGCCTGTTGGCAGAAAGGATTTCCTCTCAACAGAAGAGAATATTTGTAGCTCAGGGATTAACTATGGGATCCTTGGTGCTCTCTGAACTTGGTTGTTTTCTTGCTGAAATTTCATTACCCAGCTAGGTAATACCTTCATAAATGAATGACAATGTTACCTAGCTGGTGATGGAATGTCCTCAAGAAAGCAAACAAGCTGACTTCCGGTTCCGGATCGCGGCACCTCTAGCCACACGGGGAGACTTGTCTCCTCTTTTGGCTAGTTTCCCTCTGCCAGTAGACCCCTGCGGGGGTCGAAAGTCGCCCTGGAGGGCGCGACTACCGTCAAGGAGGCTGTGCTCAGCAGCAGAGGAGCGGTGGCTCCTCTAGCTGTCCGAGCTGACTCTGAGGGCCGACGGAGAAGATCGGCCATAAAATGGCCGATCACCTAGCCGCACCAACCGCAAGTCACAAGAACAACTAAGCATGAAGAACCACTGTGGTGAATCCGGGTGAGACCTTTCTTTCTCTTGCTATCCTGACCTTTCCTGTAAAGGGTTTCTATTTTCCTTTATTAAGAAAGCGGCGGCTGCCTATATGTGGAAAGAAGAGCTAAAAAGAAAAAGATTAATTTTTGTATGTGTGGTTGTTGTTTTTTTTACTATTTGACTTCTGTTGGGTGAATTTCAGGGGAAAAGAAGGAAAAAGGGACATTGTTACTTTCCTTTTTTAAGCTGATAACGTAGGAGACATTTTTGTTGATTTTTTAAAAAAAGAAAGAAAGAAAACTTTCCTTTTTTTCTTTCTTTAACTTGATTAACTTGGGGAAAAAAGAAGAAAAAGACTTTATAGTCCACTGAGGACATCTGGTGGTGAAAAAGCAAAACTCTAACTGTATTTCTCCCTGTTATCTGAAGAGGGATTGGATTTATGTGATAATAAAAGAGAAAAGATAACTGGACAGCTGAGTGATGAAGCTGGCTATTAGACCTTTGGAGGCGGATATTTATGGATCTTTCTCAAGTAGTCTCTATTAAAGGAATAGGCAAAGCTACCACCAAAATGGCTAAAAGTTATTCACATCTTGACTACGATTTAATACTGGAAAAAATATTAGAATTTACAGAAGATTTCAAAACTTATTGGAAATCTTGGAGAAAATCCAAAGATGCCACCTTGGAATCTTACATCGACCCTCTAATAATGAACCAAGTTATGGAACAAGGAACAATAGAAGATGAACAGAATAGTCCTGAACAGACCTACATACAACTTAAAGAGACAGAGACACTATTCTTACAACCTAATTGTGAATCTGCATTGAAAGAAAATGTGGAAACCACTGAATCAATTAATGCTACACGTCACCTACAATTGATGGACAATTTTGATGACCAAGAAATAACTGTAATTGACTCAACTCAACTACCAAAAATAACAAAGATTGATACCCAGACACAATTTTTCGGAAATTACAATAAAGAGGAAAGGGAAAGAAAATTTGTTCAGTTTGAACCGGTTAGGAACCCTCGTAATCAAATCTTGAGGTTTGATAACCGAAAAGCCTTATTATGGGAACCAAATTGGCATAGAAAGAAAGCTAGAGTCAGGTTTAAATGTGACATAAAATGTTATTTGACGGGTTAAAAAGGCTTTAGAAATTGTGTCTGATTTAATGACGAATGAAGGATGTAAATTTACTGTTACCATAGTTGATAATTATTTGAGGGAGTAAATCTTTTTAGAGGACAAAAAGACCTTATAGATGTAGATTGACGAAATGATTGAATATATTTTTTTAAAAAGGAAAAAAATGGAAATGTATTTTTTTTATTTTTCTAACTTATACAGTAATTTTAAATTTGATAATTATGTTGTAATAGAGAAAGAGAATATGTCTGATTTAATTAGGAATGAAAGATGAGAATTTCCTGATATTATGGTTGATAAGTATTTGAAGATATAAACTTTATTAAGTCCTTAAAAAGATTTTTTTTATAGATGTAGATTGATGAAATGATAGAATATATTCTTAAAAATAGAATTGTATTTGTTGGACTTATATTATTATTTTAAATATGATAACTATGTTCTAATAGAGAGAGAGGAAGAGCTATTTGTGATAAGGAAAAAAAATCTGTCTCAATGAACAATCTTGTATTAAGGATACCTGAAATCACAACTATATACTTACTAAAATGTAATTGGAGTATGACAACTGTAATTAGTGTAGCCTAAAAACAGGATATAGATTATAATCGCATGTATTTGATGATTTTTGTTTGACTGAACTTTACTTAAAATTGTATAAATTTTAATAAGCAATACCAAATTCAAGAAATAGAGAGGAAAATTTTGATAATTAATTTGAGCTATATTTATATGACTTTGTCTTTGAATGGTTGGACATCCTGATCACCACGTTGTGTCCTAAGCTTTTGGGGAAAGATGGAAAAAAATCAGTAATTTTTATTTTTTATTTTAAAAAAAGAAGTATATACCAAGAAGATTAGATAAAATAGAAGTATTAATGTAAGAGAAAATTAATCTTATTGTATACAATACAGATAGGGAAATTTGGAGAGAGGAGTTGCTCGGACATTACCCCTGAACTGTATCTGAAGAGGGATGAGAGGGAAGAAAGGAGAGGAGAGAGAAAAGAGTAAAGGAGGGGAGAAGGAAGTAGGAAGTAGGAAGGTTGGAGGAGAAGAGGAGAAGTGGAGAGAAAAGGAAGGAGAGTGGTGAAGAGGGGAAGAGGGAAGTAGGGAAGAGAAGAAAGGGAGAAAGAAGGTAGAGAAGAAGGAGTGTGGATACGGTGAAAGGGGAAATGGGCGAGCAACATCAAAAGTCATGTGTAGGTATTTATCTCATTTCATTAAAAGTATTTTATATATGAATGTAAAAAGAATGTATGGTAACATCTCATAAATATCACGGTATATGTATCAGGGAGAGTTTGGAAAAAGAGCGTTGTCTTACCTGAACGCTTCTTCTCAGCATGGGGATGAAGAATCCACAGAGGATGGGTTCGTATCCAGCTTTGCTGCCCGTAGACTAGGACCAAATTCCTTAGCTCCGCCTCCAACCGGGACTTCCTGTCCTCCCAACCGGGCTTCCTGTCTCCCAGTTTTTTCCGCCGGCGAAGCTCTTTCAACGTAGTTTGGTCCTCGTGGCTCCTGTTCATATTCCTGTAACTCAAAATCTGCCTAGACTGTTAGCGGAGGGTGTGTGGATTCTTCATCCCCATGCTGAGAAGAAGCGTTCAGGTAAGACAACGCTCTTTCTCCAGCATGTGGATTACGAATCCACAGAGGATGGGACATACCCAAGCCCTCCCATGTCCCCCGGGTGGGAGTCTAGGCTGAGGTCTCATTTGAAACAATGACCTGCTGCAGCGATCGTCTCCCGAAGGAGGCCCCAGCCGCAGCGAAACGATCTATCCTGTAACTTCTAATGAAGGAAACCGGGGACGCCCATGTTGCCGCCCTACAAATCTCCTCCACCGGTGCCTGCGTGTGCCAGGCCGCTGATGTGGCCGCACTCCTGGTGGAGTGTGCCGTTATCCCTGTCGGAACCTGCAAAGACTGTGCCCCGTAAGCTTCTGCTATGCACGCCCTGATCCACCTGCCAATGGTTGAGGAAGAAACCCTGTGACCCATAGTCGCTGGTTGGAAGGAGACAAATAGTGACTCCGATTTCCGGAAGGCAGATGTCCTTTTGGTATAAATGAGTAAGGCCCTGCGCACATCTAAGTTGTGCCATCGCCGTTCCCGTGGATCAGAGGGATTTGGACAGAAACTTGGTAATGCTATCTCCTGGGCTCTGTGAAACCAGGAGTTGACCTTTGGGATGAAGGCCGGATCTAGGCGTAAGGTGACAGTGTCCTCTGAAATGATCATCAGGTCCGCTCGGACCGAGAGAGCTCCCAACTCCGAGATCCGCCTAGCCGATGTGATGGCCACCAGGAATGCTACCTTCCACGTCAAATGACGGAGTGAGCAAAGTCTCAGTGGTTCGAACGGAACAGATGTTAGGGCCTGGAGTACCTTGGGCAAATCCCAGGACGGGTAACGGTGTACCACCGGAGGTCGTACTGTGGCTACCCCTTTCATGAAGGCTTTTACTGCCGGATGCTGTGATAATGACTCCCTGCTGTCGCAGGAGATCACGGTTTGAATGGCTGCCACCTGTCTGCGAATAGTGTTAAGGGCTAGGCCCTTCTTAACCCCTTCTACCAGGTAATCTATGACGATGGGAATGGTCGCCGTTAAGGGGTCTACCTTTTGCTTGCCGCACCAGCTTACAAAGCTCCTCCACGTTGCCTCATACACTCTGTTAGTGGAAGGCCGGCGGGCAGCCTGGATGATCTCTATGGCGTCCCTCGAGAAGGACTGCTTTGCTAGTCCCTCCCTCTCAAGTGCCAAGCGGCTAACTGTAACCATTGTGGGTCTGGGTGTTGCAGCTTCCCCTGACTGAGTGACACCTGGTGGGGAGGTATTATCCAGGCTGGTGAAATTGACAGGTCCACCAGGTCTGCGAACCAAGGCCGGCGTGGCCAATGTGGGGCAACTAGGATCACTTCCGCTCCCTCTAGGATGATCTTGCGGATGACTGCCTGTATCAACGGAGGAGGAGGGAATGCGTACATCAGCCCCTGGGGCCACCTGCACCTGAGGGCATCCGTTCCCTCTGCTCCCCAGGTCGGAAACCTGGACATGAAGCGGGGGAGCTGCTTGTTCATGTGAGACGCGAACAGATCTACTAGTGGCCGCCCGAACCTGTTCGAGATGGCCTCGAACAGGCTCGGGTCCAGTTTCCACTCTGCTTGATTCACCGTGGCTCTGCTCAGTGAATCTGCTTGGCTGTTCGCCTCCCCCGATATGTGCTCTGCCTTTATTGACCCTAGATGCGCCTCTGCCCAAAGTCCCAGTTCTCGTGCCTCCTTCATGAGAACTGAGGATTTGGTCCCTCCCTGCTTGTTCACGTGCGCTTTGGCAGTTACGTTGTCCGTTAGGACTAGCACGTGCCTCCCCTCCAGGTAGGGAGCGAACTGTAGGAGGGCTAAGTGGATCGCTCTTAGTTCGAGCCAGTTGATGCTGAGGCCCCGGTCCCTGTGTGTCCATCTGCCCTGAGCTATCTGGTCCTGGAAGTGGGCTCCCCAGCCGAACTGGCTGGCGTCGGTGGTGACTGCTATTCTGTCTGGTTCCTTGATTAGCGTTCCCTTGGCCGTGGCGGTTGATGTCCACCATCGGAGGGATGTTAGGACCTGAGGGGGAAGAATGACCCTTCTGAGGGATGCTGCCTGCCTTTTCCTTTGGTAGGGAAGAAGGAACCATTGGAGCTCTCTGGAGTGGAGCCTGGCCCACGGGACGATGCCCAGACAGGATATCATTTTCCCTAGGAGTTGGGATAGTTGCACTATTGTGGCTGACCCCTTCCCCTGGATGGTGCGTGCGAGCTTTCGAACGCTGTCCTTCCTGTCCTGTGAGAGGTGTACTAACCCTGCTTCTGAATCTATGACCGCCCCTAAATGTTGTAGACATGTGGAGGGTGTTAGATGGCTCTTCTTGTAGTTTACAGAGAACCCGTGTTCTTGTAGTGTGTTTAGTGTGACCCTCAAGTCTGCGTGAGCTGCTTGTAAGGACCTTGACAGGATCAGTATGTCGTCCAGGTAACACAGGACCCGCACCGGTAGGCTGCGCAGTCGTGCTGCTAACACCGCCAACACCTTTGTGAATACCCTGGGTGCCGACGAGAGGCCGAAGGGTAAGGCCCTGTACTGAAAGTGTCTGTTTTTGTGGCAGAAACGTAGGAATTGGCGATCTTCCTGCCTTATTGGAATGTGTAAGTATGCCTCTGTGAGGTCTATGGATGATAACTGATCTCCCTTTCGAATGCTGGCCAAGATGGATTTGAGGGACTGCATTTTGAACTTTTTGTATGTTATGAAGTGGTTTAATCTCTTGAGATCTAGGATTGCCCTCCATCCCCCCGATGTCTTGGGTACGACGAACAGGATGGAGTAGAACCCCTGTCTTTCCTGCTCTTGCGGAACCGGTTCTATGGCTCTTATCTCTATCAGATGTTCTATGGCCCTTCTCAGAAGTTTTGCTTTTGAAGGGTTTCTTGACTCTGGGCAACGTCTGAACTGGTTCGGGGGGGGAGCGTAGAACTCTAAGGCTAGGCCGTGAGTTACGGTGTCCCTTACCCAGGCGTCTGTTGTGGTGGCCTGCCACACCTCCTTGAACAGCGCCAGGCGACCCCCTATGGGGCTGTCCCAGGCGTCACTTGGAGCGCCTGTAGGGGCGTCCCGCCCCGCCTCTGGCATTGCGTTTTGGGAACTGGCCTCTGCCTGCGGCTGGGCGGTCCTGGAAGCGCTCCTGACTCGATGAGGAGGAGCGCTGATTTCTGGGCCATTCCCAGGACTGCCCCCCGCGAAAGGGCTGCCTCCCCTCACCGGTCCCGCTCTGACGGAACCCCGGCCTGCGGAACTCTTGACGCCTGTCTGTCCCCTTGGACGGGTGGGCGAGGATCTTTCTCTTGTTCTTGTCCTCTATCACATACGGGTCGAGGATGGTCCCAAAGAGCTTAGATCCAGAGTATCTATCGGTGGCTAGGCGCCACTTAGACTTAAGGTCCGTCTTCCATGTTTTGAGCCAGAGGAGCCTTCTGGAAGCTACTGTGGATCCTATGGCCCTGGCCGAGTACTTGGAAGAGGACAGGGTGGTGTCTGCCATGTACTCTGCTGCCATCAGCAGCTTGTTTAGTGTTTGGTGCGCACGTACCTGGTCTGGTGTTAGACTTGCCTGCAGATCCTGAAGCCACAAGATTGAAGCCCTGGCTGCCAGCGAGGCTGAGAGCGCGGATCTGATTGCCCAGGCTGATGAGCTGTGCGTCTTGCGAAGTGCAAACTCGAATTTCTTGTCCTCGGCCTTCATGGATTCCGCCATATCTCCTGGAATGGCGGATGAGGCAAAGAGAGATATTAGTGGCTCATCCACCTTGGGTACCTCTATGAGGGAAGCTAAGGCATTGCACACATTTAGTATCTTTTTGTCTGTGCTACTCGGAGATGGCGTGGTAGCCAATGAGGCCCATTGTGCTTCCAGGGCAGTGCGGAATACTAATGGACACGGTACCTTTATCTCCTCCGGTGCTGGTGGGTGTAGCACCGGATGGACCTTACCTTCCTCCTCCTCCTCGGGAGAGGAGGGTTTTGTCACCTTTGGCCTGGCTGACAGGCACAGGGTGGAACAGATCTTGAGCATAAGTGAACGGAAATCAGCTGAGTTGAACAGCCCTGAGGCTGGGACCTGTTCTGGGGTCTCATCTTCATCCTCTGACAGCTGGCGTCCCGATACTTCCCAGTCCTCCGGTTCCTCCTCCGTAAGCTGTGAGGAGGCCTCAGATTCCTCGGAGGCTGGGGTGGACACGCCTCCTCTGTGAGGCGGGGGCGCTGGTTGTTTGCTGTGCTCCTGAGGAGAAGAGGAAAGTTTAGTAGACATAAACTTATCAAAGGCCTGCTGCATAAATGTCTGCAATTGTTCAGACCACCCTCTAGGTAGCTCTGTGCTTTCCTGTTCCTGCGTGTCTGTATGGTCAGCATGCTCTGGTGTGGAAGGCATGGATTGGGAAAAATCAGCCTGTTCGGTCTCTCTGGCCTGGAGTCTCTGGGCCTTGGCACACTCTCTCTCTAGCACCTGGTGCCGTCTTAAGGCCTGTCGCTCGGCTGCCTTCGATGGCTCTTTGTTTAGGTGCTTTGTTTTTGCCTTCTTCTTGCCCCCCCCCAGTTCCGGATCCATGGCCTTGCGTTTTGGGGAGGGAGGGGGGGGGCTTGAGCCTTGGTACACCTGAGGCGACGCGCTGTCTGCCATTGTGCGTCTGGGAGACTTACAGAAATCTCCAGACAAGCGGGAGTAAATGGGAGGCTTAGCTCCACAGGCAGGTGGGGCAAGGCCCTCTTCTGCACAGATGCACTGGCGGAGACAGGCAGGCAGACTCTCTCTGAGTAGGTCTGCGGGGCTGATTATCCCTGGGGTTTAAAGGAAATAAACCCCCCAAGATCACTCACACACCTCCAAAACTCCCTTTCTCGGCCTGACTCAGCAGGCTCTAAAGTGGCTGGGCTTGCTGTGACTGTGGTCCCCACCGGCTGCAATTGATTGCGGCGCCTAAAGCCCCCCCACCTTGATCGGCTCTCCGGCCTGCCCCGGTGACTCGGGCCTGTGCAAAAAATGGCCGA
This sequence comes from Bothrops alternatus, assembly GCA_034064705.1. Classification (NCBI taxonomy): domain Eukaryota; kingdom Metazoa; phylum Chordata; class Lepidosauria; order Squamata; family Viperidae; genus Bothrops; species Bothrops alternatus. The sequence goes on along the minus strand of JARGCV010000007.1, from coordinate 20,755,365 downwards.
CCTTGCCGCCCTTGGATGGGACCGCCCCTTTCCAAAATGGCCCCTCGCGCCAAAATCCGGAGACCGACGGCCCCAAAATGGCGGCTGCCTCCTTCCACGCGGTCCTTAACGGCCGCCCAAGACCCCCGACTCGCTGCCTCGCGGCCGCTCTGGGGCTCTGCGCCGAGTGCCGGCCTAATGGCTCAGCGGCGCCTTCCTCCCCCCCCACCGCAAACCCCACTTGCGATTTGGATGCCACGGAATCCGCTGTATCCGTCCTCCGCAGTATTCCTCGTCTCCGCTGGAGCTGGGGCGCCTCTCGGGGGGGGGAAATCTTCTTTTGCAGAGAGGATTCAGGCCGCAGATCCGTGCAGGAGCGATACTCCTTCCTGCTCCCACCGCGTGGTCCCGAAGGCCGTGGGGAGGACCCTTGGGCCGGCTCCCTTGAATCCTTTCTGCTGCTTGTTCTTGGAAACTAAAAGATTCTAATCTAACTTTCCTTTCCAAATCTCTTTAAAAAGGAGACCTCTACCTAACTTGCTAAAACTCGATCCTATTCTGGAGCCTAGCTCTAAGAGCTGTTGACGGGCTGAAGACTAGGAAAAAACTGGGAGACAGGAAGCCCGGTTGGGAGGACAGGAAGTCCCGGTTGGAGGCGGAGCTAAGGAATTTGGTCCTAGTCTACGGGCAGCAAAGCTGGATACGAACCCATCCTCTGTGGATTCGTAATCCACATGCTGGAGAAAAAATGAAGTTGACAAAGTCTTAAAATAGGTTTAACAGAAATTTATGATAGAAATGGAATATATTAAATTTATATGTTTTGTGTGTGTGTGTGTGTGTGTGTGTGAGGGAAATAGAAAGATGAAAGTGAATTATTATTATTATTATTATTATTATTATTATTATTATTATTATTATTAATTTGACTTCTATGCCGCCCTATTCCGGAGAACTCAGGGCGGCTCACAACATAATAGAAATCAACAATTAAAAATACATATATATTAAAACCCCTAATTTAAAAGAAAAAACCAATCATTCAACATACACACAGACATATGTTAACTGGCAAGATGTTAACTGCCCCAAGCCTGCCGGCAGAGGTGTGTTTTAAGTAATTTACGAAAGGCGGAGAGGGTGGGGGCGACACGGATCTCCGGGGGAAGTTGGTTCCAGAGGGCCGGGGCCGCAACAGAGAAGGCTCTTCCCCTAGGCCCCGCCAGGCGACACTGTCTGGCTGACGGGACCTGGAGAAGGCCGACTCTGTGGGCCCTAACCGGCTGCTGGGATTCATGGGGCAGCAGACGGTCCCGTAAGTAACCTGGTCCGATGCCATGTAGGGCTTTATAGGTCATAACCAACACTTTGAATTGGGTTCGGAGACCAATTGGCAGCCAATGCAGCTCGCGGAGTGATGCTGAAATGTGGGCATTTCTGGGCAAGCCCAACACTGCTCGCGCGGCTGCATTCTGCATTACCTGAAGTCTCTGAACGTTTTTCAAAGGTAGCCCCATGTAGAGAGCATTGCAGTAGTCGAGCCTCGAGGTGATAAGGGCATGAGTGACTGTGAGAAGAGACTCCCGGTCCAAATAGGGCTGCAACTGGTGCACCAGGCAAACCTGGGCAAATGTCCTCCTCGCCACAGCCGAAAAATGATGTTCCAAATTTAGCTGTGGATTGAGGAGGACGCCCAAGTTGTGGACCTTCTCCGAGGGGGTCAAAAGCTCCCCCCCACAGGCTGATGGACGGATAGATTGAGTTATCTTTGAGAGGCAGAACCCATAGCCACTCCGTCTTGTCGGGGTTGAGTTTGAGCCTGTACTAAGTTGAGCTGTTTATGTATGTTTTTATTTTGGAATTTTTGTTTACCCAATCACCATGGTGTGCTTTAAGTACCTATTGTAAAAATCATAAAACCAATAAAATATTTTTCAAAAAAAAAAGAAAGCAAACAAGCTCAGAGAACACCAAAGAGAACACCAAAGACTCCACAGAAGAGGTCTAGGGCAGGGGTAGGCAACCTTGGCTCTTTTATGACTCGTGGACTTCAACTCCAAGAATTCCTGAGCCACCTATGAAGTCCACGAGTCATTAAAAGAGCCAAGGTTGCCTACCTCTGGTCTAGGGCAATCCGACATGGCCTACTCACCATGGCCATGTCACTGCGGCCAACTTGACACAGCCAACTAACTGCGGGACAACTCATCATGGCCCACTGCAAAACCTGTTTCAAAAAACTGGAAGATCCATTGGATCAGATTTGTACAAAGAATGCAGAATGGAAGAGAGGAAGGGGAAAACCTATTGCACGAGTAGAGCCACAGGAAGGAATAATGATAAGTTGGCTTAACTTCCATAAAACATTGTTAATTATAAATCATCTGATTTTTAATGTTTTGCAATATTTCCTCATATGTTTACATTATGGTAATGTTTAACAGTTGTATTAAATTAAAATATAAAATAAAAATTATATACCCAGATCTGTTTGATATTAATATATGCACGTGTATGTATGTGTATATGTGTGTGTGTGTGTGTGTATTTATGTGATAGATATATAGATAGATCTACATAGAGAGAGCTTCATTGTTAGTCAATGTACAAATATAATAAATTCATAAGAATAAAGTGTATTTTTGCTTTGGGCAGCTGATAGTTCCTTCAAAAACCTCAGCAGTACCAAATACATTAATACTGCATAATCTGTAAAATAGATGAACATGCTAATGAAATCTTTCCTATGTAATATGGGAACAATTTTGAGGTTCGAGAAGTACAGCATTGCAAATAATTTACATTCACCTTGCTCCATTCAGTTGTAAGTAGTACCGTATATTCTCAATGCATATTTAAAATATAGTTGAAGCTACAGTATTGCCATGAAGATTGTAACTACTAAATGGAGGAAACGAAATATCTATAGGCAGGCCCCGACTTATAACAGTTCATTTAGTGACCATTCAAAGTTACAATGGTACTGAAAAAAGTGACTTGTGACCGTTTTTCATACTTATGACCATTGCAGCATCCCCATGGTCACGTGATCAAAATTCACACGCTTGGCCACCAACTCATATTTATGACGGCTGCAGTGTCCCGGGGTCAAGTGATCAACTTTTGTGACGTTCTGACAAGCAAAGTCAATGGAGGAGCCAGATTCACTTAACAAACATGCTATTAACTGCAGTGATTAATATAACAACTGTTGCAAGAAAGGTCATAAAGTGGGGCAAAACTCACTTAACAACTGTCTCACTTAGCAACAGAAATTATGGGCTCAATTGTGGTCATCAATTGAGGACTCATTGTGCAGTATTTGTATGCACTTCAAAGTTTAGTTATGCAGTGGGGTTCTTCATTTAAGATATGCTGAGAATGATATACTAGCAACCAATTATCACCTTCATATTTTAAAGTTGGTCACTATCAAATGCAATTTTATTTGTGTAATATAATGAAAATGATTAAATAAAAAAATATGGCATCCCATTTACATAGCAAGGAATTTATTCTGTAGGATTAGGTTCCTCATGTGGTGCAACTTTATTTTCTAATTCAACAGTTCCAGTTATCACAATAATGTTATTATCTGCTCCAGATTTAACACTGAGAATATCATCCATAAGTTCAGATTTAAGAAAGCACTTTTTCCCAAATGAAAATATAGTTTGTATGCTTCAGGCACATTGCTTACTCTGAGACACATGAAGAATATAATTACATAATGTGTGAAGTAGTAACAATTGTAGCCATTTTTTAAAATATTGCTACATTTGAATATAAAACAACTTTCTCAAAAGTTAAAAAAAGTGCATGAAAAACTAATTAGTTTCTCCTTGATTTCTTGAAAGAGCAGAAACAGCAAGTAAATAACTAATAATCTAGTTGGATGAGTCTGACAGGAATATCAGAAACATGATAACAGTGAAACAACAAGTAGGGTACATCAAAACTTTCACATTGAAAAAGTATTCAAGTAATGAATGGCGAAAAGACTTTAGCTTCTTTTTTGTGAGAGGAATAAATGCACACCCTAAAGATCAGGAGAGGATTTCCCACAATGCTTTGTTCAGACATCGGAAGTAATATTGCAAAGGTGTTAGCACTGGCTGTAGGCGCAACTAAATGTGATACAGATTTGTGATCAAGATCTCAAGGTCTGTCAAATGAGGCTGCTAATTACATCAGAGAAATAGTGCTGGCAGAGGAAATGAATTAACTCTTACTTTTAATGCAATTTACCTGATGTAACTTTGGGCAGTTCCAGACCATCACTGTTTTCCTGCCTTGAACTGTCACAAGCAGTTTTTGACAGTTCAGTTCTACTGATGCAGTGCTAGCCTACTCTTAAGAGCACACACAAAAAATCTCACCCTCTCACCATAGAAAAGAAATAAAGAAAACAATCTATTGGAGCTTTTAGTGACGTTTTCTGTGGCACTGAAGAAGGGCAGGAAACTGATTAAAAATGTCACCAGTTTTATCCCTCTTTATTTTGTTTAGGTACTGAATGGGAAGGCAGGGCTGCAAAACCTTCAAGGTAGCATTTTCCTTAAAGCAGGGGTCCCCAACCCCTGATCCGTGGACCAGCAGCAGTCCACAGCATGCCAGAAACTGGGCCACGCAGACAAGTGAAGCCCCATTCGCAGGATGCAGGCAGCACGCGAAACCACGCCCCTTCCGGTCCACGGAAAAACCTCTTTCCACGGAACCAGTCCCTGGTGGCCAAAAGATTGGGGGCCACTGCCTTAAAGGACCTTAAAGACGTAAGAGCAAGAGCACCCTCTAGAGGAGAAATGAAACCATACATTTATCATATTAGAGATGATTTCAGTTATACTGCAATTGAGCTGAAAGAAAATCAGTTTAGCCCTTAACCTTCCATTCTAATAAAAGACTCTTAAAGAGTTGTGGTGGCGCAGTGGTTAGAATGTGGTACTACAGGCTAACTCACTGCTCACTCCAGGGGTTTGATTCTGAGCAGCTCAAGGTTGTCTCAGCCTTCCATCCTTCCAAGGTCAGTAAAATGAGGAGCCATATTGTTGGGGCCAATATGCTGACCCTGTATGTACACTGCTTAGAGAGGGCTGTAAAGCACTGTGAAGTGATATATAAGTCTGTTGCTTTTGCTATAGAGCTGCTTGAAAATTGAAGCAGATCTTGGTGGAATTGCCCCTTTTTTGTCCTGATGGTGAAACATGGGCAATTGAAAAAATTACCTGAATTCATTAGGGAAATATCATAGAAACAAATACTAAACACTTCCTCTCTCAGCACCATTTTGTTTTAAACAGTTGAATAAGATTCTGATTACTGACCTCTCACTTTGCTTGTAGCTGAATGATGGCATTCTGGCTTTTTATGAACAAACTCAATTTTTTAATTACAACTAGAACTCAAGACAAGATAGAAAGTAGAATGTTTCAGAACACATGGTAGGATAATAAAGCTGGCATGGATCGACTGTAAAATAACCCTGACATATAAGGTCTTTTTATACTATGTCTTTCAGCAAAGTTGCAAAGCAGTGATCCTATCCATGTTACTGGTAATACTAAAAAAGAAAAAAAGTGAGAATTTTAAACAGGTATTTACTTTAATGTAGATTCATTAACTAAGTACCTCTATGTTAATTTAAACTTTCCATTCAGTCAGATATTTCCTTTTCCAAGATTCTTGATTGAACAGAAGTCTGTTCATTTCCTCTTCACTCCACAATTCTGAGTTAGCAGATAGGAAATAGAGAAAGTAGCATCCCTGCAAGCATTATCCTACATCGGTTCATGTAACCTGTTTGGCCATAATGTCCGTAGCAGAGCTTTCATGCCATCACAATGCCTTTATGAGATTGTTGGATTAGTACGCTAAAAAAGGAAATGCTAAACACACTCTTATTTGTCTTAAGTCTATTATCTGCTCCCATGGATACACAGAAAATAAAAATTGATGCTGACAGCAAATTATTCTCCAGAGAAATAATTTGGGAGAAGTGGAGCTGATTGCCCACCAGGAACCTTGTCATGGTTCTGATGGATGAGACCAGTAAAAGCAGAACTCCAAGGCAAGACACTTCCTTAAAGAACATGTTTATTGGCTACAAAGTATCGGTACAGTTAAAAGTGAAATCAAGTCTGGAGTTCCCTCCCAAGCATTACAATGTTACAAAGTTGAACTTCCCACCCAGCACTATGTAATTATCCACGTTCCCCAATAGAATACTTTGGCAGGCTTTCTAACGGAAGGCTCAGACCGCCAAAGGTCAGGCAGCAATGACCTTGGTTTCCACAGGACAAATTATAGTTTAGTCCAACATTAAAACCACTCATCCCCCCTCCCAGTACTGTGGTAACTGAAAACGAAGAAAAAATGGCTTCAGCCAAGGGCATTGCAGTCGGATCCCCTAGGGCAGGGCTAGGCAACCTTGGCTCTTTTATGACTCGTGCACTTCAACTCCCAGAATTCCTGAGTCAGCCATGCTGGCTCAGGAATTCTGGAAGTTGAAGTCCACGAGTCATAAAAGAGCCAAGGTTGCCTACCCCTGCCCTAGAGAGGAAACAAATCCTGCAGACGAAGAAAAGTTAGAATTAGGAATCTCCCCGAGGCTTTTGAGGGTGCTTATCAAAAAATCTACATATTAGCCTATTTGCCTTGACATCAGTACTTTTTACTCAAGTAGCTTCTGCATTAAATACTCTAATTTTCCCTTGTACAACCTAGAATCAAGAATTTGTTTTATTTCATAATGGGTCTCTCCCTCTACCAAAAGGAGACCAGATGCTTTTTTGGGAACAGGTCATAAAGAGGACTCCCTGACAGGTTTTAGTAAACTGCAGTGGAAAACAGGGTGGACTTTTCCCAAAAGACGAGGGAGTTTTAATTCTACTGTAACAGGGTTTATAATTCGAACATGGGGAAGGGACCGAGGAATTTTGGCCCTAATTTTTTACTAGGCAATTTGAGCCTTAAATACTTTGTAGAGATACAGACTTTCTCCCCCACATGAAACAGCTTCTGAGGAGCCCGTTTCTTGTCTGCCTGCCCTTTGTAAATTTTTGAGGCTTTCACTAAAGCTTTTTTTTTCCCCCATTGTCCCAAACAGTTTTCCAGGAGGTCACCCACTGATCTAAAGTTTGATAGCTGGGAGGCTCCTGCAGGCACTTCAGCGCAGCCATGATATCAAACAGGCTAGTCACTTTGGGTTTCTAAAGACTTTACATCTGGTCGGAAGGCAATTTTGGTGGCCAGATATGAAAAGGGATGTTGTAAGTTATGGAAAGATCTGTGCAACTTGTCCAGCCATGATTTATATATCTGTTAAATATTATCATAAACATTATCTGATTACACAAGAGGCACAAAAGCCCATTTTTGGTTAAAGAAACATTTATGTTCAATGATCTAAGTTTGCCTTCTCTTAACAGTCAAACATACTAGGAAAACTTTTATTTGGAACTGGCATTTTATGAAATATTCTTTAAAATGGAAAGTAATACAAGACAAGAGATACACTCTAGCACTCAAATATTTGGGAGGGGTAGTTTTACATTTGGAATAGGTCTATGATATAATTTAATTCATTCCAATGGAAGATTTATGGTAAGACCTGTACATTATCAACTAACAGCGGCTATGATCTATTATGTATATAATATACATTATTTTATCTTCCAATAAAACAATAGCTTGGATTAGAACACACCTATAGTTCAGAAAAGAAAATAAGATCAGATATTGTGATTTTAGGAGAACTCAAATCATAATAAAACAAGCCTTAAAGAACTTTAAAATTTCCAGGCAAGAAACTTATGAAACAAGTTATATTCATGTATGAAACAAAGTTGTATCACTGCAAACCAAGAATCATGCCTCTAAATTGGGCTTAGAGGTAATAGTTTAGAAAAGTAAACACTGAACTGTTAAGTTATAAGATCAGAGATTTTATTTCATATGTGCTCCTAAAGATATTCAAAACTATTTGGATATCCTGCCATCTGCCCAGCAAATACTTATTACAATTCTGGATATTTTTAATTGCTTTATTTTCCAAGTAGTGATGGTCTAACACTATGCACACATTGTAGTTATTTCTTTTATTTATTACCATTTAGTATAAATAGGTTCAATCATTTTGAAATACATTAAAAGCACGTCCAGAACTAAAGCTATCTACTACCTAGCAGCTGTACCAGTCTTATTAATTTGAACAATCCCTGAAGAACAAGTCTGATCTTCAGTGACATGACTGCTGAAACAATGTATTGCTCTTGTTCCGCAAGGTTACCAATAGGAATTAGGAAAATATTGTTCTAAATATGACAGATTTTAATCTTTCATGGAAAGATTTAGCATTGTAATCATTGCCTGCATATTGTGAATGCATAACTTGTCACGCTTCTACAAAAGCTTCATATTCATTTAATGGAAACCATTAGTCTTGACATACAAAGTCAGAGCTTTAATTCAGAAGATTCTATATTAGTTGTTAAAAGAAAGTTGGGCTTTCTTGGCTCTAATCATTACTTGTATGCATCAGCCACAGCAGCAGCAACATTAGATAAATTATTTTCGCTGATTAGTTACGTTCCATAATGAAAAGTTTCACATAATTTATCTATAGATCTATTAAACTATTTTAGTCTGTATTGTCATTGTGAACAATGTCCGAGACAAAAGGGCTGACGCTGGTAAAAACTGACAGATTTTTATAATTAAGATATGATATTTCAATATTTGTAATAACAATATAAAATCTACCATGAATATTAATAGTTAATTTTGGTAAAAACGTGTCCTTCAAAAGATGCTAAATATTAAGAGCTCCATAAAGATATGAAAGTGTTCAGTTTTAAGAGCTCCATAATAAATGCTTTATTTTCTGCTTCAGGAATACATTATAATGCACATATATTTTAAAGGTCATGGAATGTCGTATGTGTCTCTAATAATTAAAGTCCTCTTATATGTAAAGGGAGCAATTTGAAATATGCCCATCACAAAAGGTAATTCATATATGTCTTCATAGACTCTGTTTACTGTGCTTCAGTATAAGCCAAAATATGTAACGGTTACGCCAGTTATATTAGTTTGATTATATATGTAGTATATAACTAGTATATAACTGAAGGCAAAACAAGAAACAATGGATGGAAACTAATCGAAGGAGAGACCCAACCTAGAACTAAGGAGAAATTTTCTGACAGTTAGAACAATTAACCAGTGGAACAACTTGCCTTCAGAAGCTGAAATTGGGTATGTCTAGTTTAACAAAGAGAAGGACGAGGGGGGACATGATAGCAGTGCTCCAATATCTCAGGGGCTGCCACAAAGAAGAGGGAGTCAAGCTATTTTCCAAAGCGCCTCAAGGCAGGACAAGAAGCAACGGGTGGAAATTAACCAAAGACAGAAGCAACCTAGAACTAAGGAGAAACTTCCTGACAGTTAGAACAATTAACCAGTGGAACAACCTGCCTCCAGAAGTGCTGAATGCTCCAACACTGAAAGTTTTTAAGAAGAAACTGGACAGCCATTTGTCCAAAATGGTATAAGGTTTCCTGCCTGAGCAGGGGATTGGACTAGATGACCTCCAAAGTCCCTTCCAACTCTGTTATTCTGTTGTATTCTCAAATACTAAAAAAATGAAGCATTTTATCAAACATAAAAATGTTATTGGAAATGAAGTGAAGTAATTAGGTTCTCATCCAAACTTCCTAGTTGATGGTAACAAAAAGAGGCCCTCCAGGGTGACTGTAATCTAAGGACAGGTTAATGAAAGAAGTGCCCTTATAGGTATCTTACATGATTTAGCTTTAAGCCTTTTATATTTAAATACCAGCACTCTGCATGAATACAAATGAATTAGAAATCAATGCAGTTGGTATAATATAATTTGCAGAGTATTCAGAGGTCTGGACATTTACAGTTTTAACAAAACAGTTTCCAAACACTTTTAATGGACAGTTCTACCCATACCTCATTGCAGTTATAAAAACTTAAAAGTGATCCAAAATATGTACCACTACAACCAGGTAACTCGATAAAAAAAAAAGCAGAACCAATTAAAGCTGAACAAAGGCCAAAAGCAGTATCTAATCCTAGACGACAAACTTGGTCCTTTAGCTTGTATCACTGCATATGTACCAGTACTGAATCTCCCATCACAGATTAGTTTTCATTACTACATCTGTCTAGTTTGGTCTACTTTGAGCTATAATACAGTATGTTAGCTCACATCCACTCCATGATTATATTCAGAAAATGCAGAGATTGCAGAGATAATGATATGAGTGACATCATTATGGAAATGCTATGAGTTATATGTTTCAGTTGGACACTGTAAGGGAATTATATAAATGTAACATTTAGATAATGATATCATGCTCATGCTAACATTTTGTCACTATCAAGATTTGTCATAGGCTCTAATGAGAACTTGTAGTATAGTTAAACAGTATCAGCGTTATTTATGTCTAATTCAAAAATTCCATTCAATTCCTTCAATTATAGAACAATATTTTATTGAAGAATATTTAGTGACCATAACTGGGACTGGCACCTGGAATGTTGTGAAGTGATTGCTAAGTGAAACTGTGATCTCACTTCAGCTTTCCTTGCTTTTCACATTTGCAAAGATCATAAATGTAATGAGTAGCCACAAAGTTACTTTTTTAGGACAGTCATAACTGCAGATTACTCATACTATATAAACAGATGCAGTGAAACTTTGGAACTATGACTAATAAAGATGGATTTGAGCATATGCATTAAGCTAGGAAGAAAATTGGATAGTAAATAAACTCAGAGCAATAATATTATGTATGAGAACACTGTGTACTTGGTTTAAATAGTTTCTAAAGTACTTGAGAAAGATAAAGTCAAATGCAACAATTTATTGATGGGAGCAATGATGGGCTAAGACTAGGACACTTCAAATTTGCTTAAAGCAAAAATTCTCTTCTTTTGTTGTAAACTGAAAAACATAGGAACTGAAATCTTATTTTTCTAAACTTTTCAAAAATTAAAAAAAATTAATGCAGATTTCAGTGAATGAAAATTTGAAAAAATAAGTTTCATAACAACTTACTGCCATCAGCTTCAAACATTTAGAGCCAAAATAAATGTTCAGGAATAGATATGGCATGGTTTCCCTGTTTAAATTATATATGAATGTTCACTTATTAAATATGCCTCTGTTTCAGAAACACACTAGATATTTTGTCTGTGGAAAGAATGGGTTAACTTGATGTAATAAATTGCAACAAAGAGCTTTTAAATGTTGCTATATGACACAAAGTCCCAAATTAAAAAAAGAAAAAAAAAGATTTTTCAGGAAAGCATAAAATATCTAGAGATAAATGACAGGTATGCTAAACATGTCAGGGATAGAATTTAGGAACTGCAAAGCAACTATTCCTTTTGGGCAACTATCATAAACTCCAAAACCCATTGCTACATTACAAAATCAAATACAATAAAATAGAAAGGATTTATGTTTTGCTCTCTGTGTTTGATAAAACTTGAAAATTGCAACTTATCTAACACTTCATAAAAGGCCATAAATGCTTCAAAAATGTTCTAAACTAAAAGATATTTTAATTAGTGCATCAGTTGCCGGCTCCACTAACATTAAAATATGTCTTTGAGTAAATGCAATAAAAATATGACTGCATAAAAAGGTCTTTGCAACTTACATTAATAAATACACAAAAATCATAGGATCAAGATGGATCTTTTTCCATACTGAGACTAGAAATGAACCTTAGCTGATTATTCCAAATGGTAGGAGCAATAGCAATAGCATTTAGACATATATACCACTTCACAATGCCTTTTCAGCCTTCTCTAAGCAGTTTACAGAGTTAGCATATTGCCCCCAACAATCTGGGTCCTCATTTTACCTACCTCGGAAGGATGTAATCAACCTTGAGTCAGTGAGAATGGAATCTCTGGCATTCAGCAGAATTAACCTGCAGTACTGCATTCTTTTTTTTTTTAAATTTAAATTTTTCCTTTTTCACTTTACAAGAAACAAAATACAAAATACATTTTTTCCTTAACAGTACTGTGTCATATATCTCTTACATTTATTTACAGTTATTTACATTACTTCTCATACATTTTTTTATTCCTCTGTTCTAACCAATTGTAACACTTGTCCCATATCTCGTAAAATTCTGTTGTTTCCTTGTCTTTTATTTCTAGAGTAAGTTTGTACATCTTGGCGCATTCTAGTATCTTGTGTATAATCATGTCGTTTGTTGGTATATTTTCACATTTCCAACACCGTGCATATGCAATGCGTGCCGCTGTTATTATGTGTACAATGATGTATTGAAGATGTTTTTTCATCTTTGGATTAATTATACCTAATAACAATAATTCGGGTTTAAGTTCAATTTGTTCTTTTGTTTATTTATTTTTATTTATTTTATGATTTATCTCCTGTATCCATCTCCTTATCTGCTCCCAATAATTCCTTGCTTTAGGGCATTGCCATCACATATGATAAAATGTTCCCTCCTTGTTTTTGCACTTCCAACAGTCTGGATTCATATTTTTATATATCTTAGCCAATCTTGCCGGTGTTAAATGCCATCTATAGAACATTTTATATTGGTTTTCTTTATATGCAGTTAACAGTGTTAGTTTGCAATTTTTGTTCCATACTCTTTCCCATTCTTCTAATTCTATATTTCGGCCTATATTTTGTGCCCATGCTATCATTGGATCTTTTACTATTTCTTCTTCCAATTCTACCTCTAGTAAATGTTTGTAGGTTTTTGTTAAAAATTTTCCTTCCTTGCCTGTCAATATTTTGTCCAATTGCTATGGTACCCGATTTATTCCATATTCTTCCATATCTTTGCTATATTTTGATTTTATCTGTAAGTATGGCCACCAATCTATAATTATTCCCTGTTCTTTTAATTCCTCCCTTGATCTGAGATTTCCTTGATTATCTAATAATTCTTTATATCTTGTCATCTTTTTTTTGTCCAGTGTGTTTGGATGAATCATTGCTTCCATCGGTGAGGTTCAATTTGGTATTTTCATATAATATTTCTTTTTAACCTTTTCCCACATCCAAATCAGCGCATTTCTTATCTGGTGTCGGTAAAAATATGTGTGTGACTTCTTATATTTTCCCCATAGGAAAGCATGCCAACCAGTCTGTAAATCATGTCCTTCAATTGTTAAAACCTTTTTATTATCTAAATGTATCCAATCCCTAATCCAAAGTAACCCCGCTGCTTGATAGTAAGTTTCCCATTTGGGGAGACCAAGGCCACCTCTACTTTTACTATCCTGTAACGTTTAACATTTATTCATGCTTTTTTACCTAACCAAATAAATTTATTAATTATTTTGTTTAATTCCTCAAAAAATACTGCATTCTAACCACTGCGCCAATCACTCAAAGAATTTTCTTTCTTTTCTTTTGAGCTTCCAGATGGTAATGATGATGTTATCCATTCAGTTGTCTCCAACTCTTGTAGATTCAATGGGCCAGATCTCTCCACATTTTTCAATCTTGCACTATTTTGAGTTTTTCTATGCTCTGGTAGAGAAGGGGCGTTGTCTTACCTGAACGCCTTTTCTCAGCACAGAGATGGATAATCCACCAATGGGTTTAGACTGTGTTCCTGCCCAATCAGATCAAGTCAGCCAAAGTTGCAATGCCTGTCCTGGGCTAGAGTGTCCCAGTCTCAACGCAGGCGAAGCCATGACTGACAGCAAGACATGTTGGCTCATAAATCTAGCCCTAGACCTAAGTAACCTGCAAGGGCAGGAGTGGATTATCCATCTCCGTGCTGAGAAAAGGCGTTCAGGTAAGACAACACTCCTTCTCCAGCACTGGAAATGGATAATCCACCAATGGGACATACCAAAGCCTACTGACCCTGAGGGAGGGGAGCAGGCCAGTCCAGCATGGCACTTTGAGGTACGACCTGTTGGAGAACCCTCCTACTGAAGGAGGCAAATCTGTCAATCTTGTAATGCCTTATAAAAGGAAATGGTGAAGACCATGTGGCCGCTCTGCAAACATCCTCAATGGACACCTGAGTGGCCCAGGCCGCGGAAGTAGCCATGTTATGGGTTGAGTGGGCCATTACTCATCATGGAACAGGCAATGATTCAGCTTGGTACGCCCCCGCAATACACGCCCTAATCCACCTGCCAATTGTGGAGGAGGACACCTTCCGACCCTTGGAAGGAGACAAAGAGGGCCTCAGAGTTACAGAAGGCAGTTGTCCATGAGATGTAGTAACGGAGTGCTCTGTGGACGTCCAGAAGGTGCCATTGCCATTCCAGGGCATGAGATGGGTGAGGACAGAAATCTGGGAGTACGATTTCTTGAGCCCTGTGGAAAAGACAATTGACCTTAGGAAGAAAGGCAGGGTCCAGACAAAGGACCACTCAGTCCTGGTGAAAAAAGCACAAGTCATCTCTGACTGAAAGCGCTGCTAATTCTGATATTCGTCTCGCAGACGTGATTGCCACCAGGAATGCGACCTTGTGCGATAGTATTGTATATTACATGTCTTGATGGGCTCAAAGGGTGGTCTGGTTAGAGCCTGAAGAACTCGCGGCAGGTCCCAAGAGGGATACCTGTGCACTACAGGGGGCTTGGTGTTAGTAGCCCCCTTGATGAACGAGTGGATCAAGGGATGATGACCTAGGGAAACTGCTGAGTCACAGGTAAGTACAGTGGAGAGAGCGGCGACTTGTCTACTCAATGTGTTTGGAGCCAGACCCTGTAGAAGGTAATCCAATATATGTGGAATTGTCAAGTCTGGAATGGTCAAGTGGTGGTTCAAGCACCACAAACAGAAGTTCCTCCACGTGGCCTCATAAATACGGTTGGTAGAGGACCGACAGGAGGCCTGGATTATGGTAATGACCCCCAGCGAGCAGGACTCCTGAGACAGGATCGAGCGCTCAAGTGCCAGACGGCTAACTGGAGCCACTGGGGATCTGGATGAAGAAGGGTCTCCGGGCTAAGTGAGGCCCAATTTGGGGGAATCCTCAATGGGGCCGCTAGAGAGAGGTTCACTAGGTCGGTGAACCATGGTCTCCGTGGCCAATACAGGGCCACTAGAAGAACCTCTGCCTGTTCCCAAAGAAGCTTGCAGACAACTGCCGGAAGAAGAGGAAGAGGAGGGAAGGCGTAAAGCAGTCCCTCTGGCCACGGGCTCCGAAGAGCATCCGCTCGTTCCACCCCTGGAGACGGAAAGCGGGAAAAGAATCGCTGGAGATGGGCATTTGTCGGGGAGGTAAAAAGGTCTAGAACTGGCAATCTGAAGCGGTGGCAGATCTCCCTGAAGATCCTCGAGTGCAGGCGCCATTCTGAATGGTTCACCGTCGCCCAGCTCAGGAAGTCGGCCTGAGTGTTTGCCTCCCCTCAAATGTGGTCAGCCTTGATGGAGGCCAGGTTGGCTTCTGCCCAGGAGCCCAGCAGGAATGCCTCGGTCAAGAGATCAGGTGCCCTCTTGCCGGTTCACATGTGCCTTGCAGCCACGTTGTCCGTGAGGACCAACATGTGACACTTTGCTACTGTGCTGTACGGCCCTGAGCTCTAGACAGTTGATATTGTGCCAAAGGTCAGAGCGGGACAAATGGCCCTGGGCCCACTGTGAGCGAAGGTGCACTCCCCAGCCGAATAGGCTGGCATCGGTCATAAGGGTGAGTTGATCAGGCTCCTTGAAGTAAGACCCCTTGAGCATGGCTGACGAGAGCCACCATGTGATGGATCGCGAGACGTGAAGAGGAAGTCTCACCCTTCGATTGGAGGAACTGATGTTCAGTCTCTGGAAGGGGAGCAGGAACCACTGAAGGTTCCTGGAGTGGAGCCTGGCCCAAGGTACAATCGCAATGGCCGAGATCATCTTCCCCAGTAATTGGGAGAGGCTGGTCAACGTTATCATTCGACCCCTGCGCAATTGGAGAATCGACTCCCTGATGCTGTCTCGGCGTTCTGGGGATAAATAGACCCAGCATTCCACCGTGTCTATGATGGCCCCTAGATGTAATAACCATGTTGTGGGGACCAAATGACTCTTGGAGAAGTTAACCGAGAACCTGTGATTCTGGAGCAGCATTATCACCAGTTCGAGATCCACCTGAGCGGCCTGGATCGATGATGACTGAATTAGAATGTTGTCCAGGTAGCACTGGACTCTGACTGGCACCATTCTCAGGTGAGCTGCTAGAACTGCCAGAATCTTGGTAAAGACTCTCGGAGCCGAGAATAGGCCGGACAGGAGTGCCCTGTACTGATAATGATGTCCCCTGTGGGCGAATCTTAGAAACCGGCAGTGGGTGAGAGAGATGGGGATGTGGAGGTACGCTTCCGTGAGGTCGATAGACATCAGGCAGTCCCCCTTTCTTATGCTTCCCAAGATGGACTGGAGCATTTGCATCTTGAATTTGTGGTATGCAAGATGATAGTTTAATCCTTTTAGATCCAGGATGGGTCTCCATCCCCTTGACGCCTTGGGGATGATGAAGAGGATGGAGTAAAATCCCAAACCTCTCTGATCCATTGGCACTGGTTCTATGGCCCGTATGTTTAAGAGATGACCGATGGCCTCTCGCATTAGTTTTTTCTTTGTTGGATTTCTTAGTTGGGGACAAGAAATGAAGCGATTCGGGGGCTTGGAGATGAACTCCAGGGACAGTCCGTGATGCACGATGTTTAGGACCCATGCATCTGTGGTGGTGGCTTCCCACTGGCAGGCAAAGAGAGAGAGTCTGCCCCTGATGGGAGGATCCGCCTGAGAGTCACCTGGATCGGCGGAATGGGCGGCCGCTCCCGTAAAAGTGCTGTTTGCCCTGAAATTGTTGTCTGGGTCTGGAAACCTGTCTGTCAGATGTCTGTCCTGTCTGTCTTGTCTGATAGGGAAAGAATGATTGGGCTGGAAGTAGTTGGACCTGGCTCCAGTGCAAAAGGGCTGCCTCCGTGAGTAGGTGTTGGGACATTTGTCCAACCATTTAAGGAGGTGATTGAGGACCTTACGTTTATCCTTATTCTCAGTGAGGTAAGGATTCAGAGCTTCACCAAACAATTTCCCTCCCTGATAAGGGGCTGCTGACAAGCACCATTTGGACTTGGCGTCAGCGTCCAGTATTTCAACCACAGCATACGGCGACCAGCGACGTTGGATGCCATGGCTCTGGAGGAAAACCTGGCGGCCTGGAGGGTGGCATTGGAAGCATATTCTGTAGCCGCCACCATCTTACTTAGATCTTGATGCGTGCGGATATCCTCCGCCAGTATCCAGGCATGAAGCTATCTAAGCCAGCGGAGAGCAGACCTGTTAAAAAAGGATGCAGAGGTAGCTGCTCTGATAACCCACACAACGACTTGATGTGTTCTACAGAAAGAGAGCTCACATTTACGGTCCTCAGCCTTGAGGGCCTTAGAAACGTCGCCAGGAATGATGGTTGGAGACATAAGGGTCCTACCGTGGGTACCTCCAGAGCCACCTCCAGGTCCTGTGCCACGTTATAAAGTCTTTTCTTATTGCTACTTGGAAGGGAAAAAGAGGCCAGGGATACCCATTGCTTTCGGACAGCGTTGAGGAACATGGGAGGGCGGTATTGTATTGTTACCGGTTCGGTGAAATTCAGATCCACCTCCGAGTCTGGAGTGATTGAAGTTGCCGGCGTCGAAGGATCGGGTCCGAGATGTGCTGTGGAAGTGGCCTTACGAAGCAGGGGCACAAAAAAGGCAGGGTTAAAGAGACTGCTAAGTGATGGTGTCTCAGGGGAGGGTTTTTCCTCCTCAGACATCGGAATCTCCAGATCAGCCTCGTATTCACGAGATGACGAGTCCCCAGAGTAAATGGACTGTGAAGGGGAAGAAGGCGCGTGATAGGACTCAGTAGCCGGCTGGTGGGTGGGTAGAAAGGTGACCACGGGTGACCTAGCTGCTTGCGATCTGGCCTCAAGAGCGTGCTCTACCACCCGTGCAATCATCTCAGCTAGGCGGTCCTCCGTAGGGAGGGGGACCAGTTCACTTGGCCTAAGCCTGGCCGCAGTGGGGGTGAAAGCAGCTTCATGGGCCACGTGTTGAGCCCGTGGAGTGGAGGGCTGAGTGATGGGATGAACCCTGTCCATGTCCCCCGGTGCAGGAGACGGGAGAGGTTCCTCTGTTGACCATATCCCCAGTGGAGAAGCAGAGGGCCCAGGAGCAGATCAAAAAAAGACACTTCGGCTTGTGAGGTCTCCAACCTGGCTAGCTTCTGTGCTTTAGAGAATTCCTTCTTTAAGGCTTGTTGTCTCCTGGTGGCCTGTTTTTCAGCTCCCTTGGAGGTTTTTGAGGTAGACCTGGCCTTGGCCGAGATATTACCTGCGGCCTCTTGATTAGAGGATTTGTGGAATTTTGTAGTCAAGGAGCATGGCAAGATGTCCTTTGTGGGGGGCCTAGTATCCTCCATCCTCGGGTAACACAGGAGCATGATAGGGGACCCCTGGTATCCGGATACTGCTATTGGTTGGATAAGAACAGGCGCACTATAGGGGACGCCTGGAATCCAGATAGAGCTGATTGTGTGGATAAGAACAGGCGCACGATAGAGGATGCCTGTTATCCAGCCAGAGCTGTTTTTGTGGATAAGAACAGACGCACAACAGGGGGCGCCTGGAATCCAGATAGAGCCGTTCATGTGGATAAGAACAGGTGCACGATAGGGGACGCCTGGAACCCAGATAGAGCTGTTAATATAATTAGGCCCAGGATCCCAATGGACTAATCCTGGTTTTCAGGGAGACCTGGAGACACCAAGAACCCAGAAATTGAATCCAAGGAGATTAAATGCACGTGAAAGAAAAGAAACAAACCAGATAGAGCCAAACCTGCTAAGCAGGCTGTGAAATGGATATATTACAGGCCTGAGAGGCTCTGGAGATCAAATACTGACTGAAGTCTGACAGGCCTTGGAATGGTGTTATGTAAGGTTGTATTTAGAGCAGATGAAAGAAGTAGGCCTGAGGAGTCTAGCAGGCCTGTTCTGAGGCAACAGTGGCCGTATGATCTTGTTACATATCCTTCCTTTCAACAGAGTAAATGAAACATCAGTCAAATAATCCAGTTATATATTCTTCTGCATCAACCATGAGCAAAGTCTGCGCTTTTCCAGTCACACTGTGCAGTCCCCAGTATCTGGGAATATAGCAAGTATGTCTTCCCTATTAGATATGAACAAACGGAAGTCAAAAGAATTAGTTATAGGCTAAAAATGATCAGATTTAGTCTTGCTGGTTTGCACTAACAGGGAGTAACAATCTTAACCATGGATAAGATACAATGGGTCTGGGTTCATTCACAGAAGCTGCTACCTAGCTTTCAAAATAAATAGTGATGGAGATGAGGCATAATTCCATAGGCTCCACTATGAAATAGTGTTGATATGGTGGCTTACGCCCTAGGATCGTGTACAAGCTGAACGGAGCGTAGGTGGAAAAAGAAACTGCCATGAGGAATGTGAGGAATCAGTCTTGAAACAAAAGACGATGGAGTTTTGGAAGCAACAGGAAATGAGGGAGGTGACAAGATAAGATGAAGAAAAGTGATAGATGAAGGAAGGTTGTGGCATGGTTTGAAACTATTGACTAAATGTGTATTAAATGCCTTGTGTAACCACCCATTGTGAGAGGTATGTAACTGCTATTGGCTAAATGTGTATTCGATGCTTTGTGTAACCACCCACTGTGAAAGGTAATAAAAGGGGGAGGCAGCCTTTTGTCTTGGTCGCTTCACCCCAATGGAATCTGCATGCCCCCATGTGTTCCTGTATTAGGCTATCGTGATCGACCCACCACGGGTTGAGGCACAGTGCCGTGCCTCAAGTGGTGACCCCGACGTGATTCGAGTCGGTGTCGTATGACTACGACATCCCTGACACCCCTTTACTCATCTCGCGCGCATCACGGCTCCTTCGACAAGGACCGACTTCCTGTGAGTATGGGGGCTGAATTCTCCAAAGAGCAGATAGCACATCTGCAGGAGCTTGGAGTAATTGTCAAGGCCTCAATTAAGCAACTAAACAAGACTTATAAATTACCTTCACGTAAGGAGTTAAAAAAATTGTTACTATTTATTTGGGCTCATTGTCCCTCTTACCCCTTAAAGGGATCATTACAAATTGCTCATTGGATTAAACTTGGCTCATTTTTTTTCATGAGGAGCCTCGTGCTCCTTCCCAAATTCTCCTTACGTGGAAGACGGTTCTCGCTTGTTTGCAGGTCCATTTTCAAGATCTGCCTTCTTCTTCTTCTTCTGTAGCTATTGGTTTGGAACATAGTCATTATTATCAGGGCTTTCCTTTTGTGCCTTCTGCCTTGTCTCCTGTACATCAGGGAATTTTTCAGGCTTCTATACAGGGAGTTCTTACTTCTGCTGAAGACCTAATAACTGCCTCTGCCTATCTGGTTGATCTTACTGGTGCTAACCCTGTCTTTACTCCCTTTCCTTTTAATTTGTTAAAAAATCTTAAGTCTGCCGTTTCTACTTATGGTCTTAGTAGTCCATATGTCCAGGAACTTCTTGCCTCCATTTCTGCCACATACTATGATTCTTTATAATTGGAAAAGGAGAAAATACCTCCTGGCCTCCCATCGATTCAAAACCATCTTAATAATGCCCTGTTCACTGTTAACTTTCTTAACTTGACAGGCTCCCCTGAGACGTCTGCAGCAGAGCGCCATTTTTCTTCCCCCCCTCTTCTTCTGCTCCAAAACTGCAGGTGTATTATCGCCGGTTGCCAGATTTGACTTGGCAAGGCCCTGCATCTTTACTCACATGGGGTTGTGGATACGCCGCAATTCAATTGGACGATAAGGTTTTGTGGGTTCCTGGTTGCCACGTGAGGCCTTATCTAGTTCCATTACCGGCTGAAGACAAACGGAAAGATGACGGAAATTGAACCTCCACCTGCATATGCCTCGGTGTTTTTGTCCCCCTTTTCCCCTCCTCCCGTTTCCTGTTCCGCGGCCCTAAAGCCTCAATCCCCAGCCCCTTCCATGCCTCGTTCCTGGATGTTTTTTAATCTGTGTTTTTTAGCTTTTTTGACCATTTTTATGACAACTTTTGCTGTTCTGTATTTTACTTGCTCTTTTTCAGGTTCACCAAGAATTCGTCGGTCCCTGGTTACCCGTATGGGTGACTTGGGACCAGACTATTGGGATAATAATGCATAATGCATATATGAAAGATGTTTCTCACTATGCTCGGTTGTTGAATGCATCCAATTGTTGGATTTGTATGCACATTCCAGCACAGGGCAAGCGTGCCTTTCCCCTTCATGGTGTGCCTTATGTGTCTGCCTTGCCTCGCAATTCTTTCCTTAATACATTCCCATGGATAAACGGTATCTCTCTCTCTTTCACTTTGAATCCTTCCTTACGGGTCTCTCTTGCTTTGCACCACCCTGCTCAAATATGCATTAATTGCACAGCTTCGTCAGTTAGTAACAGCACCTTTCTAGATATTTGGCAATCTTGTAATATAACTATCCCCTGGCAGCTAGACTATAAAACTAAATATTATAATGAGACAAAAAATGGCAACATGAAAGCATGTGCTGGTTGTGTTCCCTTGTTTGATTTTGGTGAAACCTTTGAAACCTTGTATAACTTTTCTAAAGACAATGTACTCATATCTGATCATGATTGGATCTTATGTGGGAAAAATGCATATCGGTCAATACCCCAGAATTGGTCTGGCATATGTACGTATGGAGCTGTTATTCCTGTTTTATATAAACTTGATAAACTACCCTCTTTCCGCTTGTGCAATAGACGTGCTGTTGAAGCTTCCAATGAGCTCACTTTGGGGGGCAGTTGGTCTGTTCAAACTGCTAGAGCATTAATTCCTGCAATGGGTGTTGCCATGAATTATAGGGATTTACATATATTAAATAATTGGACCGTTGCAATGTTTAATGATACTATTCATTCAATAAAATGGTTAAATAAGGAGCAGCAGCAAATAAGAGAAGCTACCTTACAGAATCACTATGCATT
The DNA here is from genome assembly GCA_034064705.1 of Bothrops alternatus. Taxonomy (NCBI): domain Eukaryota; kingdom Metazoa; phylum Chordata; class Lepidosauria; order Squamata; family Viperidae; genus Bothrops; species Bothrops alternatus. The sequence continues at coordinate 20,733,357 of JARGCV010000007.1, read as the reverse complement.
GGATGTTCTTGCTGCAAAAGGAGGCGTGTGTGCTCTTATTCAAAGTCATTGTTGTATGTACATTTCTGACAACTCACCCAATATTTCTGCCACTGTCGCTCATATGGAAAGTATGGTACAAAACAATCCCTTATCACAAGGAACTGGTGCCTTGATTGATTGGGACAGTTTGTTTTCCTGGTTACCTAATGCTGGGTGGCTCAAAAATTGGTTATTGCTATAATAGTGATTGTAATATTTTGTATAACAATCTGTTGCTGTGTACAATGTATTCCTCACCTATTGAACCTATGTAAGTCTCCCGCTTCTGTCCATCTCCTGGATAAGCACCAACTACAGCCTCTGATGACTGATCAAATTGATTGGCAGAAGACAAAACCATGTCCCGTTTTCTCGGATGACAGAGACTTGGACTCCTTTTAAAAGAAAAAAGGAGATGTTGATATGATGGCTTACGCCCTAGGATCGTGTACGAGCTGAACGGAGCGTAGGTGGAAAAAGAAACTGCCATGAGGAATGTGAGGAATCAGTCTTGAAACAAAAGACGATGGAGTTTTGGAAGCAACAGGAAATGAGGGAGGTGACAAGATAAGAGGAAGAAAAGTGATAGGTGAAGGAAGGTTGTGGCATGGTTTGAAACTATTGGCTAAATGTGTATTCAATGCCTTGTGTAACCACCCATTGTGAGAGGTATGTAACTGCTATTGGCTAAATGTGTATTCGATGCTTTGTGTAACCACCCACTGTGAAAGGTAATAAAAGGGGGAGGCAATCTTTTGTCTTGGTCGCTTCACCCCAATGGAATCTGCATGCCCGCATGTGTTCCTGTATTAGGCTATCGTGATCGACCCACCACAGGTTGAGGCACAGTGCTGTGCCTCAAAATAGTCCTTCAAATAGTGCAGGCACAAGCTTATCAGAAATTATTCCCACCTCAAGGACCATCAGGTAGCATTTTTGGGGCTATGAGTCCTCTTTAATGCTTGTATAGCCAAGGGATGTTTAACTGACTTCAAGCACAGGATGAGTTTACTGGAGGTCAAGGTAATCAGAGTAGCACTCTACAAATTTGAGAAATCATTTCAATGTCCATTCAGGCTGCACAAAACTTTCGAGACAAACTTCAGATAGTTAAATAATCTAGCAGATTAGGAACAGATTAATTGAAGCAGGAAGCTGTTTTGAAGCAGGAAACTGAATCAGGTGGCTTGAAGTACTTTGTTCTTTTTCAAAATCCTGTGCAGATTTGCTTAAGGGGTTCTGCTGATTTTAGTTTTATAGTATTGCAACTTTGTTTTTGTATGTGGGAAATACTGAGAGGAGTCAAGTGGCATAATGGACTCTCTGGCACTAATAGAACTCATGAAACTTTCTACCATGAGAATTCTTTTTGGGGTGGTAACATTGATATAGGCTTTATTCACTTTTTTTTAGCATTTAAGATCTTGAATGGTCTTTTTTCCCGTTTTTACTAATGGAGTTTTATAACCTTTGAAGGTCCTGTGAACATAAGTAGGGGTCATGTACAGTCTTGAGTATGGTTTGAAGCTTGGCTAGTTCAACATGCATTCTTAAATATAAAATGTACTGAGAGGGCTCTTTACAGAGAGACAAGCTTATCAATGAGTTCCAATTGTCAACATCATCACATAACAGCAAGTCAATGATTGTTGTTCTGAACACTGGTCAGAAAAATTAAAATGTGGTCTGTCCAGCCAATTACTCTACTGCAGCTAGTGATAAGGGGTCTTCCTAGGAGGGGCCAAGTTTGCCAATCAGCTAACCAGTTTTCCTGGCATCCCAGAAAGCCCTGTGATCAGATGCAAAGAAATCCAAGCCATTTCACAAGTGCAATGCTAACTCTTCAGTGTCATGTCAAGTTGAACACTGCAAACAAAACACTGCATGTAAGAGTATTACAGCTCTCTCTTTACTAATTAAGCTATTACCTTAGTCACTTTTTCAACTATTGCTTTGTTGAACTACATATGCAGGGCTGTACTCTCTTCCTTCATGAAGGATTACAAGCTTAATTCAACTGTCTTGGTGATATTTCAGCAGAAGTGTTCTGCAATATATAGAATCTCTTGTTTGCAATTTTGCTAAGAAATGCAATACAGAAATAAATTGGCAACCAGTGCAGCTAGCAAAGCAGAGGTATAACCTGGGCACATTTTGAGTGACTAGGCACTTTCTGATCTGAGCAAACTGTCATGATTCAAATACAGCTGGTTTTGAAAATAGACAAAATATCCCATATAAAACTTGGAAAACTGTCAGCTGCTATTAAATATTTTCCAATTCCCTTTTTAAAGAATTTTTTCTTTTAGAGTAGCAATTTACTGCTAAGTTGCTATGTATTTTCTAATGGTTTTGGAATTCAGAAATTCATTGAAACTGCGTTGTAGAAATTAAGAACTTTAGTCAGACATTTTGTTACAGTATTGTTGTTAATCCTTTCTATACTGTTGCAATTTATATCCTGTTGCAACCTTGAAGGTCATACTGGTGGATATTATTTCAGAAGATTATTACTTCTCACGAATGAATACAAATTCATGGGTCCCAGGATAATGATGCAAAGTCAAATCTTGGTCGGTCATTGGGACCAGAAATTTAGTCTTCCAAGTTTTTGGATCGTGCCGGAACCCATCATCAGTATGTGCTTTGGGCTACTCTGCAAGTCGTGTTTATGTGGAACTTAGGAGCCGAGGGCTTATCAGCACAAGGAAACAACAGTCGATTGCCAGCCATCAACACACCGATCAGACAATGGGAAGGCACACATAAACACTAGTTACAGAATAACCCAAAGCATATATTCCAGGAGAGAGAAGTTTCCTGAAGCATCCGAAAGCTGGGATGAGTAAATCTCTGGTCCCTGTGACCAACCCAGATTCAACCTTGCATTATTACCTTTGTTTAATCTCTTAGCTTCTAGTACATAATGAATAGCTTGTAGATGGGCAGATGAGAGCTACATTCAATTTTATGTGTTATTCCAAAAACCATCTACAAAAAGGGAGTAAGTAGACAATGCAGCAAATGAAAATATGATTCCTGGCTAACTTGTTGGAAAGAAAAGAGCTTGAGGATAGAATGGAACTGTGGTAGTGTTTCCTTCATATCACATTTAAGTAGCCTAGCTTTATCCTTCACCACTTTCCTGATAACCGCAAAGAAGGAAAAAAGGAGTATCTTTTCTTTTTTTTTTTACTACACAACTTTATGGAAGACAATCAAGACTAAACTATATAAGAATTCTATTTGGTAAAGTTCAATGAACATAGTATCCACAATAAATCCTACTCTCTGTAAGCAACAGCCAAGTACAGTATTTTCATATTCTAAATAAAAAAGCACAATGAACTACATTCTCTTTTTGACATTTCAAACTCCCACATGTAACCTATTTTACTAAGTTCAGAAATTCACATGTTTGTTCTATAAGTGCCTACACCACCATTCACATCTCAATAAATTAACTGAACCTCAATATCCCACTCTAACTTGTGACAAATAATAAAATAAAGGGATACATCTAATTCTAATACTTTGGCAACATTCTACCAAGCATTCTCCCAAATTATTTCCAAACATTATATTGAATACATATAGCTCTATTCTAGAAAATATTAGCAGTAAACTTGGATTTATTTTAGAACTGGGTCATTACAGGTTTCACAATGAGACAGCAGAATAGTGTAAACACAATTATAGAAAACAGCACTTGGGCACAAGCTTGCACAAACAGAATCCAATTATTGAATCTGATATTTGCAAAGAATGAAAACAGAGCTTACACAAGTCAAAGGAGGCCTGGACTCACAGAATGATTTAAGCTACAAAACTGATGACTGTTTTATAATTTATACAAAAGTAGTGATTATTTTATTTATATAAAACATAAAATCTCGCAGTGTTTGTGCACAACTCAAGGTAGCTAAATAATGAAAATATGCAATAACAGTTCAGAAGGAAAGGTTTTTTTTAAGAAAAACTCTACAAGTTTAATGGATTGGATAGGTCAGATAAATTAAGGGCATCTCATTAAAATTACACATTTATGCTTTCTTGCCTAAACAACATTTTTACTAAATAATGATTCACTATGGGAGTGCACTGCCAACCTAACCTTCTGGGATGGCAGCCAATTAATCTGGTGGAAATACCAAACTTCACAAACATAGGACTCATCTTCGCATCCTGCTTGTCACAGCATTTCATTAATGCTTTTTTCAGTGCATGTCCACTGAATGTCACCTCCATCTCATTGTCAGCACACAGTCCAGGTCAGAGCATATGTAATTTTTCTCTCAGAACAAGACTTTACATGCAGACAATTTGGGGAAACTTAAGATAAACTTAAGCCAGCCAGAGTTGCTTGCTAGTGTGATGTGCGCCATATAAATTTAATAAATAAATAAAATAAACTTGAAGAAATAGGTATCAGAAGAAAAAAGGAAATAAAGCTAAAGGCACAATGGTATATAGGGAGTTCTGTGGTTCAGGTTTCTTTTGCTCCTCATTGAGGCATACAGTTTGGTGGGAGGTATGGATTTATAGAAGTATATATCAATCTTTTATTTTTTTGACAGGACTATCAATCTCCCAGAAGATTGATATCTGATGAAATAAAATCATGGATATTGTCATCTAAAGGTCATTGCACAAAAGCGGCATATATTAAAAATAAAAGTTATTTATGTTTTATATGTGTAAGCTTTTAAAATCTGTGTGTACTGTATGTAGCATATATCCTTCCATTCGATGCTTGTGCTGACTCTCTTCATTTCTACAACTTCCCTTTCGTTTGGGAGAAACTAATGATTAAACTTCAAAACCCTCCTTCCTTGGGCTACACTACCCTGCTAATCAAAGCCAATGCAGGAATTTGTGGTTGTTTTTTTAAAATATTGGGATCTTAACACAGATACCAACAATACTCCTGGATGACATGCACACTTCCTTTCTTACTAAACTAATCCTATGCAGTCTTCCTCAGGAGTAAGAGCCAACTAACACCATTCTATGTAGCACAGAGACTTAACACAGGATAAGGATAGGTGTTTTCCCTATGCAGAAAAAGCATCCTAGCTATCATCTGCTTAGGTTAACATACATCTTTTTAATAAACTATATGTCAAAAAGTAATATATGAACATTATTACTGAGATTATTCCTGAATATTCCTATCCAGATTCGTGACTTATTTTCCTCTGTCTATCTCTGGGCCTCGTAAATTCCCTTACCTCCTGGATGTTCTTCTCATTTCCTACTTTTCTTTAACTATTTGCCAAATAAAATACCTACCTCCTTATCTTGTTTTTGTCTAGACACTAGATTTTAATTTCTTTCACTAAACTGCTCTAACAATGAGACCTCTGTCCACAAGAGACCACGTAATTAGCTGACGTGACCAGATTTTGGATTTAATGTTCTTCATAATGTTTTCCACATAATCTTCTGAAAGTTTATTGTCTATAAATAATACATTAAAATGAAAGTTCTTATTAACACATTAAATACACTTCGAGCCAGAATTAGAGTTTTGTTTCAGCTAGCTTGTCACAAATTCTATGTAGCACTTATGTCCACAATCACTTTTGTTAATTATATAATCACCCTACCAGTCCCTCTAAGATTTCTCAGTGGCATTCAATACCATCAACCATGGTATTCTTCCAGATAATCTGTGATGGTTGAGAATTGGATACACTTCACTGGTTTGCTTCCTTCTGAAGTGGATGGTTCCAGTTGATTGCTTGGGAGAGGAGATAATCAAGTCCACTCCAACATCTCCCTCACTTTATCTAGTATCTATATGAAGCTACTTGGCAGAAAGCCATGGCCAAGAAGGACTTTACACCCTGTCAGCCACAGCAGACGGTATGGCAACAGTCTGTCATTAGCTCATCATCTCATAGGTGAACTATTAGAATATGCCCTACATAGGACTGTCCTTGAAAGCCACAAAGTTAAAATGTAGCGCTCCATATGTTAATCATGACAACCCATGGAACTGCATTGGTTGCTAATGTTTCCAGGTGCAATTCAAGATGCTTTAAAGCCCTCCAAGACTTAAGACTGGCTAATACAGGCGTGTCAAACTGCTGGCCAGCGGACCAGATGCGTCATGCGGAAGCTGCGCCCACCCCATTGCTGGCAATGGCAAAACCGTCCCGATATGTTGCGTGACATCACATGACATCGTCAGTTTGACATGTCTGGGCTAATATATGAGGCTTTCTCCAAAAAGAGTCTGTCTGTGCAAGAGCTGTCACTACAGAGTACTTGCTGAAAGACCCCACTCCCCGTATGTGCAATGAGAAATTATTTGGAGGCAAGCTTTCTCCTCCTACTAAGAGAGCACCCTCAATTTTTAACATTTAAGAAGGTTTTAAAACAGGGCTTTTTCAACAGTTATTTAGGAACCTTTAGAAGTTCCTGTGCACGAGATGTATTTTTGACTTAGTGACATATAGGATTACGGCTTCTATGATTATAATTGGTTTTCAACATTTTTTAATTACATATTTGTTTTCTGAGGCTTGTAGACTATTTAAAGTCTAAAGACAGACATAGCATGAAATCAGTTTTATAAGTACATAAATCTTGCATAAAACAAATGTTAAGGATACTCTAATCCTGAGTGAATATCAATAGAAGTAAAGGAAAAGAAATTGAAAATAAGAAGATTTTAGATGTGACAAGAAGGAAAATGCTATTAAGATATGAAAATAAGTAAAATGCAGGAAAGGAAGGAAGAGAGATAAGACATATCAGAAATGGAAATAATTAGCCAGAATGTGTAGCAGTAAAAATGAATTAGAAAACAAGAATTCAGAATGAGAAATCACAAGCCAAATCACAATAGTTACAATAATCAAATCCAGTCAACTTGAGAAATTAAGCAGATTCTTTTGTGATATTAATCAACAGAAAGGAAAATTAAAGATACTTGACAGACTCAAGAAGCAATGAAACATAAACTCAGAATCAAATAATAAAGAATATTTACGGAAAAATAGACATATTTTAAAGTAGTGTTAGATAAATTCAGGGAGACAGGAAGAAATACTTTTAATTACACATTAAACTGTGACTTCACAGTTAATGCAGGTAGTCCTCAACATATGACCACAACTGAGCCCAAAATTAATGTTGCTAAATGAGACATTTGTTAAGTGAGTGTTGCCCCATTTTACGACCTTTCTTGCCACAGTTGTTAAGTGAATCATTGCAGTTGTTAAGTTAATAACAATGCTATTTAGTGAGTCTGGTTTACCCATTGACTTTGCTTGTCAGGTCACAAAAGATCACCACATGATCCCTGGACACCGCAACCATCATAAATATGAGTCAATTGCCAAGCATCTGAATTTTGATCAAGGGACCATGGGGATGCTGCAATGGTCGTTAAGTGTGAAAAATGGTCATAAGTCACTTTTTCAATTATGTTGTAACTTTCAACAGTCACCAAATGAACTGCAGTTTGACACTCCTCATTTACAGTGTTCAAAAGTATTATTCTCCTCTAGAAAAACTGCTCCTTTATGTCCTGTTCTTTTTTTTAGAAAAAAATAGCACTACAACTACTGTAATTAATTTACAGTAATTACTATAAAAGCAGATAATACTGCTTTCTACTAAGCAAATACATTTAAAAATCAGAAAACAGAAGCTATATCATGTTCTGCTGTGATTCAAAAGGGAACCATTCCAGTTATCAGGTTAGGCTTGTTTAACTATCTGCTCTATCAAGCTGATTATTTTTTTTAATATCTTTCCTATTATGAAAATGCTGACATTTTGACTTTCTCCATTTGTTTTCTAAAGCCTATTCACCATTATCTTATATCTTTTACAGAAATAGTTGTCTTTGATAAAAGTTACTTCTTTGATTACTTTTAAACCTTGCCTAAAGAAACTAATTTAAATTATGCATAGCAAAAAATGTTCCACAAAGAATCATTTGTTGACCCAAAACCAGGGAGTATACTACTGAGACTGTCCTCATTATCCTCACAGAATCCTTTGAAAATGTTTCATATTCAATTGCAACTTCTGTATTTCCTTCTAAGGCTTCCTATTATTCATTTAGGACAGAAACATTTTACTTCGATAATTCAAGCACTTGATATATTATCATATTAAACCACAGCTGTGCTGACCTAAGACATTTTTCTTCCTGAAGCAGAACCAAAACGGGATCCTTTCCTTGAGCAAAGGCCAATGCATTAAAATATATAAACATATCATCTAGGCAACAATTCTCAACTTCATATCGCCCCTTAAATTTTTCCATCTGCATTTTAACTCAATTAAAGTTAATTTAATTTAATTGTTTTGTGGTAAAATCAATACAACTCTGATGAGAAAATGCATTTATAGACATAGCTTTATATTTCAAAGCTCATATTCTCTGGAACTCAGAGCAGTTCTGAAATATGCATGAGATGCCTGTATTGTTTTATTAAGGAACAGCTCTGATTTGTAATGTAAAAATAGGTGTTTACGATGTTTTAATCTCTCTTCTATACATCTTTGGCAAACAGAGAGCCAGTTTGGTCTAGTGATTAAGGCATCGGGCTAGAAAGCAGGAAACTGAGTCCCGCCTTAGGCAGGAAAGACGGTTGGGTGGCTTTGGGCCAATCACTCTGTCTCAGCCCAATCTACCTCACAAGGTTGTTGTGTTATCATGGGGAAAATATGAGGAAGGAGGAGTATTATGTTTGCCACTTTGAGTTACTTATAGAAATAAAGATAGTATAAATAAGACAAAGCAACCATAAAACTGCTGAAACTGCTATAGGAACCTTGGATGCACCTCCTTTTATCTCTAGATAAAGAATTGTAATTTTGGTGCAGCTTCTTGATACATAGCCTTATCTATAGCCATGCATGTTCATTAGCTTCTTTCATATGTTGCTGGGGTATTGGGGGGAGACCTATATACATATATGTATACCCATATACATATCACGATTGCATCAATAATTATATCATAACGAATACTGATGGAACTAATGTTAATTTGTGTTGCAAAATAATACCCAATCTGGCTGCATCATAAGGAACAAATCCCATAGCTGTTTTCTTCACAGATAGTACAAAACTAGTATTTCCATTATCAGAAAGCCTGATTCCATTGTCAGCACCTTAACTTGACAATCTCAGCGTACTCTTCTTGCTGCTGTCTTTAAAAACTTCCCAAAAGTTTGTGTAAAATGTAAAATTGGTGCAAAATAATGGGATCTCATGAAATCTATATTGAAATGACTGCGATGGGTTAATAGACAGCACCCAAAATGGCAAAACAGAATTGCTCAGATTTGTTGTTTACCATTCTATAGGATGAAAGAAGCTACCTTACACTGCATCAGATCACTGTTCTATCTAGCTCAGTATTGCCTTATTTTGATTGGCAGTGGGTCTCCAGGATTCCAGGCTGAGGCTCATTCCAGTTTTACCTGGAAATTCAAAGGAATAGAAGAGAGAGGGCTTTCTGTACAATAAATGCACTATAAGTGAACAAAGCTTCCTTCCTTTTGATTGCAAAGATAACAAACGTGAACTAACCCTGTTGTAATATCCACACAATTATAAATAGAACTTATAAAACAAAAAATTTGCATCACTGTAGCTTGATAGAATCAAGTATTTTCTTTAAAAAAACAATAATGTATACGGATATTTAAATTTCCTATTATGAAGAAACCTCCCTGATGAATGGAAAACTGACATATAAAGCAAAGCAGAAGATCAGTAACCACAGTAGATTAATAGGGTACAGACCTGAAATATTTTCAACTGCTTAACATTATGCTTTCAAAAGCTGGGAAAATTTGATTCCTAAACTCTAGGGAATGCATTTGTCATTTTCATCTTATAACAAAAAATTATTACAAATAGTTTAATTTCACGTTTCCAAAAAAAGATCCCTCTATATTCTTTATCAATCTAATCCTTTGATTGTATTCAGGACAGGTCTATTTTAGTAGAAGATTTCACTTTAAGCTCACCTTACTATCCTTCACAGTTCCAATTTCTTATGACAGAAACAGATGTACCACCTTATGCTTTGCTTGATTTATTCCTAAATATGGACATCAGTGTTCCAGCCAAATGACTACTTGCCTCCTGTCCTAAATATCTGCTGCTACTCAACATTAGCCCTTTGCAATGCCATTAAGTATAACTATTTGGATTCTCTGGTGTCCCTGCAATGTTTACAAGAGTGGTAGAACAATGTTACTATTCAAGGGAAATGTGAGTTGAAGTCTTTTCCTCAGGTTACCATATTTGGGCTACAAAAATCCAGACGACTGGTTGTTAAAAACAAAAGGATACAGAAAGCTTTCTTCGCCATCATCTAGTGATTATCTGGATTGGTTGCAACCTGGATATAGTAGTGCTAATTTGGGGGGAGGGGAACACAAATTTCTCTTGTTTCACTCCACCCACAGTAGTCCATCCAGAGCTGATGGACTAACAAGAAGATTACACTGTGATTATCCAATGCTACATTTTTTGCTTTCCAAATTCAAAATACCAAAGGATTTCATTTCATTTATTGGATTTCTATGCCACCCTTTTTCCGGGAATTCAGGGTGGCTCACAGCATAAATAGAAATCAACATTAAAATACATATAAAAAAGAACCCCTGAATTAAAAAAAAAACCAATCATCCAACAAACATGCACACAAACATACCGGTACATTGGCTAAGGACAAGATGTTAACTGCCCCAGGCCTGTCGGCAGAGGTGTGTCTTGAGCGGTTTATGAAAGGCGGAGAGGGTGGGGGCAATACGGATCTCCGGGGGGAGTTGATTCCAGAGGGCCGGGGCCGCAACAGAGAAGGCTTTTCCCCTAGGCCCCGCCAGGCGACACTGTCTGGCTGACAGGACCTGGAGAAGGCCGACTCTGTGGGCCCTAACCGGTCGCTGGGTTTCATGAGGCAGCAGACGGTCCCGTAAGTAACCTGGTCTGATGCCATGTAGGGCTTTATAGGTCATAACCAACACTTTGAATTGCGTTCGGAGACCAATTGGCAGCCAATGCAGCTCGCGGAGTGATGCCGATATGTGGGCATTTCTGGGCAAGCCCAACACTGCTCACGCGGCTGCATTCTGCATTACCTGAAGTCTCCGAACGTTTTTCAAAGGTAGCCCCATGCAAACAGGAAGATTTGAAAGGGTAGATTTTTTCCCCTAAAGATAAATATATTATTCTGATCAAGTTATCAGCCCTAGTACAGTGTATCTTCCCAAAGACCACAGGATCTTGTTTTCAGAAAGTATTACTATATTGTAATGAATACACAATTAAATCATTCAATTCTTGGTGAAGTAAAGCCAGATTGATCACTGGAAGTATTACTAATAAGGCTAAAGGTTAAATATCTTGGACATATTGTATAATGCAAAGGTAAGATCAGGAGAAGACATGACAATCTAAAAAAATAAGATACTTTTTAAAAAGAGTGGCTGAAATGTTTATGGCTGGATAAAATCACTTGAACTCAAAAGAAGCAGGTACTGACAGAGAAATTATGTCAATACATTAAATCACAAAACTTCAGAAATAGATAAATGGCTGAATAACGTATTATACCTTGCTTTCAAAGAGTTTTGGTATATTATAAAAATAACATTTTACAGTAACCACATAAACAGTTTCATAAGGTAAAATCTTTGTTCTTAAATAACTTCAATATCTTCAATTAAATATCTCTATAAAGAAAGGCAATTGGCTTTGTATTTTTTTAACAAAAATTATCAACAGATATAGTCTCAAAAAAGTCATGTAAGATCCATGTGAAAATGTTCTATTCTGAAGAAAGAATAGAGAAAAGGAATATAGTTCTTTTTACAATCATATTCCTGAACATTCCCTTAATATTTAATATCTCAGCTATACACAAAATCTAAATATAAGCTTCTAGATATTTGCTTATTTTAAACTAAACACTGAACCTATATTGAGACATAATGTATTCAAACCAGAACACACATTTACTGTAGCAATATTGTTTTACCAATTACATTTCGTTAGGCAACAGAAATCTAAACACAACTTCACACATTATATTTTTGGGGGAATATCTATTTCATACAAGTCAGTAAAATTATAATGTGACTACATGCATACAAAGATTATTCATAACAACACATCTGAAGCTTATTACACACTATCTCCACCCAACTCAGCTCCATGTATTCCTAAAACACACAAAAGTTTACCAATGAAATTGGTAAGCGTAAATTCAATCCCACCCCAAAAGACATACTACTGAAGTCCTCCCAGCCTCAACGCTGAGTCTCCTCCAGCACAGCCACTGTTCTGCCAGCTGCAGAACAGCCAGCCTTCTCTAATGGACCATGGAGAGTCCTTCTGAGTTATCTGCATACAGCAGAGAGAAAAATGGGTCCCATATTTTATGACGGTGGAGAGATGGGCCTTGTGACTCTTGTAATGTTCTCTGGCATGTTAAAATGAAACTTGGAAACTTCACTTTTAAGGATAAAAGTGACTTTCATTGTTTCCAGGTACTTCCAGAGTCTAGTTTGAGGGCTAAGACTCTAATTGTAAACAGAGGGCTAAGGGAAGGGTAGACTCAGTTTTTGAGCACAAATACTGGTAATCTAGGCCAAACAATCCTGTCAAGTATCACTTATCAAGAATCTACTGGCTGCTTCTTTTTCAAATAAAGGTACTGTCTTTTGCAATAATTTCTACAGGGGTAAAACCCATTTCAGCTTACTAGAGGAATTGACAAATACATTCAATTATTCAGTGCAATAATGTTACTCAACAGCTTAGAATTATTACTGAATTTATTGAACTATATCATTCTTTTATGTGAAATATACACACACACACACACACACACACACATGCTTGCATAAACATGCAATATTTCACTGGCTCTAACTATAGAGATCCAGTCACATTAGGCAAAATTCTGGCTCTCTGAAAAAGTCTTAAATGCTAGGAAAGATGGAAGGAAAGAGAAGAGGATGACTAGCAGCAAGGTGGGTGGACTCACTCACTTACAGCAGTGATGAGTGCATCACTGGGAGATCTGAAAGAACAGATTAGAGACAGATTGCCCATGGAGATATCTGTGTGATCGCTAGGAGTCAAAAACAATTTGATGGCTAATAGTCAATAAAAACCACAGAAATTATATAAACCAAAATTATATAAGAACAAGCCCAAATAAATTGGAAAGTCACATATTTCCTTTTCTTCCATCTTCCCATCTTCATACTGCAGTTTATGAGATATCCAGCACTAATACTAACCTTATCATCAATAAAATGCATCTGAATCTTTTGAGTCAATATGTTGAAAATGGTGAAGTACAACAGGGTGCACAATCTATCCAAGCTATTCCTCATACTACTAAACTATATTTTATTATTACACCCAAACAGGGTCAGAAAATTATAAGGATAATCTGCAGCATGGCCATGATCTGATTTCCAAAGGAGATGCTTTAGAGACAAAAAAAATTGTCTCTAAATCAGCTAATGCAAGGGCTGGACTTTGTAGCTTTGGGGCCAGTCAAAATTAGTTTTGAAGTTGGTCTTTTCAAGTGTTCTAATTACAAAAAGTACACGGGGCAGGAAAAGAATAATTATCTATAAGGACAGGAAATTTATTTGCAATTACTACTTAGATAGGAATTTATCAGGCAGGAAGGATGCATATTGTGTTGGAAGAAACAGCAGTTGTGAGACAATCCCCCAAGGATGCTTTTATTGTCTCTTGGAAATGTGATTAATCCAGCCTGTTTTCATGGTAATCTTGGGACCAGTTCGTAATTATAGGTAGATGGGATAGAAAAACAGAGCTGACAAGCGATTTCTTCATCACATACACATATTGCCACCAAAGTATATCAAATTCTCATTGTGCTAAAGAAAACATTGTCTAGATTAACACACCAGAGTTTCAAAAAGAAAAATGATGCTTAAGTAATCACCTGATCATGTTTTCGTAGAATTTAACATAAGCATTAGCCACAGCTTTGTGATTTCAGCAAATAAAACATCAGCCAGCATTTCTGTAGAAGTTTAACAAGGAGTCATTCCTTTTCCTAACTAAGAAGCTTTTAACAAGAGAAAGTGGCACTCTTATGTCTAAAACAGAAATGATAAACCAGTCCCTTTATATACATGATTAGTTCCAGAAACATCAACATTCAATTTTCTTCATTCATTCAGGTTATTTTAAAGCTGAATTCATTCAAGTCTAAACAAACCAATGATTTTTTCCCCATTATTATTCCATTACTCTCACTCAAGTATGTAATCTTACTCACCTCCATAGGATTTCTGAATAAGCATGTACAAGCCTGTCATCCTATATGTAGCACATTCTACAATTAAAATAATAAAGCCTGCTACTGTATAAAGAATAGGATTTATCACATTGAAAATATCATATACTAGGCAACTCATGATCTGCTGGGTCATTCTTTCAGAAATATTTCCTCATCTAAACAGAGCAACAGAATGACCACAGGAAGCAAATAAACAGTGAGATCAGGAGCAATTTCTAATTTCCTACTGGCTTCCCCACCGACTTTGCTTGTGGGAAGCTGGCAGGGACTATTGGAAATCATTCGTCCTCCTTGGCTGACCTGCAGAACTGCCTGCCACTTTGCTTGGAGAGGGTGAGTAATGGAATGGCCATGGGTGGGCAAAAGAGTACTGTTAATAGACTTCTGATTTCCTGCTGGCTTCCAGATTGATATTATTTGTGGGAAGCTGGCACAAAAATCACTCCTCTTCCTTCTCAGTTGCCCTAAAGAACTGCCTGCAACTTTGCTGGAGTGAGAGGAACAAAGGGAACTATAAGTAAAACTATACCCTACATGGCATGTCCCCAAGGGCCCCTCACTACAAGGAAAGAGAGAGCTCACCCATTGACTGCTGGTGCCCTCCAGCCAGTCCAACTCACCAGCGAACAGTGGAGTTGCTCCCTTAGCCTTACCTCATTGCCACTGCCATTAAGAGATTTCAACCTTGATTCCAAAGTAGCTACCTTTATTGTGCCACAGACATGACGCTAGCAAACATCACTCTTTTTAGTTGGGATTGTTACCTCAAACTTCCATTTCCCCCAACTGAAGGTTACAAATAAACAGTTCCAAGAGTTGTAGTAGCATATGCTGTAGATATCTCAGCATGGCATTATCAATGATGTTTTACTTCTCTGAAATAATTACTTTTCTGTGTTGCCCTGCTAAATTTAGTAGAGTTGAGTTCAGAATAGTATAGGACAGCTGCATAAAATAAAGCCTATTCGAAGGCCCTATGATTTGGCAGACCTCCTAAAATTTGCTGATATCAAACACAGAATAAGGATGATATGCATTTGTTTTAAGCCCTGTAGCCCAAACAAGTAGCTTGCCCTTCGAAAAGCCCAGAACATAAGGGGTTAATCCTAGGGGGAGTGTGTCTATGCATAACGGGGAGGGAGGGGCGGAGAGGAAGGATGGAACCAATGAAAACACTGAGCTATAGTTAGCTCCGAGGAGGATAAACTCTGGAGATTGTTCCAGCAAGGCTTTCATAGATGACATGGGCACTTTGTCCCCAGCGCCTACGGCATTGAAGCCCAGACAAGACAGTGGACGCGGCTTACCTGCAGTTCGCACCAAGCAACCTCAACCCACGTTTCCGTGTCGAGCCCCTTATAGACCGTTTTGAAAGATCCTCTGCCAAGTTCAATATCAAACTTTAGAAACCTGCCGTCGGGGGAGGTGGCCACCGCTTTCATATCGGCCTCCTCCTCCTCTTCTTCGGCCTCCTCTTTCTTGGACTTGCTCTGATCCTTGGAAGATTCGGGCGCCTCTTTTTTCCCGGCATCCTCCTTGCCGCCGCCGCCGCCGCCGCCGCCTTCCTTCGCCTGGTCACCTGCCGGGAGCCTCTCGGCGGCCGCCTCCTTCACCTGGCCGGCCGGCTCCTCTCCCGGCCGCGTCTCTTCCACCACGACGGGCCTCTGCCCCGCTTTCACCCTCTCCGCGATTATCCGCCTGGTTTTGGAGAGGAAGAGCACCTTCTTCGGCGGCTGCGGCTGCTGCTGCTCCGGCCCGGCCGGCTCAAAGGGGATTTCCTCCTGATCGGAATCCACCACGCTCCTCCGCAGAAAGCGCTGGTGGGCCGTTTTGGGATCTTTGGCGTAAGGCACACGGGGAAAGGGGGCGGGGGCCGCGGCTCTGCCTCCTTTCGGCACTGCAGCAGGATCCACGC
Organism: Bothrops alternatus; assembly: GCA_034064705.1. Taxonomy (NCBI): domain Eukaryota; kingdom Metazoa; phylum Chordata; class Lepidosauria; order Squamata; family Viperidae; genus Bothrops; species Bothrops alternatus. The sequence goes on along the minus strand of JARGCV010000007.1, from coordinate 20,717,086 downwards.
CGCCGCCTCGACTAGCGCTGCTCGGCCCTCCATCCATATTCATGTCCTTTCCCCCCGCAGGAGCTGGTGGGCGAGCGGCGGCCGCTGGGAGACCGGCGGCTTCTGCTACACCAGCAGTTGGTAACTCGCCGCCGCCGCCGCCTCCTATCCGCGAAGGGGCTGTGCTGGCATCGCCCCCCGTTTCCATTACAACCGAGCTTTCGGCGGCTGCTGGAAAAGATGGTGCCGCTCGCGCCTCCCGAGATGCTGTCCCCGCTTTGTGGCCGTCATCACGGTGCATCCTCGTGCGGAAACTCAGCCGAGGCAGCTGCGAGGCAAAACAAAAGCAAAAAGGCGCTCGGATCTGACGTTGCTGCCCGACTCACCTGGCCAAGAAGGCGGCGGCCGTCACCTGCCCGGGAGCTTCTGCCCGCTCCTCCCTTCCTCTCCCGCTAAACCAGCCCGGGGAACGGGATTCTTGCCCGGTCCCGTCTGCCTCCTAATGCCCTCTCCGCCTCTGCTCTCCTCTCCTCTCCTCTCCACCCGCCCCGCCCCGCGGGGAACGGAGAGCTAAAATGCAAGCCCTTCGGCGCCTGGTTCTCCTCCGAGTGTTGGCGAGACCGAGGGCGAGGAAGCCTCTTATGGAGCGGTCAGGTGAGCGTCTTCAAGAGAAACCGAGTGACTGCAGTTCCACCCGCCCCCCCCCCAGGATGAATTGTCCGACTCAAATGCAGGTCGCCCCGCCTTTCCAAGGCTAGTTCAGAGCCTTTCCCCCCCCCCCCAAACAAAATCCCAGGCACCGGCCGCCGAGGCTCACCCCACAGAAGCCCAGCCTCTCGAGGGTCTTTCCAACGCGTCCCCGCCCCTCTCCGGCTATCCCTCAAGTCTCCCCTTTCCTCCCAGTCCTTTTCGCAGGGAAACCCGGTTCCCTCAGCCTGTTTTCCCGCCGCCGCCCCCCCCCCGGCGGCCTCCCTCCCGCAGAACACACCCTCGCCTGAAAGCCCTCAGCCGCTCACGCGCTCGGTCCGCTTCCAGCCACCCTGGGCGGCCGCCTCCCCCGCCCCTTTTGCCCACTTCAGTCATACTGCAGCTCCTCGCCGGAAAGCCATATTGTGATGGAAAGCCGGGAAGGCGGATATGGCTAATAAAGCCCGAACCAGGCACCTTCGGCTTTGGCTCACCCCCAGCCCCAAAGCGCAACATTGAGGCTCAGCACTGGGGCTTCAGAATTGCGATCTTTTGCCCCGCCCGGCTCGGGGCGCCTTTTTCTCCTTCCGAAATCTCTGCCTTATATAAGCGCCAGCCACGCAAGTGAGGAGGCCGGCAATCGCAGCAACGGAGGCGAGAGGCTACGCTGCCGCGTCCCCCGCAGCAAAAGAGAAAGGAGCGGGCGTCGGCCGAGGGGCGCGCCGGGAGTGATCCGCCGCCGCCGCCGCCGCCGCCGAAGGAGTTGTTGGCCGGAGGGCTCTGCGGGCGGCTCGCCCAAGCCCGGCGGGTTCACGCGCTGTCCGGCCACACAATGGAGGCGCTCACCTGCGGCCCGGCAAAGGGGCGGGAGGAGATGCGCCAGCCCAGCCCCGCCGACAGTTACTTACGCCGAGGAGAGGAGCCAGCCATGTTCAGAGCCGGCGGTGGAGGCTGGAGGCCGGGGGCAGGCAAAGCAGCGGGTGAACCCTGCCGTCCTTGCCAATCGTGGAGCCTTCCTCCTCCACCCTCCGAGGCCAGGCTCCCGCCTCCCCAGCGCCTGTGCGTCTAGCTCCGGCCTTTCAGTCGTGCGGGGCGCCTCTTCCCCGCGCAGCTCCGCGCGACGTCCGCTGCCCTCCAGGCAGGAGCGGGGGCGCCGTCGGTGAGGTACCGGTAAATAAGGCGCCTCCCTGTGGCCCGCTGAACCCCTGCCAAAGGTTAGCTTGCCGGCCCGCGTTCTCCACCAGCGCTTTTCACCTCCACGCTTGCCGACATCGGGCTTGTTTTTCTAATGATGCCCCCATTTAACGGACCGACCGGGAGGCACGGGAATCTCTGAGCAACCAATGAGAAGGCCTCGGAGGAGGTGGCCCTTGTTAGATCCGCCCCGCCCCGCGTCGCAAGGGAACCAAGAACAAGTCGGTTCCCCCTGCTCAGTTGCTAAGAGTGCGTCCCCTTCCTCCCCCCGCGTTTCTGCAAGTCGAGTGTGTGTGTGTGTGTGTGTGTGTGTGAGAGAGAGAGAGAGAGAGAGAGAGAGAGGGAGAGAGAGAGAGAGGGAGGGAGGGAGAGGGAGAGAGAGGGACTGCTTTGCTTTGCTTCCAGCTGAAGCCAAATGTTGTGCATGTCCTCCATCGGAGCTGCAACCCACATCCTTCTGTGGCTAAAAAGCTAGGAAGGAATAGGAGCCTGGGGGATTCTAGGAGATGAAAGATGCACAGAAGGAGCTGGAACCAGCCCTGGCAAGATATTGAAACGAGGAGGTGTGTCTGGAGGCGGAAGGGCAAGGCACACTTCAACAGAAAGAAGAAACCTTCTGTGACCTGGTTCCCTCATACACGTTTCAATTGCAGCTCCAACTATGGTCGTACTGGGGTGTGTATTGTAGTTGTGGTCCATTACAACCAGCGGGCACATCAGAGTTACCATATTGGCTATGGGAACAGAGTAAGAAAGGGAGAAAGAGAGAGGAAGGAAGGGGGTTGTTTCCCCCCCCCCTTCTGGAGGCCTCTATGACTGCTGAGCGTAATTTCCATGCAAGCAAATGCTGACTCTCCTCCAGGGAGTTTGCTAGGCAGAATCTTGTTTATACATTTTTTTCTTGCGGAAACTTTCTCCCCAAATAAATAATTTAAAACACCTGCAGTTTCTCTGGATCGTCTTCATTCATTTTTTTTCATTCATTTCACCTTTACTTTCATACCTGCAGATAGTATGAAAAAATAAAAAGGCACGGTACTGAAAACTTATCAGATCCTCCGGGAATAGTCTGTGATCTCCCATGTATTGCAGAGTTTGGTTTCTGAGGGTGGAGATGGAAAAGGAAACTGTTCCAGATATAACCTGCAATGTTTTTTTATAGTTAGGAAGAATGCCTTCCCATAGTAATAATCCTTTTAACAATAATATTCCAAATAGGAAAAAAATGTGACCACAAACTCAGTGCTTAGATAACATCCCCTTCCATGTAATAATAACATATAATATGCTTTATGCTTCTGTTTTGACAAAAGGAGAACTTTCAAAGATTTTTTTGTGGTTTTCTTGTGTCTACATGTCTACATACCCATCACGCTATTCTTTTATGGGTTAAAGAACCTGCTGCAGAGTGCAGAAAAAGAGTAAGAAACAGAGAGAGAGAGAGAGAGAGAGAGAGAGAGGAGAGAGAGAGAGAGAGAGAGAGAGAGAGAGAGAGAGAGAGAGAGAGAGAGAGAGAGAGAGAGACAACACTATAATGCCTTGGTAAGACCACACTTGGAATATTGCATCCAATTTTGGTCACCAGGATCTAAAAAAGATGTTGAGAAAAAGTGCAGAGAAGAGCAACAGATGATTAGGGGACTGGAGGCTAAAATATATAAACAATGATTGCAGGAATTGATTATATCTAGTTTAAGGAAAAGAAGGACTAGGGGTGAGATGATAACAGTGTTCTATTATCTAAGGGGCTGCCAAAAAGAAGAGGGGATCAACTTATTTTCCAGGGCACCTGAAAGCAGAACAAGAAGCAGTGGATGAAAACTAATCAAGGAGAGAACCAATCTAGAAGTAAAAAGAAATTTCCTGACAGAACAATTAATCAGTGGAACCATTTGTCTGAAATGGTATAGGGTTTCCTACTTGGGGGGGGGGTGGACTAGAACAGGGCTTTTCAACCGGTGGTACCACTTGTGGTACATTAACGAGTGGCAGGTGGTTCACAGCCCTGCCTAGCCAAGTGTAGTGGGGGAGGGAAAGAGCCAGTGCAGGCAAGGACTTACTGTGAGAGAGTCCTCTGGAGCTGCAGAGTGGCTGGTGGGAGACAAAGGGCCCAGGCTCACGTCTGGCTCACCCTCCCCCATGAGAAAGGAGGAGGAGCCCCCCCATAGGAGAGGCTATAAAAGGAGTCAGTTTGGGGAAGAGAGAGAGAGAGAGAGAGAGAGAGAGAGAGAGAGAGAGAGAGAGAGAGAGAGAGAGAGAGAGAGAGAGAGAGAGAGAGAGAGAGAGCAGCAGCCTTGGGAGGAGGTGGAGTCAGCTGTAGCTGCACCAAAGAAGGAGGAGGAGGAGGGTGGGGGGAGAGGAGAGGAGATTAAGCATGAGCTGATCTACAACTGCTGTGGCAGCCACCTGTGCTGGCAGCAGCAAAAAGGGAAGAAATGCAGTGGGGGAGGGGTCGCTCTCCAAGAGGAATGAAAAAAGGCAGCCATGGCTGGAGGTGCTACATTTTGTTTCTTCCTTAAGTGCCCGCTGTGCCCCTTAAGATTTCTTTCTAGCCAGTAGCTAATTCTTAAAGGGGAATGTGCCTTTTTAAGCTACTTCACTCAGCAGTTTGTCTTTTCTGTCTCTGGAGGCTTTTCCTTGTTTGATGAATATATGGAAGAGAGAAAATATGGGGGTGGTTCAAATTCTTCTTTCAGAAGGAGGTGGACATGAGAAAGAAGGAGGCAGGGAAGAAGGGAGGAGCACTTGGCCACCAGCAGCCCTGCCATTGACTTTGCTTGTCAAAAGGTTGCAAAAAGGGATCACATGACCCTGGGACACTATGACCATCAGAAATATGAATCAGTTGCCTAGCATCCAAATATAAATCACATGACCCTGGGCATGCTGCAAGGGCCATAAGTGTGAAAAATGGTCATAAGTCATTTCAGTGCAATTGCAACTTTGAACAGCTTTGGGGGGGGTCATCAAGTTTTTGACACCTTGCTAGGTGGTACTCAAATATTGCCATATCCTAAAAGTGGTACAATCGGTGAAAAGGTTGAAAAGCCCTGGACTAGAAGACCTCTAAGGTTGCTTCCAACTCTGTTATTATGTTATTCTGAGATGGAGCTTAAATTAGGTTACACTAATGCCATTCACTCGGTCTTTGCTTACTTTTCTATCCTTATAAATCATCGTTGTTTCTACCACATACCTACATAGAGTCATGCATTCCCTTTTGTCCTTTAAATTTGTCACGTCCCTCTTTTTCCCTAAGTCTGCAACTCCATGCAAGAAGAATCTTTCCTTTACCCTCAACCTGTTCTCTCTTCCTTTGTGTTGTTTTGCCATTCAGTCCACATTATTGTCTCTATAAGAATAAATCACCTTTTATATTTCTTTCATACTGAATGCTTATTTTTGTACTCAGTACATTTTCATCCATCACCCATTCAATTCTTAATTCTATCTCCTTTTTCTGACCCACAGACTTCTTACATATCCAATGGACCAATTAGGTCTAGTGTGGGAGGCACCAGGCTAGAAATCAGGTGACTGAATTCCAGTCCAGTCTTAATCAGCCAAACCCACCTCACAGGGTTGTTCTTGTGAGGAAAATAGGAAGAGGAAGGAGAATTGGGTATGTTCGTTGCCTTGAGTTACATATCAAAATAATAAAAATAGGATTTTAAAAAAATAAATAAAAATGCCTACTGCATTTTTGAGCAGGGTGGGGTGGGGGTGGACTAGAAGACCTCCAAGGTCCGTTCCAGCTCTATTCTGATTGCATTCTCATACATTAGATTTCTCCTGACAGATCTAAGGCTCGTTTCCAAAGAATAATGTGAACAGAAACATTATACTAAGCAAGACTGCTCTTTTCAATCAGTTTACCCCTTGCAACAGATCATATAATACCCACTTTTTTTCTACAAGCCTCTGCACATGTTTAAAATTCTAGGATCCAATCTGGGACAGTCACCGAGACCAGAGATTTTGTCTTCCGAGATTTCCAGACTCGTGCTAGAGCCCATCTTCAGGGAAACCTCTCTCTAGCAGAGTGTTTAGATTGCTCATCTATGTTTTTTCTAATTCATTCAAATATAAAATGCAATTTTCTTTACTCTGTGGATTCCTACTTCCATACACATGCATAACAACTTAGGTGACACCAGTTCGTATTTTTCCACCCACTTGAATTTGAGAAGCAATTTGAAATTTTTTCCTTTTTGTTAAAAAATGTTTTATTGAAGAGATTTATTTGCATACCAAAACAACACAAATTTAAAGAAAAATAAGGTAAAATAAATCTCAGAGATATAAATTAGACTTAGCACCATGCAGAAAAGAAAAATGTAAATTTCTCCTGAGTAATATAGTCATTTATAGCTTTTAACTTATTCTTCTCGAGGTAGTTGAGTCTGATTTTCCTCTCTGTTGACTATTCCTGGATCGCTTCTGCAGGTTATCCCAGAAGCCACCAGCCAGATAATTCTGAGGCTACTCTTTCTGGCCTTGGTTCCCAACTTCCTTCTCACTTCAAAAGACAAAGTTATGTTATTTAGTGGAAGGAGAGGTTTTTATGAGGAAGACATATACCTGATGTTCTGAAACACCACAAAGACAGGTTGGGTTCACACATGCTCCTTTTGTCATTTCCCTCCGGTTGTGTTCTCATAAGCGATCCCATTCAGCAGGCTCTGACTCCCAAACACTCCAGAATTAGGGATTTAGGATTTATGTGGCTGTGAAGCTAATGGTTGCAGCTATAACATGAGCAGGGCAAATATTGCTGGCATGGAAGAGTCACTTAAAAAGACAGGAGTAACATGCAAATTACAGGTAATCCTTGACTTACAACCACAGTTAAGCCCAACATCTGTTGTTAAGTGAGACATTTGTTAAGTGAGTTTTGCTGCATTTTATGGCCTTTTTTGTCATAGTTGTTAAGTGAATCACTGCAGTTGATAAGTTAGTAACCTGAACTTGGCTTCCCCATTGACTTAGCTTGTCAGAAGGTGGCAAAGGGTGATCCCATGACCTTGGGACACAGCAAGGGTCATAAATATAAACATGAACCAGTTGCCAAGTATCTGATTTTTTTCAATTCCACTTACCGTCTTGTCTTTATTAAATCTTTCCTTTAAATGTGCATATGAAAACTATTGAAAACACAGAGGCTCAAAGTACATTGCTATTCACAATGAGACTTCCCCCTTGTCTCCTCCTCTTCACTTTCTCCTATGGGTCCCCAGGTCTACTCCAAAGATCATCCCACCAATGGTCATCTGAGGATAGAGGAAAAAAGAGTAATCAATTTGTTTAGTAAAATCAATAATGTGCTCAATTGAATTCAGTGGCGCTGACTTCCAGGCAAATAGGTATCATTGCATCTTTTTCTTGCTTTCACTCCAAAATTATACCTTTCCTTATCTTCTTGAAAGATTACCCAAATTCTCAATAGTAGCCTTTTGCAATTGGATACCTTCAAAAAGTTGGCTGAGATACCAGGTTAAAAGCTGAATTGTGCCTGATTGCAGTTCTATGACCCTTCTTTCTTGCACATCTATTATTTTTAATGTGTTTCTTTGGCAGTGCTTATTTTGAGCCTTGGATTCAGAAGCTCAATGGACATATTTCTGTTTTGTACAAGAACTAGGAAGCCTCTTATGTAAGAGGCTAAAAATAATTGAAAGGCAATAATATTCTTGTTAAAATTAATTTAGCCTGAAAGATGAATCATAAAACTTTAGATATCTCATTCTTTCACCAGAGGCCCCTATTATTGATTATTGTGCAGTCTACACTAGGGATCAAAGGCCTCAAGATAGGTCAGGTGTATCTCAAATGAACTGTAGGTGGTCCAATGCAACAATAAGCTTACTTCCTGCAGAGAACTAACTCCCAAAGTTAAAGTCTAATTTTTTATTTTGATTTCCGATGAAGGTCAAGTAAAATGTTATGTCCATGTGGACATAATCTGACAAAGAATTCTTTTGCTTAATGGTCATGATACAGTATTTGAAAATGCACAGCGTGTTTTGCCCCACTTCATCTAATCTCCGTTTCTGATCATCAGTATCTTCAAGGCACTGTACTGGCTTCACCTTTCTTACTTTCTTTTGCAAAATTACAGCTCATTCCTCCCAATAAATTTAAATGCACAAACCAACAAAATTAGCTTCCCAGAACTTCCAGTTTCCAAGGTCTCTCTCAAAGGTATACTCCATGAGTCAATCTACCTCCCCAATGTTATACAAATGCTTCCTACATAGGGATAGATACAATTCTCGTTCAGCAGATCAACCAAATAAACCAATAGTTTTCTCAGATGAAGATTGAAAGTGGCTAATTTAGATTATTCTAGTTTTGAAAAAGAAATGTTGGCTATTCAATGGATGATTTAGCAAAAGTGATTTGGGATTATTTTCCATTCCAGTGGTTGCTTTTGTGAAGGACACAAACTTTCATTATCTGCATTAGTATCTGAAGATGTGACTTTATGTTGCAGGGGGGGGAGGGAATGAGATGTGGATGTCAGATTCACAAGGCTGCTCTCACACTTGGGCCCAGTTGACAGAAAGATAGGATATCTCTGCCTTTATCCCCACTCACTGTGCTAAGTATAGAAGCAAGTAAAACAAAATCCTCCTTTGTTTGGCTTTAAATTAATTTCTTCTCATGGCAGATTGGATGGAAAACCTGCTGCTAGAATTTTTAACCCCTTTTTACTGAGTTTTATTAAATATAGGAGTAGGTAAGAATTCTATTTCCCCCCCTTTCCCCAAGTAGAGCTCTGGACTGACAAACCACTGTATTCTTTTGTAGAAACAGGGCTTATAGCTTTTGGCAGAAGTAATTCCTGACTTTTCACAAACAGCTGTCGTTATATTCAGTCATTATATACCACCTGCATGTAGTCTGAAAGTCATCTCTGAGTTTTACGAGTTTACTGTTAAATATTATAGTGGCATTATCAGGCATTAATAAAAGAATTCTGACTCCACTAACATGGTTTTTGGACTAGTGATTCTATATATCAGAATAAAATTTCCTGAAACAGGAAAAAAAAGTCTTTGAAAAATATTACCCTGGGATCTAGATGGAACCAGTCAAGTTTAAATGTCAATGTGTAGCATGCCAACACATTTAATTATTTAATAGATAGATGACAGGATATGAAATTCATGTACCAGAAAAAGTACATAGGATGATCCCAAAATTAGGATGATTTGTATCTACGGCTGTACCTAAGTGCAGAATAGATAATTCAAGGTGAGAGATCTTTAATTTAGCCTGCATTTATTTCATAACCCACAACATTCTGTTTATAATGGGTGGTTGTCTGCAAAAAAGGAGGAGGGAATGAATGCCCTTTGGGGTGTATTTGCATAAAGCATGTTCATAAGGAGGAGGAGGAGGAGGAAATCTAAGGAAGCACCGGATGGCTCAGCCTGTCATTGGATGAGAAATCAAAGGAGGTTTGTAATTGGACCGCCCTCAGTTGCCTCAGTCACAGCCCTTTGGGTGGATGGTGAAATCATGAGACTTTGGAGAGAGCAAGAAGAGCAACATATGCCATTCTGTTCATCATCATAGCACACTTGGAATCAGATTCTCTTTACTGAACTCAAGTCGGAAACGAATGAGGGCAAATATATGTGTCCCAGGATAATATTGCAGGATTTGAGCCAGTCACCAGAACCAGAGCCTTAGTCTTCGGAGCTTTCAGATTTGTGTTGGAGCCCATCCTCAGGGAACTTCTCTCTCACCAAAATGTGTGAGAAATTCTGGTGAGAGACACGTTCCCTGAGGATGGGCTCCAACACAAATCTGAAAGCTCGGAAGACTAAACCTCTGGTCCCGGTGACTGACCAAGATTGGATCCTGAAGTAGGAAGGTGACTGGATAAATAGCTGTTTTATCTGAATACAAGGGGAGCGAGGTCACATACAGTAAAGTGACAGAAGAGGCCTTTCTTTTAGGCAGCATCATAGAGAAGATATTGTTCAAATGAATACCCTGGAAAAGGGTGTTTTTTAAAAAAAAAATAATAATAAATAAATAATAATAAAATGATGTTGAGATGTTGAGACTCCAGAAAGAATACAGAGAAAAGCAACAAAGATGATTAGGGGACTGGAGGCTAAAACACTTAAAGAACAGTTGCTGGAATTAGGTATGTCTAGTTTAATGAAGAGAAGGACAAGGGGGGACATGATAGCAGTATTCCAATATCTCAGTATCTTCTCATGAAGAAAAGGGAGTCAATTTATTCTCCAAAGCGCCTGAAGGCAGGACAAGAAGCAACGGGTGGAAATTAATCAAGGAAAGAAGCAACCTAGAACTAAGGAGAAATTTCCTGACAGTTAGAACAATTAATCAGTGGAACAGTCTGCCTCCAGAAGCTGTGAATGCTCCAACACTGGACATTTTTAAGAGATTGGACAGCCATTTGTTTCCTTCCTGAGCAGGGGGTTGGATTAGATAACCTCCAAGGTCCCTTCCAACTCTATTATTTAAAAAAATATGCCCTTATACCATCTCTCTACCTTTATACCATCAAACTCCAGTAAATCCTTTGGGAAAATGAGTTGAAATAAACTTTGATGTATAAACTTTTCCTCCACTCTGTTTTATGAATCAATTAGCTTAGAAATGCTTGAATCTTTTCTCAAGCCAAATATAGATGAATGCCATGAAATATCTGCCACTGTGCTTGGCTATTTATGAGGGTTCCTCAGAGTTTCAAAACCTATTTTGTGTATACCCTAAGAAAAGCATCTGGGATGTTTATTTCCTTGTGACACAAGGAGTTTTAGCAACCAGGGCTCTCATTCATCTCTTAACTGTCCAGCTAAAGTTACTAAAAATCAGAATTAATCCCATCCCCAAACCTTACATTTAGACTTTAATTACTATAGAGAATAATACATCCTTTTTTTAAAAAAAGAAAAGGTTTATTGTATAAATAATTGTAGAGGAAGAATGTGTTACCAACCCAGAAAGATAAGCCCTTTTTCAGATTGTGATACACAAAATGTTGAGTGCTTTATATATATATATATAAAGTTCCTATGGCAACAGGAACTGGTGGCTTAGGCAAGTTTCATCATAGCATCAATATCATGGGGAAGGGGGCGAGACCATATCTGAGTAGTGAAGCAAGTGCTTTGTCTGCAGAAAGTCATAGATGTATTTCCTAAATTCCCAAATCCAAATAAACAGATGCTTTAAAAGCCTGTGCCTAAGGTCATAATGAAAAGCTGTTAGAATAGATAGCATATAAATCCAAACAAAATAAATAAATAAATAAATTGAGATAAAGTTACAGTCTAGACAAGGTAACTTAGAATACCTTTTTCAGAGTACCTTACTGTTATTTTGAGTAACACTAAGCAATGGTCCTTTTGCAGCCTAAAGTTTTCTATGTTCAGAGTGAAAAACTCCCAACGATTTCTAGGTGTTTAGGCTTTCAACACATGGAAAACAAAGTTGGTACTTTGTGCATTCTCCTCCAACATTTTGACAGCTCAGCATGTCAGTAAATAGATAGAAAATAAATCCATCGCTTCCCCTTGCTTATGGTAGGGGTATTATTATTTTGGTTGGTCACACAGTCGGCCAGATATTTAGATTGGAGTAGAATTTTCATCCACCTATCCAGTCTTCCTAAGGATTTGAGATAGGTAGATGTTGTTGTTCGATGGGGTTGGAGGTTGCAGGATGTCAGCTGTTCCAAGTAAAGCTGCTTTTCGCAATTGACTGATGGTGAATTTGTCAATGCTGATGGTGTTCAAGTGGTGCTCCAGATTTCTATTGGTACTATCTTTGCTTTCTTTTATCATAGTCATTATACTTCTTTTTACAGGTCTTTATATTTTGTGATTTTTCTCTTCTCTTCTGCTATCTCCAAGTACTGAAATATTCATCATTCAGGTTTGGGTTTTTTTGTATTTCTTATGAACAGTTGTTAGGTCTGGGCTGTTATGTGGCAGGTGCTTGTTTGTTTGAATTCCAAAGTCCCAGAGCACTTTGGCTTTTTTGGTTTCTATTGCTTTGCCTATTATATAGTCCCAGCAGTTCTTGCTTGCAGGAAAATGATATGTCTTGCAGATCTTCCAGTGCACCATTATTACTACTTTATCATGTTGTCTGTAGTTAGTTTGTGCAATCTTCTTGCAACAGCTAACTAAGTGGTCCATTGTTTCTTTGGCTGCTTTGTAGAGTCCACATTTATCTGATGATGATGATGATGATGATGATGATGATGATTAATCTGCAGCTGGATTCGTGGTCTAAGATTGATGAAAACTTAATAATTCAAGTCCTAACCAAGGACTTAAGAATTATTTAGTGCCTAAGGATATAGGCAGTTGCAAGAGATATTTTTGTACAATTTTTTGTACAAGAGGTATTTATTGTACAATTTTGTACAATAAATTCAAAATTTCCAATCATCAAGGGTGTCCTTTAGGTATGGCTCCAAGGGCTCCAGTTGTGAATGGCATAACAGTGGATTTCATTCTCCATAAGTGTTTGATTTTGATCTGCAAGTCCCTGTATTTTGAATTTTTCCCCATTATTTTGTTATTGTTATTTAGTAAAGATTTTTTACTATTTGAATCAGCCACAAATATAATGAAAGTTCAGGCTTATAGATTAGAAAGTGACATACAAAAAGATACTATTGGCTGTCTCACATTGTCTGGGTTCAAATGAGCATCAAGAGAGGTTTTTTATTATTATTATAAGATTTTTTATTATTAGATATATATTTGTACATGTAAACCAAGAAAAAATTCAAGTTAACTGCTATTCAACTTAATACAATCAATTAAAATTTGTAAACATTCTTCATTCCGTATATTAAGCAAGCAGTTTTCAGTTAAGCTTTACATGGATTTAATTGCTTTTGTACTTGCGTTTTTCAAACTGCTTCGTGTTTTACTATTTTGCTATCTGCTCTTTTATTGTACTTTTAACTGATGTGAGGTCACTTTGAGGTTGTATCCAAGAAACTATGGGATAGAAACAATATAAAATGAAAAGGAAAGAAAACAGAGCTAGAACAGAATAGCCACTTGGAAAAAATCATTACTTTTAAGCTATTTTTAATGGGATAAAGGGGTTTTCAAAAAGCCCATGAGAGAATTTAAGGAACAATGATATATGAAAGAAAAGGAACACATATTCTACCTTATCTTGAGAATGAAATGGAGGGGCAATATATTTTATGATCAATAAACGTGAGAGAATGGTGCCAAGTGCTTAGCCTTCTGCAAGGCAGGCAATAAGATCAGAAGCATGGCCATGGGTCCAGTAAACAAATAAACAAACAAAGACATTGGAAAAGCTTCACAAACAAACAGGAGTATCATTATTATATGCAAATACTGGGGCTTACATTACTGGGACTCTAATGTAGTGTTGTTTGTTCAATATCTATTACTAGTTTGATGAATGGCACAAAACGATTTAGGATGGTTGGTAGATCAAAAAGGCCATGTTTCTCAGTATCTACTTAGAGCATATACACCAATCTGTTGATGGTGTCTCAGATAACTTCTCAATCTCCGGCAACCAAACTGATTGTTTGCTTGTTTGGGCTCAGCTAGCAGCACTTAGATAGCAGTAGCACTTAGACTTATATACCACTTCCTAGTGCTTTACAGCCCTTTTGAAATGGTTTACAGAGCCAGCGTATTGCCCCTAACAATCTGGTCCTCATTTTACTGACCTCGGAAGGATGGAAGGTTGAGTCAACCTTGAAACGTTCAGAATTGAAGTTCTGGCAGTTGGCAGGATTAGCGTGCAGTACTACATTCTAACCACCGTGCCACCACAGCTCAGTGGTTAACTGTCAATCCCCCATCTCTCCCTGCATATTGAAAACTAGAGGATTTTTATTTTATTGATGGGCAAGTGCCATACTCTCTAGACTTTTCATTAATCACAAAAAGCTAAACAGGGTCAAATTTCATTACTATTTAGAAGAAAGACTACCAAACCCACTATGACTGTAGGCTGGATTAGAAAGTATAAAAAAAGAAATCAACAGAAGGCTCAGACTTAAGATCCATCTAGTTCAGGGGTTCTCAATCTTGGCAACTTTAAGACGTGTGGACTTCAACTCCCAGAATTCCTCAGCCAGCTTTGCTGGCTGAGGAATTCTGGGAGTTGAAATCCACACGTCTTAAAGTTGCCAAGGTTGAGAACCCCTGAAGTTCAACCTTGGCAATTATAAGATATGTGGACTTCAGCTCCCAAAATTCCCCAGCCAGCGTGAGTGGCTGGGAAATTCTGAGTTGAAGCCCATTTATCCTAATGTTGCTAAGGTTGAGAAACACTGGACTAGATGGATTTTATGTCTGAGCCAACTTGGTCCTTCTTATATTCTTGTGGTTTTGATGCCATGTGTGCAGTGATGTGAAAATGTAGTTATTAATAAAGCTACCGAGAGAGCATTTAAGACTGGAAGATAATGTGCCTCAAAATACTGAGGATTCATGAACTCTTATGGAAAAAGAAGCAAGCTCAATGGCACAAAAGTGACAGAAATTTGTTGGGCTCATTTCCTGCTAGCCTAGGGGCAGGGCTAAAAAACAAACGGAAGAAATCAGTGGAGTTTCTTAAAGACTGGCATTGTGAGATAATAATAAAGCATAAAAAGCCTTGCCTGCACTTTCAGATGAGCGAAAGTGCAAGCATATGAACGTAGAACAAAACTAAAAGAAACATTTCTTATGGAACTAATGTGCTCTCTCTGTTATCCTGTGTTATGAAGAATATGCAGCAATGTATTGGTACTGTTTAGTCCAGGGGTCCTCAGCCTTGGCAACTTTAAGACTTGTGGACTTCATTTCCCAGAATTCCTCAGCAAAGCTGACTGAGGAATTCTAGGAACTGAAGTCCACAAGTCTTATAGTTGCCACGGTTGAGGACCCTTGGTTTAGTCCATGCAGCATGGCTGGCTGGGGAATTCTGGGAATTGAGCTCCACAAATCTTAAAGCTGCCAAGGTTGGATACCTCTGGTCTAATTCTTGTGACCAGGGAGATGCTTCAGAAAAGTTTCACAGAAGATGGTCAAGCTAAGCAATGGCAACACCAGGATAGAAAAAATGTGCTGGCTAAATCAAGGATAGCCAACCTTTCAATGCAAATGGCACCCTTAGAATTAAGGATACTTTTAAAAATTATTCTTGTGTTTTTGTTTTTGTTCTATAGTTCAACAATCCCCTTTCTGGCTTTACAGACCAGTGGCGGCGGGAGAGGGGATGGTTCCGCTTGAGCAGCGGGTGAACGTGCACACACAGCTCCATTTGCACAAGTGGCAGGTGTTCATGCACGCTGCTTGCACAAATGCAGCTTCACACCTGCACGTCCTTGCCCACCACTCATACAAGTGGAGCTGGCACGCACACACTCACCCATCACTTGTGTGGTCTAATTCCGAATATGCTGCAGCCCAGGAGTTAGGCATCCTTGCTATAGTATGTATTTTGTGCTTCTATTTATTTATGTTATTGTAAACCGCCGGTATTCAATATTGTAAGCTCAGGCTGCTGTATACTTTGAGTAAATAAATAAGATAAATAAATGTTGTGGATGTTGTCATAAACTGGCCGTCATGTTTTAAAACAACCATTAATCCAAAGTTAATGTGATGACATTGCTCCTTGGCACCTCATTGCCTCCCCATTTTTCCTAGTGTTTTCTAATTTAGTTTTGCATATTTCTGGACAGGCAGGCTAATTTCCAAAACAATCACTAGATCAGGACTCTACTCTTAATTTCATTCCATAGGACTGTCTCTGCAATCTACAGAGAGCCCAGAGGCATGACTGGTAGTAGATTTGGTGTTTGATTCTTCATTGGGTCAGTGTTTTTTTTTTTAATTCTTGTCAGCATCTTTTTTAAAAAAGGAATGAAAGCTAAATGAGAGTTCAAGCAATCCACTTTGATGAGGTACTTTCCTACTGGAGGCACTTCGCTCTTTTTTACATGAGTTTGAGACATATGCTGTGCACAAAGACATTCCTTGTGCAGGTGCAAAGCTCACAGTTGCTGCACTGGATATTCGCACTGCTCCACTAGTGGGCACTACTTTGCATTACAGTTTCAGCTGAAGCAACACTTCTTTTGAACAACTGACCAAGGACCCTTTTCAAGAGTTGCATGGCCTGATAAATATACTTTACCCACAGGAAACAAATTGAAACACGCTTTTGCCAGAGAATTGGCTGCTGTGTAGGAAGCTTTATTTCAAAGAGCCATCTGTCTCTTATGTGAGGCCTCAGAAAAACTGTCACCCTCTCGCTTTCCTTAACAAACAACCTGTAAGCAGGCAATTGCCAGAACCGAAGCCCTTTGAAAGGATTTAAGGGGCTGTTCCTTGTGTTTTATTAGTGTTTCATTTGTTTTTAGAGTGCAGTGTCACAGTTCATTTGTCTTCTTCTCTTCCCATCCCAACTTTTTTCATTGTATAAACTTGTAAGTCCACATTGAACAGAGCTATTCATATTTAAGAATAGCCTCTGTAGCCCTTCTGAGCCCAGGGAATGAATTTGGGCATACATTAAAGAAATAAACAAATTCAAATCAAATCATGTGAAAATTAATCCTGTTTAAGCATTCATATATCTTTTTGTTCAACTCCTCTTTTTGACTATGATGACAAAGTCAAGCCTTTGACTCATTTTTGTGATTTTCACTGTTTTTGAAACTTGCAGTGCCAAGTGGCAGTAATAAACAAGTACTAGATTGTTTATATAGAAAAGAATATTAAGGTTGAATTGTGGGTTCCTTGATGGTCTTTGAGTCTGGGTAGTCACTTGCCAGGATGTTTAATTATGCAGCTAGGCAGCATCATAAGTGCTAGTGATTGTGGGGTTTGCTTCCTGTTTATTTACCTGCCAGTATGGGGTATGTGTTTGGTTTTCTCTATGTATCTATTGATGACTGACTGATTTTATTGATGGCTGATTGAGAAACCAGCTGATTGATAGCTGCTTGATAAGCCAAAAGACCCACTAGCCCAAGAAGAAAAAAACAGTAATCTATAACATACAGAGTAAGGACTGTGACAGGTATTATTTAAGATAGATAGACAGAAGGCTAGCACAGCAGATTCATGACCATCAATTAGCCTGTCTGAAAACACAATGAAAAGTCCTTATGCTCATAATACATGGACAGACCCCATCACAGTGTAACTTCAACTTGGAAACTATGAGTATCCTTGACAAAGCTAAATACAAAAATGCTAGGGAATTCCCAAAAGCTTGACATTCAGACATATCAATTCACAATGATAAAATGCAAACATAAAAATATCTTGATGATAACATTATCCATTCAGTCGAGTCCAACTCTTGGCGATTCTATGGGCCAGGCCTCTCCACATCTTGCACTATTTCTTTGAGTTTTTCTATGCTTTGGCTGGTGTCAGCTTTGATAATGTCCAGCCACCATGTTCTTTGACAGCCTGGTCTCCTTTTATGCTAACTCTTCCAACATAAAGGGCTACCCTTGAAGAGTGTTCGGAGACTTCAATTAGTCCAGAATGCAGCCGCGCGAGCAATCGTGGGCTTACCTCGGTATGCCCACATTTCACCAACGCTCCGCGAGCTGCACTGGCTACCTATTAGTCTCCGCTCGCAATTCAAAGTGTTGGTTATTACCTATAAAGCCCTACATGGCCTAGGACCAGGTTACTTGCAGGACCGTCTTTTGCCTCATACCTCATCACGACCGGTCAGAGAGCACAGAGTTGGTCTTCTCCGGGTCCCGTCGACCAGTCAATGTAGGCTGGCGGGCCCCAGGAGAAGGGCCTTCTCTGTTGCGGCCCCTAACCCTCTGGAATCAGCTCCCTCCGGGGATTCGGACCGCTCCCACTCTTCTGGCCTTCCGAAAAGAATTAAAAACTTATTTGTGTCCGCAGATCTGGGAATGATTGGTGCTGAATGTTGGATGAATGTTTTTTTTATTAAAAATTTGGGGTATTGTTTTATTTTATGATCATTTTAATTTAATTTATATTAGACTTTAATGCGATTGTTATTATCTATGTTGTAAGCCGCTCTGGGTCCCCTGGAGAAGAGCGGCTTATAAGTCTAATAAATAAATAAATAAATAAATAAAATAAATAATTGCTTTTTCCAGTGAATTCCCCCAAATGACATGGCCAAAGTAAGTAAGATGCAGTTTCATGAATTTGAAAAATATCATTCTCATCCTCAAATTCTCTCAATAAAATCCCTAACTTCCAATTAATCTAAAATATACAAATTAAAATGAAAAATCCAGTAAAATGAAATAAAAAACAGCCCATGGTAGCACGTGGGATCAAACATCCCTTTGAAAAACCAGCTGGATGAGGCTGAGTTATTTCGGAGGATATTCTATTCCATAAGTGAGGGCCATTACTAAAATGAGAGTATTCCATCACTTGGGGACAAATCTCTTGCTAAAATGTCTGAGTATAGCTATAAGGTTAATATGGACAATGAAAGAAGAATATTTTTCTAATTATCTGATTGAGAGGATCTGCCAGAGCTCAAATGATTTCTTCCTGGCTCTTCTGTTTGCTGAACTGTAGCTTTTAATATGAGAAAAGGGTCTAAACTTGGATTGCATAGTTATTGCCATCAACTTGATGGGTTTTTGACCCAATTTCTCATGCAGGTACTTTGGACAAAAGGGAAAATTATTAAATACATAGGGAAAATCATATTAACTATATTTAATTAATTCCATTTCATTTTTAATGAAACTTGAATTGCTGCCATGACCCCATCTATTTCTTTGTCCTAGCCTTGCTCACTTCTTGGCACACAGCCTCTATTGCGTTATTCAAAAGCCAAATGCAACCTTTAGCTTGGGAAAAAAACCTTAGGATATACTTATCCTAAACTAATTCATTGGCTCACTCCATCTGCACTTTGATTGCCATTTCTTATATAACTGAATGAACTTCTACATTAAAGGAAGAGGCTCAATGCAGTCATTGTTTTGGCTTTATCTCTTGGCATAAAAGTTACCCACTGCTTATAAAATTTGAATCACAATGGACATAATTTGGTTAATCTATTTTAAAAACCAATGTGGAGAGGCCCACTATAATGAAATTCTCTGTGGGCTACCTACAGTTATAATAATTTTTAAAAGCATTGCTAAAGCCTATCAAGTATTTGCAAATATTTAAATAATATTTAAGTGAAGATAAGTTATTTTGATCTTAGTTACACAAAATACCAATGAAATAACTCACCATTTGGCTGACTTGGTATGAATCATTTCTGTATAAGTCCTATTCTACATATAGATATGAATACAATATAATAGCAAAATTGCCGTGCAGAAACACTTTTATTTCCTCACCTTGACTGTATTTGCTGAATAAAGCTTAGGTTGATTTAAAAGGGGACATATCTTTGATGATGAGGTCATGAATGTTCACATTTGAATTATTCAGTAAGGATCTCTGTACTCTATAGCCCCATCTGCTCCTAA
Source organism: Bothrops alternatus (assembly GCA_034064705.1). Classification (NCBI taxonomy): domain Eukaryota; kingdom Metazoa; phylum Chordata; class Lepidosauria; order Squamata; family Viperidae; genus Bothrops; species Bothrops alternatus. The sequence continues at coordinate 20,697,729 of JARGCV010000007.1, read as the reverse complement.
GCTCATTAAACTCAGAGGAATGTTAATCGAAAGTTCAATGGGCAAACTGGGCTGATCTTGAGAGACAACTCATGTCACGGAAACTTTCTAATGTCATTGCAGGTGTTACCTAAAAGCCAGTGAGTGAACCCAAAGAAGTGCAAATTGTTAAATGCAGAAGCAAAACACACTGCTTATATGAAACAATCAGACAGCTGTCATTACAAAGCTTTGTACATATTCATTCTGTAACTAACAAAGTTAAAATTTCAGCCCTGCAGAGAACATATTTTGAAAGATGTCACTGTGGAGGAGCAATTGTCTGGAGGAAAACCTACCAGGAAATAAAAACCCACTCATAGGTTCTGAGAACATATAATTTCTAACAAGAAGGGATGTTTCACTCAGCTTGTTAGTTGTGGTGCACTGTTCTTATCAGCTTCGTAAAATAAAATTGGGAAGCATGCTGAGCAAGACTCCTGGATTTCTGTCAAACTGTTTTACCTGCTGTGGAAACAGGAAGCATTTTCTCTCTAATGAAGTAATGTGGGTATGTGTTTATGTGTGTTGCCTCTTTAAGAAAGACTTAGAAGAAGCTTTGTGGAAATATCTTATTTCATTTGACTGAAACTGATAATTTAAACCAGGGATGTCCAACCTTGGCAACTTTAAGACCTGTGGACTTCAACTCCCAGAATTCCCCAGCCAGCCCTGCAGCATGGCTTGCTTGGGAATTCTGCAAGTTGAAGTCCACAAGTTGTAAAATTTGCTAAAGTTGGACACCCCTGATTTAAAGCTTAATTTTAGTAAAAGTAGAATTCATTTTTCTCATAATTTATGGGAAAAAACCATTGGAAATGAAATTAAAGGGAGGGATCCTTTAATTGAGCTTTTCTTGCAGATGTAGTCACATCCTTTCATTCTTTGTATCTTCTTTTAATTTATAAAACTGTCAGAAAAGTAAAGCTCTATTAGAAACATGATAGCTTTAAATTTAGAGATACAGGAATCTGCTTTATGCACTCATCACTCATCAAGAATCACAAGTGCTGGAAAATATCTCAGAAGTCATTTATCCAAACCACTACTTTATGTAAGACTCACTATAGCATCTCTGACAGATGTGCGTCTGGACTCTATTAGAAGTCCTCCTGTAAAGAGGAAGGTACTATTTCATGAAACAAATTGGCAGTTCTTACCATAAGGAAATTCTTCCTAATAGCTAAACTGAATATAGTTCCCTATAGTTTTAACCCATTGGTTCTGCTCCTGCCCCTGAAGAGCAGAGACCAAGTCCTCTCCTCTCCTTGTATGATAACCCTTAACCCCATATCTCTTCTCAATCCTTTCTTTTCCAGATTAAACATACCCAGTTCCTTTAACCATCCTTCACAGGACAAGAAGCGATGGATGGAAATTAATCAAGGAGAGAACCAGCAGATGGGTTCATAACTGGCTGACCAACCACATTCAATGTGTAATCCTCAATGGAGTTGCCTCTACATGGAGGGAAGAGTTTAGTGGGGTACCCCAAGGCCCTGTCTTAGGGCCAGTGCTCTTCAATGTCTTCATCAATGATTTGGATGAGGGGATAGATGGGGAACTCATCAAATTTGCAAATGACACCAAGCTGGCAGGAATAGCCAACAATCCAGAAGATAGGCTTAGGATACAGAAAGATCTTGACAGACTTGAACATTGAACTCTGTCCTGTCTAGCCCCTCTCAGCTGCCAAGAATCCCCTTAACGAGGTCGTTAAGAGTGCACACGAAGGCAGTTCAAAACACACGGCTTTATTTAACAGTTTACACAAGCACACTAAGAACACCAGTTATAAACTCACTGTGAAATCTCTCAGGTCTCTTCTTGAGCACAACGTTTCTCGTGACTAAAACAGAGGCTTCCGTTTCCCTGTTAATATAGCCTCCCAGGTCACGTTCGTCGTCCACCCAACTGACCCCTACGCCTATCAGCCCGTCGGTATCGTGGATTGAGCCAATTAGTTTCCTGGCCCACATCTGAGTCATCGTCCTCTGACTCAGCATGCATACCAATCTCCGTGGTATCTGGCTCAGCTGCCGGGAGGAGAAAACACCCAGAAGGGCCTGCCGGTGCTGAGTCATAATCATCATCAGACAAGTATCTAGCCTGGCCAGAGACACTCACAACAAACGCTATCTAACAAAATGAAATTCAGTGGTGAACAAAGTAAGGGTCTACATTTAGGCAAGGAAAACGAAAAGCACAGGTACAGTATAGGTGGTACCTGGCTCAATAGTAGTAGCTATGAGAAGGATCTTTTTTAAAAAAACAACAAAACATAACACACATACACACACAGTGTATACTCCTCCTTTTTTTTAACAGCAATTTCGTAATGGTAATCTTCTATTATTTACATTTCCCCCCCTCATTCTTCTTTAGATATATTTGTCCTTGTTGTCCCGTTGTTTCTTGTTTACATTTTTCTTCCTTCATACTATACCTCATACTAAAAATAATACATATTATTATTACTATTCATTATTATACACACATTTTCTGCTTTTGACCTTTCCACATTTATTCTCCTTTATTATTTCTAATCTCCAACCAATCATACCAGTTATTCCATATTAGATAGTTCTCTGTATCTTCCTTTTCTTTTATCTCTTTTGTTAATTTGTCCATCTATGAGAAGGATCTTAAGAGTACTAGTGGACAATCACTTAAATATGAACCACCAGTGTGCTGCAGCTGCCCAAAAAGCCAATTCAGTTCTAGGCTGCATTAACAGACAGATAGAATCAAGATCACATAAAGTGTTAATACCAATTTATAATACCTTGGTAAGACCACACTTGGAATACTGTATCTGATTTTGGACACCATTGCTGGCAGGTTCTGAGGTTTTGCTTGATGAAAAAATACAGGAAACCAGAAGTTGCCTTTAAGCTTTACGTTTTTATTCAACTGAACAAAAAAGGGCTCCTCTAAAAGAGAGAAGCCCCGAATGACAAGAAATCCTTGTATTTATTCTTTCTGATTATATAAGCAATCCATCCAGCAAAGCTGACCCATATAAGATAAAGATTTCACCCAGTAAGTCTGGCACACTGTAGATAAGAAGGGAGAAAGCAGAAGTAGCTAAAAATGTCCCCTTTTGGGGGTTTCCCTAAAGACATCGTACTTTCCCGAGTGGGTTAGGACATTGGGTGTTTTCCTTGCTGTCCTTTCATGACCCTGCATCCATGACTTTGCAAGTGCCCAAAGACAGCAGGGCCATCTGCACATATTCACAATTGATACTTCCTATGCTGTCTCCTAATTCCGGGTCAACACCATGATATAAAAAAGATGTTGAGACTCTAGAAAGAGAGCAAAGTGCAACAAAGATGATTAGGGTCTGGAGGCTAAAACATATGAAGAGCGGTTGCAGGAATTGGGAATGTCTAGTTTAATGAAAAGAAGAACTAGGGTTGACATGATAGCAGTGTTCCAATATCTAAGGGGTTGCCACAAAGAAGAGGGAGTCAAGCTATTTTCCAAAGCAAGGCAGGACAAGAAGCAATGGATATAAACTAATCAAGGAGAGAATCAACCTATAACTAAGGAGAAATTTCCTGACGGTTAGAACAATTAATTAATGGAATGACTTGCCTCCAGAAGTTGTGGGTGCTCCAACACTGGAGGTTTTTAAGAAGAGATTGGACAACCATTTGTCTGAAATAGTATATTGTTTCCTGCCTGAGCAGCGGGTTGGTTTGAAGACCTGCAAGGTCCCTTCCAACTCTGTTATCCGGTTATTCTATTAAGGTGAGAACCAACCTGGAAATAAGGAGAAATTTACTCACAGAACATTTAATCAATGGAATGCCTTGCCTTCAGAAGTTGTGAGTGCTCCACCACTGGGAGTATTTAAGAAGAGATTGGACAGCCATTTCTTTGAAATGATATAGGGTCTCCCACTTGACACAAATGACCAGACTCAAATTATCCACTTTGGACATATTATGCAAAGACAGAACACTGTAGAGATCTCCAATGCTTGAAAAGTTGGAAGGAAAGATAAGAGAGGACAACCAGCAGCAAGGTGGATTGACAATCAGAAATCAGCTTAAGAAATCAGCTTAAGATATTCTAATTAAATCATTTACACAGGACAGACTGAATTTTCCAGTCCGTCACATGTACAGAATATGGGAGTTTAGATGAATATTTCAAATGTAGTGATATGTTGGGTGTAATTGGTTTAGAGATGAAATGCGTGCAAGATATATCCAGTAATTTAAACTCAAATGCAATTTTCTATTTGGAAAATAAAATAATAGGCATATTGTGTAGAGCTTATTTCCATTTGCAATTTTCACCCAGCAAGTAACATGGAGATTTAAATTAAAGTGGAGAATAACAGGAAAGCCTACAGGAAAAAAAAACTGATTAAAATGCAATATATATTTTACTGCTTCTGTCTCAGTATAATTTCTTACATGGAAATACTGGCTTCATTTGCTCTTAATAGTTCTAACAGCTGTTTCTATACTGTATGCATTCCCCCCCATGCACACACACACACGCACACACACACACACACTGCAACAACTAAAAGCTAGGTCAAAAAGTGAGATTGCATTTGCTCTGAGGCTAGGTTTTATGTCACTCTTTGTACCCTGGAATTGATTCAACAGTCAAAGATCTCTCACCAAGTAGGAAAGTTCTGCAAGAATGATGTTTTGGTGCTCTTCCAATAACAAGGCTTAGGAAAGAATTAGGCTTTAACTCTTTATATTTTAATCATGACTCAAAGATGAGTTCAAGGATTTTCTGTTTCCTGGTAGCTCTGGTGATAACCCTGTTTACAAGCTTAATTACAAACCTCTAATTACAACCCCTTTCTCTAATGAATTAATGGCACCAAAACCTAGTTAAGGCAAAAAAACAAAACAAAACACCCAAAAATATGAATCCTGCAAGATTCACCCAATGCCTGAGCTGAAAATACTGTCCAGACTGATGCCAATCCAGTTCATAACGTTGGTTCAAATCATTGCAGTTTTAATGCCTCACTACCGGGGATATTCTTGCTTTGGCATGAAGTCCAAGCACTAAAGTTGACAGTTAAAGACCATGCCAATTTCCAGAACTTCTTTTTCACACGTTGTTCCTGAACTGTGCAACGTGTACCTCTGCCTTTTAAAAAAAAAGGAACCAATTTTTTCCTATCCAAACAACAAAAACAAGGCTTTTTGAACTGGATTAGTAATAACTATTAGCTTTTCCTTTTGCATTTCTAACCTGAGTTTCAAATCATAAATACAGATATACTGTACTATTTTGTTATCTTGAGTATCCTAGAACTGAAAAGGTGGGACACAATTGGAAAAAAAAAATAGTAATAAAAGGCAATAATCCTAGCACTAAGAATTTTTTCAAAAACTAGTATGTTACATAACAACTGTGAAAAGAACTAAACTGCATCTCCACCAGGATTTCCCAATTATTCTGTAATTTCTCCTGTTCACCTAGGAGACACTGCTCTAACCCACAAGGAACTCACACACGTCATACAAAGGTGCCGGAACTCACACACGTCATACAATGCGCCTTGCCTACCCTCCAAGATTCCATCCAAAAATGGTGCCAGAACTTTGTTCTGGGCATTCTATGAGAAAAAAGGCCCTGGATACATGGATTCCAAGACACAAATACTTTGTTTTTTAACAGGCTAGCTTCTAATTAAGAATCAGAAAAAAATCTAAAAATGAGGTGGGGAATAAAACTTGGTTGATATTAAGGAAGGTGTGGGCATATTGGTATTGCACTAGACTTCTTGGCCATGCAGCATTAATGATATAGGAGAAGAAGAGCAATGACGTAGAATTCAAAACAGCATAAAGGTTAAAGGAGATAAACAGGTCAATATAATTATATGAGTAAATGAATTAATGAAATTCTCAAAGAGGCTTCTTAAAAGCCAAATTTGTTCGAGAAGTTTCCTGAGAATATTTTGGACAAACCAAGAAAATAAACAAATAGATCATTGAACAAATCAACCCAAAGTTCTCACTCGAGACACAAATGACCAGGCATAATTTATCATTCTTTGGACACATCAGCTCTCTAGAGAAGACTGTGATGCGATGAAATACAGAAAGAAAGAGAAGATGAGAATGGCCAACCAATCATCATAAACAGTAAACAAAATTTAAGAACCAAAGGTTCTTAATAACTGAAGAGATGTTAGTAAGAATTATTTCCAAAAGTGATTTAAAAAGGAAGTGTGCAAACTTATAAAGCTGGAAGGGAACTTGGAGGTCATCAAGTCCAACCCCCTGTTCAGGCAGGTAACCCTATACCATTTCGGACAAATGGCTGTCCAGTTTCTTCTTAAAAACTTCCAGTGTTGGAGCATTCACCGCTTCTGGAGGCAGGTTATTCCACTGATCAATTGCTCTAACTTAGTGTCCTTTCAAAGGAGCTGACCATGGTTTGAGCAAGTTGGCTATTCCCTAGTCTCCTAGAGCTCTAAACCCACTGGAGACTACTGCCTCAGGAGGAGCAGATGTATGGAGCACTTGTGGGCAATCTCAAGTCCTCTCCTTGACTGGAGAGGAATTACGAACAGTTGGTCCCCGCAATGGCTCTTCGTTCCATCATAGTTGTTGGCTCCACTTTTTGTGAGGCCATTTTCAGTCTCCCATTTGTTCCCTGGAAGTCTCCATGATGGAATTTTTTTAAATAAAATATTATAATTCTAATCTAGAAAAAAAATGCTGTGAATCATAAATACTTCTTAAGGCTATCAATTTATTCAGTTTGTGTCACCTAAGTAGCTGTTTTGTCTTCTTCAGTGGGCAAATCCTGAACCCTATATTATGCACCTGAAAGATAGTTAAGTCCACCAGGTCCTGAAATTAATAAACTTTCTTCATACCAGAAATTACTGAGGTTTTGCAATTTTTTTTTTTTGGCAGACACTTAAAACTCAATTATTACATTTCAGTCAGGGATCCTAGGCTTGCCAGAGTATCTTGAGAAATATTTTAGTAGTGAAATTTTATAATTAACAAATATAAGAAAATCCCACAGTGAAACCATACATATTTAGAAGTGAAGTAAGAAATAAGCAATAAATCTTTAAACCATAGCTTGTTTGCTTAGCTACAAGTCAGCCTTTCATAACTGTCTTAGCATCACTACGATTACAAGCTAGTGAGCCATGCTTTATGCTCAATATCAGCCCAAATCTCTGCCAGATCCAAGAGCTTCCTGGGCAGCCAGCTGCATATATAACTTGGGATTTAAATTTTTGTTTGAAGAACAAACACATCTACAGTTTGGAATGTGTTTGCCCTTCACATTTGGGACAGATTTGAATGTTGTAGCAAGAAATTAGATCCAAGAGGAGTGGAGGGAGGGGAGAAGCAACAGAAGTGAAGGATCTTCAAAAGTAAATCTTGTTGCACAGTATAAAATATTTTCTCTGGTTGGTTACATACATACACACACACACACACACACACACACACACACACAGAGAGAGAGAGAGAGAGAGAGAGAATATAAAGAAAGAGAGAAAGAGGTGCTTAAACATAATACATCTGTCATAAAGAAATTGATAAATATACTTCTCTAAAAACAGCATTATTTATGATGAGAAGATGGATTTTTCTTTGTTCCATCAGGCTGATTGTTGCTGCATCAAAATGAATTGGAGTCTGATGCAGAAGGCTCATACTGGGAAAGTCAATATTACTATCCAATAAATGCAGTATATTGAAATGTTGCTTTTTTTTTTAACCTGGAAATGTCTTTACCAAAGGCATGCTGTTTTTTTAATGCTTTGATAGGTTAGATAACATGTTTACCTAAAAGTATGCAGTGTCAGTATTGCTTTTCCAGCTTGCTGACATCTTTCTTTATTAAAAACGAACAACGCGCACACACATAGTGCCAGTGTCCAGTTGTGAAGACAAACAAAACATTGTCTGCATTCAAAACCATCTGGATGACAAGCCACTTTTTTTTTCTTCTACTGTGAGTGTACCCATCATGAAGCCTTTCCCAATGTCTTACCTGTGTTTGAAAAAAAAAGAATTCTGATAATACAGAATACATCCATCTAGAGATTTCATTCCAGGGAAAAGCATAAAAAAGAGAGAAATCAGTGAAGAAGAAATGCATGCTAATAAAGCTATCGGCCACCTGTCACTCTTCAGGAAAAGTTTAAAAACTTGACTTTTTTTTCTCTGGATGTTGAGGCAGGACAATCAAGAATTCCATCTTCGGAGGGTGGCGTATTGTATATGATTAGTGAGCTTTGGTTATATATTTTTGATATGTTAGTATATGGACATAATTTTTGTTAACGGGGTTAGGCAATATTGTTGGTGTATTATTTGATTTATTATGCAATTTGGACAGTTACTGTGCATAATAATAAAAAAGCTGGAACCAAACTGGGTTCACAGACTTAACTAACCATGTCTTCTAAACTTGTTTTTAATGAGATAAAATTTGGTGTATTTGTGTAACGTTAGTTAAAATCAATCAAGCCATCTTTATTTGTTTGCTTTTATTTCTTTGCTTGTGACAGACTTTAAGTGCATTGTGTGAACCATCTGTGATTTGGTCTTTGTCTTAATAAGCAATTTTTGCTCTTAGCTGGTCAATCCTTTCTTTCTCCGTTATGCTGTTATGTTCCTCTGTAGAATGCTTATGAGTGTAGCTTAGAAAGTAAGTTTAGTAGCTTAGTCAAAGTCTATAAACAGGAATAAATTATAAAATATAAATTATAACCAATGAACTATGCACATAGTTAGAACATCAGTCTAAGTCATACTAGCATTCAGTGGTGTCCATGTAAGAAACCAAAAAAAAGTCAATATGGCAGTGGCAGCTGTGCAATTAACAGTCTGCTCCTTTCGGTAGAAGTGACCACCATCTTTATTTTTTTGTTACCCCCATGCAGTGGTGGAATTCAAATATGTGAACAACCAGTTCTCTGTGTGTATGCTGCTTCCGGAACTCCATTCTGGGCCTGGGCAGCAAAAAATTAGCTACCAGTTCTGCCGAAGTGGTGCGAATCAACTAAACCCCACCACTGCCCCCATGGATTCCACCACCAAACCAAAAACAAAGAAATGATTGTAGTGTAGGGAAATATGAATTCAGTCCTGTGCTGTAACAACATTGAGAATCCCAACGTTTGAAATATGGCATGGAAATTATTGCAAAGGAATAGGATGGCAACTCCTGGCATGTGAAACCAGCAAGCACACATTCCATATTCCCAAAGAATGGAGAAAGCTGATGGGGAAAAAACAAAAGGGTTAGGAATTCTAACTTTTGATAAGGTGCTATGGCTATTTTGTCTTTCTGGACATTTTCTGATGGGGAAAGCGTTGCTACTGCTGACACAGTCAAACATTAAAGAATTTTCAGCACAGAGTTTTGTTTCTGGGTCTAGACCACTGTTTGTCACCTTCAGCAACTTTTAGATGGGTGGACTTTAATTCCCAGAATTCCCCAGCCAGCATGGGTCCAGATTCTGAAAAATAATACAGTAATTTGAAACAGGCAGTCATTGTCTCAAAATGAAGCAAGTGGGTCCCAAATCTTTCTGATTTTTTGTATAACAGTTTTATTAGTTTATATTATAACACAAAAAAAATACAAAAGAAAATAGTAGGAAAAATAGGCAGGGGGAAAGGGAAGGGAACAGTGAGGAGAAGAAGGGGAAAAAGAAAGAAAAGGCATTGACTTCCAACTCCCTTTCATGCAGTAGATCAAATCTTTCTGATTTTGATGAAGAATCTTTTTAGAGATTTGAGTACATGGAAAGGCAGTAACATGGCTCCCTCACCTTTAGTAGAAGGTATCTTGATTTCTTACAGACCTCTCCTCTCTTTGCACAAAAACCCATTTGCATGACACAGGATTACTATCACTGCAAATGTCACCTCACTCTGTCCCATGCAGCAAAATTCTAAATGCTTAGAAATATGGCTTGAATATTTAGACACTAATTATTTGGAAATGTAGCATGTTTCAACTTCCTCTCTTCAGTAAGCTGCATTATGTTCTGCTGAAAACCAAAGTGTTTATGGCTATTTTTGTTGGCGGCATGCTAAATTATGGGAGAACAAAGGCCTAATTTTCCTAATTTCCTAAAGTCTGGATCCAAGCAACAGTTCAAATTCAGACCCCACTGAATCTTTCCTAGAGCTATTGATTGCTGTTCTCAGCCACACTAAACTTAATTGGTCCAATTCTGTCCATTCCTATTAATCATATATAGACCAAGCTGACAAGGAAGCATTTTAAGAAAATCTCTAAAATGCAGAGCTGTTTTAATCTTGTCTCCTCTTTGTTTTATATACTCTTTCTCATGACAAAAAGTCTAGAGCAGACACATCAAACTCGCAATGTCACGTGACATTGCGCAATGTATCGGAGCTTTTTGCCCATTGCCGGCATTGGGGTGGCACGGTTTCCTTGTGATGTGTCCGGCCCACAGGCTGGTAGTTTGACACCCCTGGCTTAGAGGAATATCAAGTTCATCCAGTTTTAAAATACAGAAATGTGTCACTGCATACCATGTTGGCTCTTCTGCTCATACAGCTAAGGAACAGATAAGAAATACAAGTGGGTTTCTTGGATTAATAAGGTCCATATGTCTTATAAACATTTTGCAACTTTTGCTTTGCGGTTTTGATACCTTTTCATTTTATTACCTTTCCATAGACTCACAATGTGAATGAATTGTTTCTAAAGCTCTAAAGTTGGGGAAAGTAGAGGGAAAGAGGAGAGGATGACCAGCAGCAAAGTAGATGGAGTCACGGTGGTGATGAGTACCCTGTTGGAAGATTTCAAAGAACAGATAAGGGATAGAGCGTTATAGAGAAAATCTATCTATATGATCACTAGAAGTTGGAAATGACTTGCTAGAATATAATCAGTCAATCAATAAAAATGACTCACAGTCTAATTTTATGCATGTTTACTCAGAGGTAAGCCTTGTTAAGATAAACAAATTTTACTCTTAACTAAGCAGGATCCTTCTCCTCCCAAGCTTGCAACTTAACATAAGAACATAAGAACATAAGAAGAGCCATGCTGAATCAGGCCAAAGCCCATCGAGTCCAGCATTCTGTGTCACACAGTGGCCCACCAATTGTACATGGGGATCTTGAGCAGAAAGAGAAGGCAAAACCCTCCCTTTCCCTTGACCCCCAACAAATGGTACCCAAGGGAATCCTGCCTGCCTCAACCAACATAGAGGCGGCACATGGACATCCGTTTTAATAACCACCGATACACTTTGCATCCATGAATCTATCTAGCCCTGCCTTGAAGCTGTCAAGGCTGACAGCTGTATGCTTAAATTCAAAACTATGTTAACCTCAGAGAACTGAATGGTGCTGAGCTATAATGCCAATTTCTGTGTTAAAAAAAATTAGCAGCAATAACATAGTGATTTTATTATAGATACAGGCTACAGGAAATGATTCATCATGAACTCATTCTTTTAATTATTAGCATTGATTTTATTGTCTATGGACTCCAGAGGTCTGCTTGTGGGTGTACATTGGATGGGGAGGAGCTTTTTATTGAAACAAATGGAGCATCAACAGGTCATTGGGAATGGCAAACAGAACAAAGCAGAGGAGAGAAGGAAAGGCAAACAAAAGAAAAAAGAAAAGAAAAATCTGACAATATATAGAAATGTATAAGTAACTTTTAAGAAACATAATTACACTGTTAAACTTCAAATATTATTCAGCATTTTCACCTAGATATTTGTAAAGTTGAAGATAATCTATTAGGATCTATCTGTTACGTAGCTAACAAATAAATACCAAATTTGAATGTGTGTGTTGAGAGAGAGAGAGAGAGAGAGAGAGAGAGAGAGAGAGAGAGAGAGAGAGAGAGAGAGAGAGAGAGAGAGAGAGAGAGAGAGAGAGAGAGAGAGATTTTGATGTTTTGGTATATTTTATAGCGTTAAATATTGCTGATTCAAATAAAGTTAAAGTTTCTGGTATTTTGCAATAGCACATCTAATAATTAACAGGGAACAATGAATTCACTTCTTGTGCTGCAGTGATGTATAAGACATTAAAACATCCCTACATAAAAACTCCATGCTGTTCCTATGTGCTGGAGAAGATAATGTAACCTATTGGACACCACCAATGATACAATCTCTGATGCCACTAACTTTGCTCAGGCGTGGTCCAAGGAAGGCACCTAGAACTATAGTTCTAGGTGCCCTAACATACCAAGAGCTGTCCTCAGTTTGAAGGCTGTCCAATCCAAGCCCTGTTGAAGCGGAAAGAGCCTTGAAGTTCCAGGTCAGCTCTGGATGGCAGACTGAGCAATTGCACAGATCACCCGGCCATTGCTATGAGATGAGTTGTAAGAATTATACCTGAATGCCTACGTATATGTTACAATCAGCAACTGCTAGTTTTTGGGTGTCTGTGTATTCTCTGATGTCCTCATCTTACAATACATTTGCTTTTCTTTTGTGATATACAAATGAGCATTTCCGAAGCATGCAGCTACTTCTGACTTTTCTCTCTTCTGCCTCACTTTGCCTTTCATATCACTTTCTCTTTTCGCTTGATTGTCACCTCATATGAGCAAAGGAGAGCTACAATGTATGTCTTTACCAATCTCTTACATATAGGTATTCCTTGGCTTACAACAGTTCATTTAGTGACCATTCAAAGTTACAACAGCATGTTGTAACTTACGACCATTGAAGCATCCCCATGGACACTTCATCAAAATTCAGTTGCTAGGCAACTATATTTACAATAGTTGCAGTATCCCAGGGTCATGTGATCCCCTGTTGCGACCTTCTGACAAGCAAAGTCAATGGGGAAGCCACATTCACTTAACAACTGTGTTACTAACTTAACAGCTGCAGTGATTCACTTAACAACTCTGGCAAGAAAGGTCCTAAAATGGGGCAAGATTCACTTACCAACTGTTTCACTTAACAACAGAAATTTTGGGCTCAATTGTGGTTGTAAGTTGAGGACTATTTGTATTAAATAGCCATTTTTATCTGTCATAGGAACCAGAGCTAAGGTTTTATTAATAGCCTCCTGTGGGAACTTGTAATTTTATCCATCCTTTCCCCAAATAAGCTGCCAGTGTATTTTGATCATCACAGCAGAGAAGCCTGCCCACTCCAATTGAAAGCACAGAGTGGAGGGAATATACAAAACAAATGAAAAAATGCCTAGGAATAAATGTTATACTTCTTTCCAAATGGGAGCTATTTAAAGGGAAGTTTATTTTTAAAGCAGCCATGTGAAATGTTCTCATTTATTTGCCTTTATTTATTTTCATGTAGCTGCTTTTGTTTTGCTCAGGAGGTTAATCAGAAACTAGTCACTAAAGGGTATTTCTAATTTGAAATATACAATTTTTGCCAAAAAAAAAAAAAAAACCCAACAACCCCTCACTAAGATTCATTACATTTAGGAAAAAGCAGAAAGTTAACTTCTGTGTGCAACAGTCATGTGCATGCACACACATGCACTATACATTCAATTTTGCTTTTCCTCCAGACACAAATCTTTTCTCTCCAATTGGATGCCTCTTCAGTGTTGCTACAATGTTGCAACAGGGGCTGGGAACTACCTGGATTCAGTTGACAATTAGAGGTTGTTGTGGGCATGTCCCTTCCTTTTAGTTACTGGAAAATCCCCATCTGGGCTTGGGTGCTGGAAGAGCCAGATGCTTGGTCTTTGCAGAGGCAAATGTATGACAACTTTGGCAATTTTAAAATTATTATTATTATTATTATTATTTATTTAATTTCTATGCCGCCCTATTCCGGAGAACTCAGGGCGGCTCACAGCATGATAGAAATTACAATAAAAACACGTAAATATAAAAACCCTTAAGCTAAAAAGGAAACCAATCACTCCACAAACATACACACAAACATACACTGGGATGGGGCAAGGTGTTAGCTGCCCCAGGCCTGCCGGCAAAAGTATGTTTTAAGCAATTTACGAAAGGCGAAGAGGGTGGGGGCGACACGGATCTCCGGGGGAAGTTGGTTCCAGAGGGCCGGGGCCACAACAGAGAAGGCTCTTCCCCTAGGCCCCGCCAGGCGACACTGTTTGGCTGACGGGACCTGGAGAAGGCCCACTCTGTGGGCCCTAACCGGCCGCTGGGATTCATGGGGCAGCAGACGGTCCCGTAAATAACCTGGTCCGATGCCATGTAGGGCTTTATAGGTCATAACCAACACTTTGAATTGGGTTCGGAGACCAATTGGCAGCCAATGCAGCTCGCGGAGTGATGCCGAAATGTGGGCATTTCTAGGCAAGCCCAACACTGCTCGCGCGGCTGCATTCTGCATTACCTGAAGTCTCCGAACATTTTTCAAAGGTAGCCCCATGTAGAGAGCATTGCAGTAGTCGAACTTCGAGGTGAACTTCATTTCCCAGAATTCCCAGTCAGGACTGAAGTCCACACTGATCTAGTCCCTTGCATACAATTGTATAGACAAGCACTTTACCTCTTTTTTAAACCTCTTTTTTTTTTTTTTTTACTAGTCCTCTGAAAGAGTCAATAGACCTGTGTTTTTGTAAAAAGAGAACCAGCAGTCTCTGGAGAAGCAGCCATTTCTCTGCTGCATACAATTCCATTTAAAATGGAAAAAATAGCTGGAGTGTCATCAGCCATGCCTAAAATGAATACATTGCAGATTTTTGGCTACTTTATTGACAAGAGATTTCTAGTAGCTGAAGATTCAAATTTGGGGTGGGGCAAGGATCCATTTTGCTTGCACCAATGCCAATTTGCATCCCTCATGGGTTGTTTAAAGATGTTACAGGTTGTTGTCAAAATTGCCACACCATGTAGCACTTATTACTCTGGGATATAGTGAAACTGAGGCAAAATGGACAAAAATTTTATCTGTTTCTCCATATGGCCCAAGCGACAGGCCATAAGCACAGTTAGATGCTCCTTGCAACCAATCCCTCTCCCATGGCTTCGATTGTCCCTTGGACTATTTCTAATCACAAACGGAGTAGTCTAGATTTTGGAAGAGGTCTAAAAATAACTTGGCTGACATGTGAGCGAGGCAGAGGAGGCACACAGGATGAAATAGGAGGAAGTGTTCCTGATGAGATTGTCTCCTAATTTACCCTTCACTTGTGGAAGAGTGCTTGACATGTGAGCAGACATAGACTGAGTGAGGAGGAGTGACTGCCATGAAGCTGTACCATACTAAGCAACCTGTCAAGCAACTGGAAAATTGGCTAAAGCCTCCATCAGTCTTCACACGTGGCAAGAAGAGTACCACTCACAAGCCTTCATACCAAGGCAGAATAGAACATTCCTACTGAGGCAGCACCAATTATGCCAGTGCACTAGCATTTAGCATTCACCTTTGTAGTCAAACGTGTTAGAAACCGGTATAGCTTCTAAGTGCAAGAGCCTTACAATTTTCTTCAAGTAATTCTGCAGAACCATGGAAAAACAATGTAGATTAACCTACCAATTATTTTCTCTTCTTCTGTCTCATTATACTTATTTATTCCTTTCTTTTTCTCTGATTTGAAAGTGGATGATCTCTCTCCCTGTAATATCACAGCTTCTTCCCCAATCGTGTGTTCTAATCTTCCACCCTTTCTTTTGAGCTTAAGTAGTTAATCCTCATGTATTAAACATGGTGCTTAGATGAGAATATGTGATATATATCAGTACATTCATTGGATTACATGAGAAACATACTTTACCTTTTGGGCTACCATCATTTTCCAGTACTTCTAGATATGATTGATTTCTTTTAATCATTTCATTGTCCTGCTTGGTTCATGAAATGATTACGGGAGATTCAGATGTTACTAACTCTCATCTCTAATTTTCCTGTTTTCCCCATCCCAATCTGTCATGAAGTCAGCTGAATTATCCAACCTCCATTTTTATTTTTATTTTAGCTATTTTTAAAAAAAAAATCTTCCTTTTTTATATTATAATTCTCTGTTGAATTTTCAGTACAGTTTCAAACACAATTATTAGTTGTGCTGCCATAAAATATTTATTTTCATATCATAATTATGTAGTGGAAATCTGAAATCTTAACTGAGAAACAGAATGTTGCCTAGAGCAGGGGGTCTTCAAACTTGGCCCTTTTATGACTTGTGGACTTCAACTCCCAGAATTCCTCAGCCAGCATCTGGCTGAGGAATTCTGGGAGTTGAAGTCCACAAGTCATAAAAGGGCCAAGTTTGAAGACCCCAGGCCTAGAATATCCACTGGTAGATGTAGAACATATACATAAAAGTAAATGATGCTAGACCAACTCTGATCCTAATTTGGGATATAGAGATTTTTTTTAATAAGTCTTCAGACACATCAAATTAATCTTTATTCAGCCACAGATCAGCAAATTCAAGAACATCTTTTTCTTTGATGGAGTAAGTTGGAACCTATTCTGTAAGGTGAGCTACCATTTGTATGAATCAGGGTCTTCTACAAATAGAAGTTACATTGATCTGAGATTGATCTATATACCTTGTCCCCATGATGCCATTTGTCTTGTAAGGCACTTCAGCAGCTAAGCCAATTAATTTGTGACTCAGCTGCTATTCCAGGGAAGCACTGCAAAAGTAGTATTGTAATGTTTCCACTGCAGCTGTGTGGCAACCAGGTTTCCATAGAGCTGAGTCGTCATTGCATCTCATCTTCTGTCTCTTCAGCCCTCTTTGCCAAAGTCCAGTTGTCATTGTGCCTTGCGACTCCTTCTCCTCAAATCTTCTTTTAGGCCCAGGGACAATTCTGCTACTCCCCCTGCACAGTTATTCTTGCTTTTACCTTGCTACAGAAAGGAGTGCAGGTAAGAATGAAAGCAAATGGAGAAGACTCTAGCTTTCTGCTGATTTCTGTATT
This sequence comes from Bothrops alternatus, assembly GCA_034064705.1. Classification (NCBI taxonomy): domain Eukaryota; kingdom Metazoa; phylum Chordata; class Lepidosauria; order Squamata; family Viperidae; genus Bothrops; species Bothrops alternatus. Next base: position 20,680,845 of record JARGCV010000007.1, on the reverse strand, counting down.
CAGCAATTGACAAGTCTAAGCAAACACTGATTGATGGAGAGAAATCTGTCTATGACAAGGTCAGTAGTAGTGAAGATACTCGTGGGACATCACAAAACTAGAAATTTTAGAGGACAAAGCTTTGAGAAAAATGTTCTGTTCTTGGCATGCTCTCCCATATTAAAACCTGCCACTTCATACCTAATCTCTCTAATTAAAGTCTTCTTAACTTTTAACACCCTAAGAAGCCTAGTCCACCTTCAGCCAGGTTATCCATTAAATTCATTGTTTTATCTTCAGGTTCTTTGCTCTCCTGATTTGCTCCAATCCTAATTTTCAGTACTGTATTTCAGAGAAAGAACATTTGCAAAAGTTTTCAGAAAAGAAAAACACTTTGTAGAATGCATTTGGGTCCCTCTCTTCAGCTCACAATTGTTCTTGTCATGTTTCCTAGCTTTGCTTCTTTCAGTCATTTAATCTCACTGGACTCTTTTTATCAGTTGTTTTTATAGAGATGAAATGATCACGAAGAGGCAAAAGTGCAGCCAGCTCGCATTTATGAAATGTGAAAAAAATGTGTTGAGAGTTGCATAATAGTTAACAAGTACTTTGATCCTATTTTTAAAAGGAGATGTATTTAACAACTGCCACATACAGGTAGGGCTACTAATTGATTGTGGGGCAAACTTCATTGTTTCTGAAGTTCAAGCTCAATCTCTTTACAACAGTGTTTCTCAACCTTGACAATTTTAAGGCATGTGGACTTCAACTCCCAGAATTCCACAGCCAGCATTGCTGGCTGTGGAATTCTGGGAGTTGAAATCCACATGCCTTAAAATTATCAAGGTTGAGAAACACTGCTTTACAATGCACATTTTTTTTTCTTCCTGGTGTGCATGGTCTATTTTTTGTTTTCATCAGCTGAGTGTTTCATTGATTGAAACAGGAAATGATGAATTGGGTTGTTGCTCAAGCCTGATATTGTGGGCTGAGAGAGAGTGACTGGCCCAAAGTCCTAGCAGCTTTCATGCCTAAGGCGGGATTAGAACTCACAGTCTCCTGATTTCTAGCCTGGTGCCTTAACCATGGGCCCATCCAGGCTCTCAATTTACAATGCACATATGCAGGGAGCAATGTGTACTCTTACCTTAAATAAGCTACCCTGTTGCATCACTTAAGGATACAAATCCTTTCAAAGGCAATTTACAAATAAACCAGAATTATCCGATCATTTTAAGAAACCAGTGTATAATAATTACAAAATCAGCAGACCTGAATGTGGGAAACACTGGGCTGTCTTGGCACATCACTATGATTAGATTTATATCTAATCTATATTTATATCTTTAGTAGCTCAAGATGTCATATATTCAGCACCATACCTTCTTCCAATTTTTCTCCTACCAATCCTGTGTGGTAAGTAGGATTGGTAGTGAATAGCCCCAAATCACTCTGTAAGTTTCCTGTTTGAAGGTGATCTGGATTTCCCAGTTGCAGTTCCCAGCTTCAACTATTACACCACATTCCATAATACAAACATGCAATCTACTGCAACAAATAAGTGAAGTAATCTCTAACCCAAAACCATACCATATGTACCAGTGTTGGATACTGGGCACACATCTTCAAAGTTAGCTGAAACATTTTCAGTTGAAAAGAAATGCATAAATGTCCAATTGCCACAAAGTAATACTGTAAGTGCCTCCTTAATTTATGAAACTGGTTTTATGACCATAGAACACTATAGAAAACATTCTGGACTTTGTACCTCAGGAGTTCAAAGTAAAAAGTGCATTGGGAAAAGTATAGATGCCTTCAATTTATTCCTAATTTCAGTCTTAGGACAAGTATCTAATTCTTTGTTCTAGCTGTTCACTTAACACAACACGCAGAAGTTGCATGGAATGCTACCAATATATATTTTGACCAGCTCATGTCAAGGTACTCCAACTGCTCCCTTTTTCTGAATTTGGAATTTCACTGCCTACCTTCTGACTTTTGAAGTCAGAACTTCTCAGTCCTTGCCCAGGATGATGGTGGATCTAATGTTAGGAGCCTACCTTTGAACTGATCAATCTGATCAATCTTGGGAAGCTACAAAACTTGAGCCTGTGTTCTTAGGACAATTGGATCAGTAAATTTAAATCATTCTGGATTACATTTCTGAACCAGGGTGGATGTACCATTGGCAAAACAAGATGTATTCCTTATACAGCAGATGTTGTGGAAATAGGCAGGGCCAGAGAGCCTGTCTATACTCTCTGAGTTAGCATGATGTCCTCAAACAATGAAAGACGATGATTATTGCTGGGGTCCATGTAAGATGCAATTGCCAGGTTGATTAACTTCTTTAAGACAGAATGGGAAACAAAATCCTTGGACTTCTTAATTGAAAATTATAAAAGTGCAGAGTGATAAGTGATATCTGCAGTCTTAGAATTTATTCTACTATTGTTCTGTTGTTTCATTTCAGAAAAGCTAAAACCTGACCTTTATTTAATTATTATTTCCTTTCTTTTTTGGAACCCTGGCTACCGAAGCTCTAACAATTGCTGATAAAAGACAGTGTGGTGTTGTAACCAGTACATGAGATTAAAAGTGGGAATGATCCAGGATCCTCCAGCTAATGCTTTCGGATTTCTCAGTAATTCTCAGCCTTACTTTGTCACAAGGACTTGGGGACTTATGTGTGTCACTTTTACCTCTTTAAAAAAAGTTGTGGATAATTGCTGAGAATTTTCTGCAAATGTACCAATCAATACCACCTTTGTCTGGGTTTTATTATTATGGATTTTGCATGGTCTTTTCTACCTTTTGTCTAATTGGCATTTGAACTCTCTTTTGGCTTATGATATAATAGAGATCCGGGTGCATAGAAAAGAAGCAATTTTTCCTCTCTCTTCTCTTTGTTGACTTAATTCCTTTATATCTCTATGGCCAAACCTTCTTTGTTAATTCTTTCTGGTTTATTCAGGAAAACAATAACTTGTCAGCAGCAAAATGACATAACTGGGAATGATGTGTGCCAAGGTATTCTTGGCTTATGAAACCAACATGCTAAGTATGTAGGGCTCCTCAGGTTCAGATCATCAGAATAAAAGGAGAATCCACTTTATGAGTAGAGATCAATCCTGTTTAAGCTAAAATCATCTAAGCAAGGATTGCCTCGAAGAACATCCAATTGTGTTAAGGCCTTCAGGGTGGTAGTTAATGAACCAATTCATCTGGTTTATGTGAATCCTTTTGTTCTGCCATCAGAATACTTCCTTTTTTAAGGGTGTGTGAAAAATGTTGGACAATGCAGGTGAGGCAGATTGCAAACACCTCTGGGTTACATTTCTCATACACAATTTGGGATGGGTAGATTTTTGCATTTGGTGGGAGGTGAATATATATGAACATTTATGCCTTTTTGCAAGCGATGTTACCAAATTCTTGATTTCTAAATACTGTAGACCAGTGATGGTGAACCTTTTTAGAGACTGAGTGCCCAAACTGTAACCCAAAACCCACTTATTTATCACAAAGTGCCAACACGGCAATTTAATCTGAATACTGAGGTTTTAGTTTAGAAAAAACAACTCATACATTAACATCTTTTCTCTTAAAAGAAAAACACAATGACAAAGCTTTCAATGATACAAACCACTTTTTACTGAAAGGTAAAAGTTTGCATTTGGCATGCTTTTGAACAATTAATGTAATTTTTGCTGTTGTATGCATGCTGATAATTTGTCTAACCTTGGCTTATACTTTGTAAGTTTGAGAGCAACACATGCAGCACTCAGGTCATCTGTTAGTCTGTTTCTGGTATCAGATTTGATATAATTCAAAGCTGAAAACAGTGCGCTCGCTCCAGTGGCTTGTTTTGGCTAGGAAGGGGCTTGAGAAATGGCTTTTTCCTGCGAAAACTTAGCCAAAGAGCGAGGCGCTCGTGCCCACAGAGAGGGCTCCAAGTGCCCCCTCTGGCATGCGTGCCATAGGTTTGCCACCACTGCTGTAGACTAACATGACCTCTCTACACAACTACATAGGCAGTATTGAGGTCTGACTCAATTTATTGTCCATTTGTTAGCCTAAACAGGTCATGGGCAGGCAGGAGTATTTCCTGATCTACCTGGAGAAGCTGAAGATTTAACATGGGACTTTCTGTATGAAATAAATATGCTTATTTTATTTATTTATTTGATTTTTACAGCCACCCATCTTAGCAAACAACTCTAGGTGGCTCACAATTCAAAATGTATATTAAAACCTTAAAAACATTTCAAAACCTTAAAAACAGTAAAAACATGAAAAGGTCTAATTTGAAATACATACAAAGCAAGATATCTGGCCTGTTTAAAAATCTAGCCAATAACAGCTTAGCAACTGTTCTGTGGCCTTACTCTCTATCTCATCTAATTGAGAGATAAAAAAAAGTTAGTTTCAATCTTTGTTAGTCATATTTAAACACAGAGAGAGGGGAAAGGAAAGAGGGGAGAGAGAGAAAGGGAGAGGGGGAGAGGGAGAGAGAGAGAGAGAGAGAGAGAGAGAGAGAGAGAGAGAGAGAGAGAGAGAGAGAGAGAGAGAGAGAGAGAGAGAGAGAGAGAGAGAGAGAGAGAGAGAGAGAGAGAAGCAAAGTTTTGCTCTTTCCCTTATGTCAGAATTTTGTTATTTGGATCACTATTTCTCAACATTGGCAATTTTAAAATGTGTGGACTTCAACTCTCAGAATTTCCCAGCCAGCAAAGGAAATGCAAGGCTCTGGGGAATTCTGAGAGTTGAACACTATACATCTTAAATTTGAGAAACACTGATTTGGTGTTACCATTGAAAATGTTCTTTCACTTGTCTTCTAACAGAAGATTTTGCTTTATAGTCAGATGTAATAATAAATTTATGAGCTTCTACCACCCCATGCATACAGATGAAGCAATTGTGGGAACTGTTCAGAAACCAAAGAGGCAAATAGTGATCATGGAAAATATCCTAATCTAACAGCTAGGTCTGTGTTGCGTCAGAGACTTCCAGGAAGTAGCAGAGAATTTAACCTACCCTTTCCCAAACTGGTGCTCATCAAATGTACTGCAAATGGGATTCCCAATCAGCAAGGCCAAAATACATGGTTGCCAGGAATTTTGGGCATTAATTTCCCCACCTCTGGGGTAGTGGGATAAAGAAGAGCAACTTAGTCATTTAACTTGGCTGTTCTACCTAAAACAGTGGTGGCGAACTTATAGCATGCGTGCCAGAGGCGGCACTTGGAACCCTCTCTGTGGGTACACGTGCCATTGCCCCAGCCTTGCCTCCTCCCATGACCCCCTCCACACCAGCAGCCCCCTGGAGGAGAATCGCCCAAGCGTGGCCCATGCGGAGCAGCACAACCAAGGACATGGCAGCCAGGCAGTGTAGACAAGACTTTGCCTTCACGCCCCATCATGCACAATTGATGCTGCGGGGCACAAGCAGAGGGTGTGGCCACCATGGCGCTGCTGGGCTGCCTGGGTGATCTGCGGCGGACCCTGGAGGCAGTGAGTGTCCCTGCGGGCAGGCAGGGTGGGGGTGGGGGTGGGGGTGGAGCGGGGGCGGGGCCAGGTTTTGGGCACTCGGTCTCTAAAAGGTTCGCCATCACTGACCTAGGACAAAACAAGGGACACTTTTTCCTGAAGAAATCATAAGATGGTTGGTTCAGTTTTATTATTGTCATTGTTCTGGATGAACCTGGATCCTGACCTGGCTAGAATTGGAAAATAAATCCAGTTGGATGGGAGAAAAGTAAGTTCCCCAAGTCTTCAGTTTTTCATGGAAAAGAATTATCTAAGAACGTTCTTTTGGATGCCTGTTTCATCTGCTCATGAAGTAGTAGGATGTAGAGAAAGTGCATTAGAAGCTATCAATCAATGTAATAGACAGGAGATGGAGAAAAGGTTAGGATGTTGTCATTAAAATCAAATTTCAATTCAGTCTTCCTGTATTGGTTAAATGTATATAAGTAGTCCTCGGCTTACAACAGTTCATTTATTGACCCTTCAAAGTTACAATGGCAGTGAAAAAAAAAAGATTTATGACCACTTTTCACAACCACTGCAGCATCCCCATGGTCACATAATTAAAATTCAGATCCTTGGCAACTGACTCATATTTATGACATTTGCACCATCCTGAGGTCACATGATCCCCTTTTGCAATCTTCTGACAAGCAAAGTCAATCAGGAAGCCAGGTTTATTTAACAACCATGTTACTAATTTAACAGCTGACGTGATCCACTTAACAGTGATTCCCTGTGGCGAGAAAGGTCGTAAAATTGGGCAAAAATCACCTAACCACTGTCTCACTTAACAGCAGAGATTTTGGGTTCAAATGTGGTTGTGCGTTGAGGGCTACGTGTACAGCATCTATCAGCTCTAGCTAGCATGAGCACTGACTGAAGGTAGTGGAAATTGTTGCTCACCATAGTAGTCCCAATTAGTTCATCCTATTTTGCCATGGCATTGTATTACGGTATATAGAAAGTATCAGTCCATCACTTTTTCTATCTGTATCCAGTACCTATATCTGTATAGAGGTTCAGGGTAAAGTCCTTAGAAGGATCTTGTTATGATGATAAAACTGAGTAAAATTACAATTCAAGTTGTTGGTAGTTGCTGACAAATGTAGTCTCAGAAATATTTCTGTGTCCTCTGAGAATGTTTCTGAGATCCACTGAAATAAAAAGGAGATTGTAAGCATAAAAAAATGGTTCAAAAGAGGCTAGGCAATATTTCTTGTGGACATACTTTTATTCATCTGTTAAGAATTGGAGCTTTTGGTAGATTTCCATTCATAAAAATAGAAAGGTGTCACTTACTGAATGAGAGCATCATTTCTGAACATTCTGGGTATAAATGTCCATTTGACTGTATTGTGGTGATATTAGTAAACACAAGTTGTTTAATTTGTCAGTGTTCAAGATGATAAACTATGGATAAATAAAAAGACATAAAGACCTATTGGTTTTTTTCTACTTCATAAATATGACTTTATATTATTTACTTTCCTGCAGTGAAAAAAAATGCTTTCAAGTATTTGTTCTTCCACTGATACTAAACTTTATAGTTAACTGGGGATATGGTAGACACCTTTTTCCTTCCATTTCCTCTTCTTAAATTGCTTTAAAAGAGCTATTTTGTATGACACATAAGCAGCGTATGTCATACCAAAATAGAATATTTTTTAAAAAATAACAAATGTTTGTTTGCATTTACCATGGAATGAAAAAGTGTATTGCAGGAAGATGAGCAAAAGTGGTTAAAATCAGTGTAACTAACAAGAATCTGATAGTTCATAGCTCTGGAATCTAAATTTGCTTAGTTATATTGTTTTGTTGAAATAGTCTGGAAAAGTGAATTGCCAAAAGAAGGTGAAAATATTTAATCCAGCAGTTCCAAAGGCTTCATGATAAGTGGTTTAAAGGAATCTTCCAACTGTGAATTAAAATAATTGTTTTCTAGATGTCCACAGGCTAAATTATGAAAGGCAGAAACATATGTCGTATAAAGTAAACTGGAGGTGTTTTATATTCTGCTTTTTGTTTGCTGAACATCCTGTTGCTCATAAAATTCAAATTCTGTTTTACCTTCATGTAAATTAATGCTTAAAATTCTACAAGCTAGACTCCAGCAGTATGTGGATTGAGAACTTTCAGAAATACAGGCAGGATTTCGAAGAGCCAGAGGAACTAGAGATCAAATTGCCAACATACACTGGATCATGGAGAAAGCTAGGGAGTTCCAGAAAAACATCTACTTCTGCTTTATTGACTATGCTAAAGCCTTTGATTGTGTGGATCACAACAAATTGTGGCAAGTTCTTAAAGAGATGAGAGTACCAGACCATCTTATTTGTCTCTTTAGAAACCTATATGCGGGTCAAGAAGCAACAGTGAGAACTGGACACAGAACCACTGATTGGTTCAAAATTGGGAAAGGAGTCTGGCAAGGCTGTATACTGTCGCCCTGCCTATTTAACTTATATGCAGAGCACATCATGAGAAAGGCAGGGCTAGATGAATCAAAAGTTGGAATTAAGATTGCCGGGAGAAATATCAACAACCTAAGATATGCAGATGATACCACTCTAATGGCAGAAAGTGAAGAGGAACTAAAGAGCCTCTTGATGTGGGTGAAGAAGGAGAGTGCAAAAGGTGGCTTGAAACTCAGCATTAAGAAAACCAAAATCATTGCATCTGGCCCTCTCAATTCCTGGCAAATAGATGGGGAAGAAATGGAGGTAGTGACAGATTTTATTTTCCTGGGCTCCAAGATCACCTCAGATGGGGACTGCAGCCAAGAAATTAAAAGACGCTTGCTCCTGGGGAGGAAAGCTATGGCAAATCTAGACAGCATACTAAAAAGCAGAGACATCACCCTGCCAACAAAAGTACATATAGTCAAGGCCATGGTTTTCCCAGTTGCAATGTATGGATGTGAAAGTTGGACCATAAGAAAGGCTGAGCACCAAAGAATTGAGCCCTTTGAACCATGGTGCTGGAGAAGACTCCTGTGAGTCTCTTGGACTGCAAGGCATTCTAACTGGTCAGTCCTAGAAGAGATCAACCCTGACTGCTCTTTAGAAGGCCAGATCCTGAAGTTGAAACTCAAATACTTTGGCCCCCTAATGAGAAGGAAGGACTCACTGGATAAGAGCCTAATGCTGGGAAAGATTGAGGGTAATAGAAGAAGGGGACGACAGAGAATGAGGTGGCTGGATGGAGTCACTGAAGCAGTAGGTGTGAACTTAAATGGACTCCAGAAGATGGTAGAGGACAGGAAGACCTGGAGGAACGTTGTCCATGGGGTCGCGATGGGTCGGACACGACTTCGCAATTAACAACAATTAACAACAAAATTAATTGAATGTTGCAGCAAAAGCTGAAAAGTACTTTGAGTTTTTCCCAGTGCAAGCATACTTCTAAAAATGATAAGCTTGTGGGTAAAACAAACATAAATTGCCACTGCATTGTATTGATAAGTTACCTAAGTTATAAAAATTGAGGGTGACACTGTTTCCAGTTTTCATACATGCTTTGAAAAATCCAGGAAATTGCAATATAAGCTCAAAAATCTTTGCCCAGTATTGATTGTTTGTGAGAGCTTTGCAAAACCTAAGAATTATTGTTAATTTTATTCTAGATTTTTATCCAGAACCAAGCCAAGCTTGTAAGCCTTTTGGTAATGTCCCTGTAAGCCATTTGGTTATGTCTCTTTGATAATACCTGTCCTGTCTTCTAGTAGGGAAAGAAATATATACTTTAGGGTTATTCCTGTTCTTTGTTTTTTTTATTGCAAGGAAAATGTATCACAATTATAACTATCTATATGGAATGAAATGTTACAAATACTGGATATTTTTGTTTCCAGAGTTTGTAACATTTCATTCTAGGTATACTGACATATTGGTGTAACAGAACTATTCACTTTGTATAATGCCTTAACCTAGAAATATTTTCCAACCATGAATTTCATAGCTGCCTTGTCAACATATAGTGAATCAAAATCCAAAAAAGGGATATCTTTGACAATACAACATAGTCACAACTAATCTAAATCCTACTATTTAAATATAGAGTCAGTTTTACTAACATTTTCTTATGGGGGTGTAATTTAAAAAAAACACTAGACTCATCTTCAGAGACAGGAAATAATAGCATGCTCTAGTGCAGCGGTTCTCAACCTGTGGGTCACGACCCCTTTAGGGGTCGAATGACCCTTTCACAGGGGTCGCCTAAGACCATCGGAAAACACCACTCCGCATCCGTCTTCACATGGCTTCCTCCGCCATTTGCAGAGAGAGAGACAGAGAGGCACTTTCGCTTCCCTTCTCTCTCTCTGTCTCAGGCAGACTTACCTCCTGCAGGGCTCTTGATTGGCCTTGCACCCGAGTGCCCTACCCCCTGGGAGAAGTGCGGCCAGGGCCTCATGGCCTTGGAGTCGCGCGGGGAAGCCCGGGATACCTGCTGGGAGCGGCCCGCTGGAGGCTCCGCTGAGTGGGCCAGCCCTCCCGCAAGCGTGGCCCAAGGGAGACCAGCCCCTGCAATCCCCATCCAGCCCAACCATTGGACCCACTGGCTGGGAAGGCACGCCGGAGTCCAGGCTGCCAGGAAGGAAGAAGGAGATTCAGCAAAGGTAGGAGAGGAGAGCCGCCTCCTGGGGCCCAGCGCTGGCGATGGCTTCCTTGCCCTCCTCTTCCTCCTCCCCTTTTTCCTCCTGCTGCCCCCAAAGCAGCTCGCATGTGTGCCAGGGCAAGAGGGGTGCCTGGGGGGAGCAGGCTGGCAGGGGCCGTACGGCACCAGCCCCCACCATGGCTCCATCGATGGATGGAGGATGAGGTCGGGCAGTGCGGAGTCCCAGTGGGGGTGGCAGCTGGGCCGGGGGTGGCAGGGACCCCCGACGATGCTCCTGTGCCGCCGCCGCTGGAGCTGCTTCCTCCTGTCCTGTTCCCCCTCCCTGCCCATTCATCTGAGGATGTGGCAGGGTGGCAGCCGGGCCGGGGGCAGTGGCGAGGAACCCCAACAATGCTGCCGTGCTGCCGCTGGAGCCGCTGCCTCCCGTCCTGCTCCCTTCCCCACCTGTTTGGCTGAGGACATGGCGGAGGCAGCGGCCGGGGCGAGGGCGGCACTGAGGAACCCCGACGATGCTGCCATAAGAGAAAGAGAGAGGAAAGAGAGAAAGAAACAGAGGAAAAGAGAAAGAGAAAGAGAGGAAAGAGAGAAAGAGAGGAAAGAGAGAAAGGGGGAGAGGAAAGAGAAAAAGAGGAAAGAGGGAAAGAAAGAGAGAGGAAAGAGAGAAAGAGGGGGAGAGGAAAGAGAAAAAGAGAGGAAAGAGGGAAAGAGAGAAACAGGAAAAGAGAGAGGAAAGAGAGAGGAAAGAGAGAAAGAGGGGGAGAGGAAAGAAAAAGAGAGGAAAGGGAGAGAGGAAAGGGAGAGAGAGAAAAGAGAGGAAAGAGAAAGAGGAAAGAGAGAGGAAAGAGAGAGGAAAGAGAGAAACAGGAAAAGAGGAAAGAGAGAAAGAAAGAGGGAGAAAAGAGAAAGAGGAGAGAGAAGAGAGAGAGGAAAGAGAAAGAGAGGAAAGAGAAGAGAAAGAGAGAAAGAGAGAGGAAAGAGAAAGAGAGAGGGGAAAGAGAAACAGGAAAAGAGAGAGGGGAGATAGAAAGAAAGAGGGAGGAAAGAGAGAGAGAAGAGAGAGAGGAAAGAGAGAGAGAAAGAGGGAGAGGAATGGTGCTTTTCCAACCAGGCTGGGTGGAGCCGGCGGAGCGGCCTTCCTGCCCCCCTCCCCGGCCAGCTGGATGGGGGGTTGGGGGTCACCACAACATGAGGAACTGTATTGAAGGGTTGCGGCATTAGGAAGGTTGAGAACCACTGCTCTAGTGGGTGCTTCTAAATTCTTATTAAATCTATTTCCCTTACATAGGATTTCCTGCTTGGTTGTGTGGGTTCCAAGAAATAAAAGGCTATCTTTTTTTTAATGGAAACTATAGTTTTTATCAGTTAATATTTTTAGCTCTCTTTTTATTTCTCTTAATTCATTCTCAATGCTGTAGATCCAATTTAGCATGTATACATTATTTTCTACAGAATAGAATACGTTGTTTTCATTTCCTTCCTGAATTGCATTGGATTAAAGCTAGCTGACGCTGACTCTGAATAGATTTCCACCACCCCCCAACCTTATTTGTGCAACTAAATATTCTTTGTTGATTAGGAAAAGAAAACTTTCTCTTTAAAAGCAAGCAAAAATGCAGGTTGGTAAAAGCCAAGTATGCATGCCAACCTTCTACATCTCGGGAGTTTTCCAAATGTGTTGAGTGGAAATGCTTTCCACCCATCTTCTGAATCATCAGAAAATAATTCAGGTGAAATTGTGGTGCCTATTGCTGATCCTTATTCTTCTAAATGGCTCTGTTTCAAGTCACTGCAGTCATCTGATTTTCATCCAAGATAATAGAAGAAAAGCCAGGCAGATTTTTTGTCCATTTTTGAGACTGTCCTTGAATGGCATATGAATACAGGGAAAACAGGACACCTTAGGATTCCTCATGCATAGTAGGATGGAACAATCTGAAAACAACACTATGGGGGTAGGGCAGAAGACAAGACGTTGCCAGGTCAGGTTGACACCATGCTTAGCTGTCAGTGGGGAAAAGTCCTAAAATTTAGGACTTTTCGGGGAACTGAGTGGGACAGCCAGAGATCTTCAACCAGCTTTTTTAAAGATAGAAATAGCACTTAGACGTATATACCACTCCACGGTGCTTTACAGCGCTTTAGCACTCTCTTGCAGAGCCAGCATATGGCCCCCAACAATCTGGGTCCTCATACAATTTATAACTGGACAGAAGAGATTACATTTATTGTATCCAAGAAGGCAATAAGCCTTCAGCTATTCAGGAGCCTTACTTAAGACATCAGACTAGAGACTGGGAGACTGGGAGTTCTAGTCTAATCTTAGGCACAAAGCAAGCTGGGTGTCTTTGGGCCAGGCACTCTCTCTCAGCTCTAGGAAGGACTCAATGGCAAACCACTTCTACAAACTTTGGCAAGAAAACTGCAGAAAGTAGTCCAGGCAGTCACCAGAGTCAAAATTTATTTAAATGTGCAAAGAGAGAGAGAAAGAGAGGGAGAGAGAGAGAGAGGGAGGGAGGGAGAGAGAGTTGGATTTGGTGGGTGGGGGTTTGTTTAAAAATGAGTTAAGTCTACTCTAGGCTTGCAATATAATTTTTATATGGCAAAATAGTGCATTTAGATTAAGACTGTAATAAAGATGATTTATGCACTGCTGACTTTTCTGGATACAGCATCCTCAAAATGAGTGGTTATTTGGTTTATGTTAATAAGTATTTGTAATGGTTATATGGTTCAATATTTGCATAATGTTGACTTTGAACTTTCTTCCTCCCTCCCTCCTTCCTTCCCTTCCTTTTTTCAGAATTATATAAAGTATCATCTACCTAAAGAACAGATATACTTCTTTTTTATCTGTATATAACAATTAGTCTATGTAATAATAATAATAATAATAATAATAATAATAATAATAATAAGCTGGAAGGGACCTTGGAGGTCATCAAGTCCAACCCCTACTCAGGCAGGTAACCCTATACCATTTTGGACAAATGGCTGTTTAGTCTCTTCTTAAAAACTTCCAGTGTTGGATCATTCACTGTTTCTGGAGGCAGGTTGTTCCACTGGTTAATTGTTCTAACTGTCAGGAAGTTTCTCCTTAGTTCTAGGTTGCTTCTCTCCTTGCTTAGTTTCCACCCGTTGCTTCTTGTCCTGCCTTCAGGCGCTTTGGAAAATAGCTTGACTCCCTCTTCTTTGTGGCAGCCCCTGAGATATTGGAACACTGCTATCATGTCCCCCCTCATCCTTCTCCTCATTAAACTAGACCACAGGTCAGCAACCTGCAGCTCCAGAGCCGCATGTGGCTCTTTGAGCCTTCCCATGCGGCTCCAGCCTCCTCTGCCATTTGCAGAGAGAGACAGAGACAGAGAGAGGCACTTGCCTTCCCTTCTCTCTCTCTCTCTCTCTCTCTCTCTCTGTGTGTGTGTGTGTGTGTGTGTGTGTGTGTGTGTGTAATAAAGAGAGTAGTAGCCTCACCCTGTTCCAACAAGCTTACTAGGCTCCTGCCTTGGCTGAATCTCAGCAGGACGGAGCTAGCTAGCCCAGCTATGCTGACTCAGGAATTCTGGGAGTTTAAGTCCGTGAGTCATAAAAGAGCCGAGGTTGCCTAACCCTGACCTTGTTGGAGAACAGCTTGAAGCCAGCTTGCTAGGTGAATAGAAGATCGGAGAGGGAGAGAGAGAGAGAGAGAGAGAGAGAGAGAGAGAGAGAGAGAGAGAGAGAGAGAGAGAGAGACCCCCTTTTGACATCTAAAATGAAGATAACATTGCATATATCCTTTTTTACCTTTATGGTATATATATATATATATCTTCTTTCTTTTTCTTTTTCTTTTGCCTGTATCAGCTCAATCCAGAGCCATCCACAGGCAGCAGTCGCCAACTGCGACATCATTATATATTTTTTAGATTGCTAACAAAGAATAAAGGGAGAACTGGAATAGCTATATATATACACACATACATACATATACATACATACATATACATACATACACATACATATATACACATACATATATACATACACACACACACACCTATAATAAAGGTAAAAAAAGGATATATGCAGTGTTATCTTCATTTTAGATATCAAAAGGGTTTTGCGGCTTCCTGTGTTTTGTTTTCAGTGGGAAACAGGTCCAAGTGGCTCTTTGAGTGTTTTGGGTTGCCTACCCCTGAACTAGACATACCCAATTCCAGCAACCGTTCCTTATATGTTTTAGCCTTCAGTCCCCTAATCATCTTTGTTGCTCTTCTTTGTACTCTTTGTAGAGTCTCAACATCTTTTTTACATCGTGGTGACCAAAACTGGATGCAGTATTCCAAGTGTGGCCTTACCAAGGCATTATAAAGTAGTATTAATACTTCACGTGATCTTGATTCTATCCCTCTGTTAATGCAGCCTAGCACTGTGTTGGCTTTTTTGGCAGCTGCAGCACACTGCTGACTCATATTTAAATGATTGTCCACTAGGATTCCGAGATCCCTCTCACAGTTACTACTATTGAGCAAGGTACACCCTATATACTATACCTGTACATTAATATATATGTATTATTTCTAATGGGTTCAGCAATCTGAATCTTAGGTAAATTGGCAGTAATGCTTATCTTTTCTGACTGAAAATTTTGACCCTGTTTTGGCACAATGAGGTTTTTTTTTTTCAGAATTAATACAAAAACTGTTAATGATTATTGTTAAAATACAAACAAACCTGTAATATGCTGCTTAGTGTATAGAAAGGTAGAACTCCTTTTAAGGAATATAGTAGCCTATTTCTAATCAAAGAACTATGGAGTTATTCTTTCGAAAATGTATCTTTTTAAAAATTTGTTTATTATTCACATTAAAACAGGAACTGCAATTGTAAGAAATATTGGGGAAGTTTTCCTCACCTTACAAGGTATATGCACATGTATGAGCAAACACATAAAGGCAGATGCATATTTTATTAACATATATGTACTAGCACAGCATTATTCATTCTCTAAAGAATAAACAATTCCAGAAAAAGCTACCAAGGTTGATTGACTTGTTAGCAGGTGGAAGATTAAATTAATGGGGACAGTGGAGCACTAAAACAATGAGAAGCAGACACCAGTTATAGACAGCTAGATTATATCAACAAGCAAGACCCTATTGGCATAAAAGATTAGATCAGCGGTTCTCAACCTGTGGGTCGCGACCCCATTTGGGGTCGAACGACCATTTCACGGGGGTCGCCAAACACTGCAGTCCGCCATTTTTCCCCCCCATTTTTTTTCCATTTCCCCTCGGCTGTTGTCGCGCGCCGCGCATGCGCGTTTTGGGCCATCGCGCGCACCGCGCATGTGTGGTTAGCCCCGCCATGAAACGCATGCATGGTTCGCACTGCGCGCGCCGTGCATGCGCGGTTAGGCCCATCGCGCCGTGCATGCACGGTTCAGGGCGCCGCGCGCACCGCGCATGTGCAGCTAGGCCCGTTGCACCACGCATGCACGGTTTGGGCCGCCGCGCGCACTGTGCATGCGTGATTCAGCCCATCGCGCCGCACATGCACGGTTTGGGCCACCACGCGCATGCCATGCATGCGCGATTCGGCCCGTAGCACCGTGCATGCGCAATTCGGTCCGTCGTGCCATGCATACGTGGCGCAGGTCGGGGTCACACCACGCATGGGTGTCGCAGGTGGGGTCTCGGCCTGAAAAAGGTTGAGAACCGCTAGATTAGATTTACCTGTCCTCTTTCTCTTGAATACTATTGTTAAACAGATCTAAAAATTAATGTAGAGTGAGCCTTGGAACCTTTATGAAGTAATCTTATGCAGGTGGATCCTATAATAAATCTCACTCTATGGGTCTCATGATCGTTTTAAGAAGATCGGAGAAAAGGTTATAACTAAAATAAAAATAATAACAATATTCGTGGAAGCGGTTTGATTCTGGAAAATAAAGTTGTTAAAAAATGTTAAAAAATTATACCAAAAACTTTTAAAAATAGAATTATAGAATGACAGAAACATTTGCAGTGAGAGATTGTAGATAATGTAATCAGAAACTGAATCTCCTAGAAAGGCTTATATGACTGACATTCGGACCAGATGGTAAAGAGAAAGGCATCAGTCACGGATGAAGTGTCCATTGATCTGTTTAAAGCTGTAGGAGGAGAGGAACGTAATCTGACAATAGCAAATAGAGAACAAGACTGTGTATGAATCAATAGGCATGTGTGTATACAGAGCCACAGAGAGAGATGCGCTTAAATACACGTACTAAAAAAGAGAGATCCAAGAAATAGGACAAATGACTGAAGCCAGTAACTTTTTTACACAAGCAGAATTTGGCTCATGATCTTACAAGGAGGAGGAGGGAGGGAGGGAGGAGGGAGGAAG
Organism: Bothrops alternatus; assembly: GCA_034064705.1. Classification (NCBI taxonomy): domain Eukaryota; kingdom Metazoa; phylum Chordata; class Lepidosauria; order Squamata; family Viperidae; genus Bothrops; species Bothrops alternatus. The sequence goes on along the minus strand of JARGCV010000007.1, from coordinate 20,664,355 downwards.
GAGGAGAAAACTATCCATGGGTCAAGAAACACCAAAAGAAAATGCAGGCTTCAGAAGGTTGCAGGACACAAGGTCAAACAGTCAACATGAACAGAAAATGGAGAGAACAAAAGAGGTTTGACTTCAGCAAGGCTTTTGACTGTAAAAATTAGCCAGAGTATGAAACAGAATATGGGTAATCATTTTGCCGGAATACCTGTCTTCCTTCCAAAATTATTTTTACAATGAATACAAATTTGGGGGGGGGAGTGATTCATAACAGTCCATAACAGTTTGAGACTTTGAAGATTCAAATGAGGATGAGGGACAAAGATTGGCAAGACAGAAGGCTGTTGAAGAAAGGGGAGATAATGGATATATGTGGATGGATGGGACCATAGAGTTCATTGAAATGTCTCTAGAAGATCTATGAGGTATTAATACCATGAAGATAGTGAGCACTGATTCATATAGATACTGGGAACCTGTATACCTACTAGACCAGGGGCAGGTAACCTTGGTTCTTTTATGACTCGTGGACTTCAACTCCCAGAATTCCTGAGCCAGCACGGCTCAGCTTGGAAACCTCTCCCTTTCCCCTCAGCATGGCTGGCTCAGGAATTCTGGGAGTTGAAGTCCACGAGTCATAAAAGAGCCAAGGTTGCCTGCCCCTGGTCTAGACAGTACTTAACCATGTTTTGGTAAATTTTGAAAAAAACTGACTCTGCTGACCCCATTGCCACGTGCCACCAACTGCAGAAAACTTGATCAGCCTGCTGGGTTGTACTGTAGTGGCTCAGCTCTGCTCTCAATCTGTTTGCAAAATTCCAGAGAATTTAACAAATTTAACCCACTCTGAGCCTGCTTCAGCACGCCACTCTGCTTAACTGAGCCTCTTGTTACAAAAATGAAAGCCAAAAGGGAACAGTAGGAAAGGCACTGAGATTTTAGAAAAATGAAAATTACAGTCAATGGAGGGGGGAGGAAGTGTAGGAAGATGAAAGCAAGCTTCAGACTTTTCAGAAGAATGAAGTTAATGTCTACTATAAACTGGGTTTTCTAGTAACATAATTAGATTTCAGAGAAACATCAGCCTTCTTTGCTCATGCATTGCATGTAGGAAAGGGCTTCTAGAATTTATGGAAAGTTTACACATACAAACATTTACACTCATATAGTCTCCTTGGCAGATCTGTGTCAAATTGTCAGGGCAATATTTTCATGTGACCTTGGACCTATTAGCACTATAACCTTGCAGCCCCATTCTATGAATGAATGGCTTGTCACATACATAATGTTGGAAACCGGGGCTGCTAAGTTTGAGATCTATACTCTTAGTATTAATAACTAGAAAAGAACAGAATATCTGTACTGCTATTGCAATAGAAGTAACAGATTTTAAAACAATTGTTTATATGTTGAATAACAACTTCCTCCTCCCTTTAAAACATAAACACACATTCCAGATAGCTCCCCCGTTGATGCTATAAAAATAATACCATATACTTTCTAAGACCAAATCAGTTCTCAGAGTGTTATTGCTTATGCAAGCCAAAATAGCAGCACAACAGGAGGGTTATAGAGATCCCAGGGAACCTGAGAGTTGCAAAAGTACAAAGAATCATTTTCAAAACACTCAAGAGGAAAGGAAAAACCCCAAAGAGCCTCCAAGAAATAAATGCCAATAATGTCCGGCAAATATTTGACTGGCCAGGGAAAAACGTAAAACTTAAGATGGTGACAAACAGAATGGAAAGGCTGGGATCTGAACATTATATGCTCATATGCTAATTTAGTGTACTGGAATGCGTTAATATTAACACATTTACAAAATTCCCCCTTCTCACATCTGCTATCTTTTAATTCTTGTGTTATTTTAAAATATACAGACAGAGTAAAATGGAAGAATCAAATAACATGCAAAGAATTGCAGTTTATGCCAAAGGGAGGCACATTCAGCCAATGCCAGTTACACATTTTCCAACCTTTGACCCTCTGGATTCTTCCAGATGGAAACTTCTTTGAGCATTGTCAATCAAAGGACCCCAGCATTCCCTCTTTCCTTCCTTGTAGGGATTTTTGAGCTTGTAAAAAGGCAGCCTTGGAAAAGTGTATAAGGATGATAGGCTGAAGAAACAAATATCTGCCTTTCTCTTTCCACCTCCTCCCATTCCACTACGTAAGGCCAACCGGGTACTTGCACAGCCAAAATATCACCTCAAAGCACCATCTGTTCAACTTCAAGCTGAATGACATCTCATCTCCACAGTCTCCTGAATGTCCCTTTCCAAACAAGGCTGGAAACAGGGATTCCAGGACCAGCCAGCCACTCAGTATTGACTCCATTTTTTTCTCCCTTTCCCAACATATCTGTCAGTGGACCCCCACATTAGATTCCCTTCATGTTCTGCAGACATCCTAACATGGAACACAATGCCAGTGTAAAATGAGAGAAGGAGGGGGGAAAGGATACAAAGGGCTATTTTATTATTGCATTTTTGTTTTGATAGCTGCTATATTATATTCTTACTTATGACAATTTGTTTTTCCTGCTATTTGCATATTATTGGTTTTATTTCTTATGTGGGTCTCTGAATTTTTTGTGTAGGTCATTGCAGAAATGAAAGTGGAGAAGTGGGATGTAAATATTTTAAACAAAATGAATTCACAGAAGATCGGCGCTTTCATTTGTTCACTATCAATATTAGTGGAAAACAAAGACAAATGCAAGAGGAAAGACATTTGCAAGGCAAGGGAAGGGAACAGAGTAACTTAGATGGCCTTTTATATGTTGGGTAACAACTGTAGTGCTGCATGTTCCAATCCCTTGGAATTTAATTTTTAATTTAATTTTTCCTTAATCACCAGTTTCCTTCTTCAAACAATTATTTGAGTTATATATCCAGCAATTGAACTCATAAAAATAATAATTTTACCCTTTTTACTTGCTTTCAATTTTTTAAGTTTATTTTAGACTGTTAGTTATATTAAAAAATTATGCAAAAAAAGAGATATCCTTTCCCAAGGATTCCTTCTCTTTTCACTCCAAGCATCCATTATGTTCATAAAATCCAGTTTTGGCTCTCCTGCATTGACCCAGAAGGAGATAAAAATGCTGATATCTTGTTTCACTGAAGCCACCGTCTCTTCGTCAGACCAGTAATATCAGAGTATATCAGATAAGCCCTCCATCAAAGCTGTTCTTTGTGCTTATTGTTACTACAATCCATTTTAAGTCAGTGCACAATAGACTCTGTGGCAGGACTCTCTCTGAATGGTGCCACTTGTTTCTTCTTTTCCTCCCTCAAAGTAAGGTGTCCGGTCTGTTTGGGAAGCAGATCCTATTCTGCAGTAGCTGCACCATCCCAAAAATAATATTTCTGGATGTGCAGTAAGTTTGCCTAAAGCAAAGGAGAGGAGCATATCGTAACTCTGTACATTTGGGAGTTCTTAAACACAAGAAGCATTGAAATAAGCTACATCTGAACAAAAGTATCTCCTGGGTCCCAACCATATTAGCATATTTTCATTAGACCACATCTATATGGATTGTACCTTGTGCCTTTGTTTTTTCCATTCATGTCTCTTCCATTCTGATTGCCCTTGTTTTCAGCTCTGTGGTGTGGATTTCCTCTTGGTGTCTCCATCCCTTGGAATGAAAGTGAGGTTAAGAGAAGTCAGGGAGATGGCCTAGCAAGGATTCCCCTAGCACAGGGGTCTTCAAACTTAGCCCTTTTATGACTTGTGGACTTCAACTCCCAGAATTCCTCAGCCAAATTTGAAGACCCCTGCCCTAGCAGAATACTCACACATTTGGTTTCCGTTTCCTAAGTGAAAAACTTTGCGTTTGTTTCTATCACGATGATATTTTCAAGTCACTTCTCTAACCTATCTATTTATTTTGCATTTTGTTTTGGTCTTTTAATGTATTTACTGTTCCTCCCAATTTAATAACTTCTGCAATTGGATAAACATCCCTCCACCTCTTCATCTGAGCCAATGAAAGTGTTAAAGAGCACAGGGTCCCAGACCTGTTGGTTCCTTTATTTGATTTATTTAATTCTGTATTCTTTATTTAATTCAATTTAGGCACCGCCCAATTCCAAACCAACTCTATCTTTGCCAGTAAGGCTATCAATGAGAGCTGCTCTCAAGGAGTATCTGGGCAAAAAGAAGAAATTTGAGGAAAAGAGTAACCCAGCTGTGATATTCTCCCCGAGGCAAGCATGCCTATCGCTTACACCAGTGATGGCGAACCTTTTAGAGACTGAGTGCCCAAAAACTGGCCTCGCCCCTGCTCCACCCCCTGCCCCACCCCGCTCTGCCCCCCATCCCCCATCCTGCCTGCCTGCAGGGCCACTCACTGCCTCCAGGGCTCACCGTAGATCACCCAGGCAGCCCAGCAGCGCTATGGCGGTCACGCCCTCTGCCCGCACCTTCCAGCATCAACTGTGCATGATGGGGTGTGAGGACAGAGTCTTGTCTACACTGCCTGGCTGCCATGTCCTTCGTCGCGCTGCTCCGTGTGGGCTACACTCAGGGGTGACTCTCCTTCAGGGGGGCTGCTGGCGACGCGGGGGCAATGGCATGTGTGCCCACAGAGAGGGCTCCAAGTGCCGCCTCTGGCACCCGTGCCATAGGTTCGCCACCACTGGCCTACACTGTATTCATTTTGGTGTAACGCAATATTTTTCTATATCTTTCCAATATAACATATTAATTCTTTACAACTTTGGTTTTATGTTGGCTCTATTATCCTTTGCTTTTTGATGTGCATTTATATAAACTGCCTTCTTGTTTTACTTGCATAAGATCCTAGTTCCAATCCTCATGTAGTTCGTAAACAAGATGAAGTCTGTCTCTGAGTCAGGCTTCCACAATTTTAAATCTACTACATGTCTTAAGTCTGCAACTCCCAAAATTCCCTGCCAACACAGTCTGCGCTAGAAGGCACCTCAGTGACAATCTAATCTTCTGAAAAGCTAGTGGTACTCATCAGACACCACTGATATATTAGGAATATCGATTAAGGGCCAAAAACAGTATCCTAAATCAATAATTGTTTTAAATATTAATTAGCCAAATGGTTGTGCTAATTACTTTGGGAATGCTTGTGGACAATGGATATTACAAGGATTTTTGGAAAGCCAAATTCTCTGGAATCCTGTCTGGCCAGAATGGTTGGGGAAGATATCCTTGTGGTCCTGTACACCAGCTACCAAGGAGTGAAGATGAGATGGGGTTGTTGTCATCTGGTTGTCTGCTGTAAGAAAAGAAATGATGGAACTCTTGGTCATTGCTCTTAGCCACTGACAAATATGCCCTGCCTGGATTTCCTAATCGCTGTCCATTTTTTATTTGAAGCATGTTTATTCCAGTCTGAAGAGCTAACATATAATCAATAAACCAAGATAGACCTGCAACTCAGAACTAACAACTCTAAAATACATGACATAAAATGGGGGAAGGGGGAGGGGGAAAAGGAGGGGATTATCAACACAGTCACACATTTTTTATAATTAAACAGGAAGAAATGGAAAAGATCAGGTGCCCAATGATGGAAGTGAGTCTCTTGCAGGATGGAGGGTCTGGTCCTGATTTCCATTTCATGACCTAGAAGGCACAAAGCACATGGAAGGGAAGCCTGCGGCTCTCGGGATGCTGATAGATTCAGATTGCCTTTAGTTCCAAGCAGGATGACCAATGGCAAACATAATCAAAGAACCACTCTAGTTTAAGAATCATGTGTGGCAGAAGAGATATGTCTACCAATTTTTCTCTTTTGCCAACAAGGAAAAAAAAAGGGAGATGGAGGTTGATTTGTGCCACAGACAGTCCTGGCTTGAATCCTTCCCCAAACCTGTTACTAACCAAAATGAAACATGCAGGGGAACACAACAGAACTACAGTACTTCTAAACTGGCAGCCACCTTCCCTGTTCTAGTATCGTATACCTTACTGGCTTTGACCTAAAAGCTAAGCAGAGTGAGGCCTGTTAGTTGGATGGGGAGGGGGGGAGGAAATCCAAAGCTATATTGTGTAGAGGACAACCCTGAAGGAAATATGCAGAAACAATTTAAAAACAAAAACACACTTTAAACCCAGAAAACAAAGAAAGCATTAGAAAGAATCACAAAGTCACTGGAATATAAGGGTGGGTGGGGATGAGTGAACCCACAGTGAGGCTTGCAGGATTCTGTATCAGAATCTTTACATCAATAAAGTATATTCTGGTTAAACTTGTAAGGTCTGATTTTTTAACCTGACCTACCTCAAGGAGGTGACATCAAGCTTAAAAGCCTCCTACTCTGCATTGAGAGAGGGAGAGAATCAGAGATGGCAACTGGCCCTCACTGTCTGCAGAATACCTTGTTGCAGCATTATTACAATACCACCACCAAGTGGATTTACAAATAACTAATCAGCAGAATGCCAGGATGGAGCCAACACAGTATTCAGTCAGCAGTGGTAAAGCAGCCAGCAATTCAGCTGGCATTTCTACACTGTCATGAGACTCTGCCAGAGAAGTCTGAAGAAAGGCAATTTCTGGCTTTTACAACTTAGTGGCAATTGTTTATGGAGAGTCAACCGGTGTCATTTCTTACATATTGCACCAAGGTGACTTTCGTGCTGAGTTTACTGAAAGAAGTGGCAGTCAAGTGGGCTGCACTGAAAGCAATGACTAAGTACTGGACGATTTCCAGAATTTCCAGCAAAGATTTAAAGCATCCTTCAACGATCTAACTTGGAGAGCAACAGCTGATTGAGAAGTTTCCTCAAGGTCATCATAAGAGTATCTGATTTGGCTCTGACTGACCAACTTTGAGAAGGATTTGCTGATGAACTGAGAGTGGAATTGGCAAGACACAGCACCTAGATAATTTAGAAAACATGTTCTAATGGTGTTTGGTAAAAGATGGCTGATTGGAAGAGTTAAATCACAGAATAGCCAGAAAAGGGGGGGGTTACATATTCTCTATAGCAGGAGTGTCAAACTGCCGGCCCGTGGGCTGGTTTCATTGTACTGGAGGTTTACCCCATTGCCGGCAATGGCAAAAAAGCTCCGATACATCGCTCGACGTCACGTGACGTCGCGAGTTTGACATGCCTGCTCTATAGGTAGGCAGGAAAACTGAGAGGAAAAAAATAGAAGAAGAAGGCAGTGGCCAATTTTCATAACCTTGCCAAATAAGCTACATGGATATGACCATGAAGTTCCTTGTAATTAAGCTCAACTCAAGGGATTTTTAATCTTTACAGCATTATATGCAAGCAGGAAAAGCTGCTGTCCGCAGCATAAACAGTTCCATAAACATCACTCATAATCAGTGAAAATGCTCTGAATGTCTTAGTGGAACAAAACATCAATATTTGGGGTGGGGGAAGCAAATAATTTGGCTGAAAGATGATCTGGTTATCACTGGTCAGGAGCAATGCTGTAGCATTGGCCTCTCCTTGCACTCACCCAAGGTGGAAGGAAGTCTCATTATATATTCAATTGTTCAAGAGCTATTATAGCTGTATTACAAACATCCAGATAACCACTAAACATCAACCAAGTGATCCAGAAAACCCTAATCAAGTTATGACAGCCCTATTTATTAATCTAATTTAATGAGTCTACTGTATTTCCACCTATTATTTTAATTGCATATTGTGACTGATAGAGGGCGCTGTGTTCTTTATTAAAGCAACAAAAGAAAAAAATGTAAAAAGAGTACTGTACTATTTAAAAGCAATATGTGTTGTATATTGAATTTGAATGATAAATGTGCATACTCTACAGGTAGGCAGTTCATAAATTATGCAATCTCTCCCATGAAACGCCAGATTAATACTGAATCTAACTGTTTATAAAATTTTCAGAACTCCATCACTTGGTTCACAACTGGGATTTAGAAAAGATCATCTGAAAGAACGCATTAATAAATAAGGTGACCAACCGTCCTCCTTTAGGGAGGACAGTCCTCCTTTTGTGAGTTCTGTCCTCCCTCAAAAAGTGTCCTCCTACATGTCCTCTTTTTCTATTTTTGAAGACTAATCTGCAGGGCCTTTTTTTTCATAGAACGCTCAGAACGGCGTTCCAGCACCTTTTTTTGATGTTTTTTTTTTCAACTTTTGCATGAACTGTGCTACTCCTCCTATTGGCTTTTGAAAGCCAATAGGAATTGCTGCTGAGCACATCAAAACACCCAGCCAGCAAACTTTACACATGTAAGTTGTCTGCAGCGAAGGCGAATTGGCAGGAACTTTGCACCCCTCCCTGCTACCCAACTACACCATCTCCTAGTTAGTCTGGAAGATACCTGGAGGAGACTGGAGTGGCGACACCACAGTAACTTTCTCTTGATCTTCGGCCCTGCTAGGGCAATAATGGCTGCGAGTGCAAGAGGCAGGGGCAGCAGGGCTGCTGTGGGTGGGGGTGTGAGGGGCGGCAGTAGCCGTCTGCCCCCCGTGCTGTGGGAGTCGCGGGGCCTGCTCTACAAGGGGCTGTGCAGGGTGGGTGGTGGTGCTGGCGGGGCAGCTGCAGATGGGGTGTGTTGATGGTGGGCTGCCCCCCCGGGGCTGGAGCTGGCACAGCTGGTGCTTTGGGAGCCGCAGGGCCCGCTCTACACGGTGGGGCAGCAGTGCTGGCAGGGCGGCTGGGGGCGGGGGCGCGGCATGTAAGCATAATTACAATATAAAATGTTATTGTTACAAATGTTTTTTATTATGCATTTATCATATTATAATGTATTCTGTATTATTGTTGCAATGAATAAAATGTTTCTTTTATTTACGATATTTTTTTCTTCAATTTATTTATGTCCTCCTTTTCATTGTAAAAAAGTTGGTCACCTTATAATAAAGCACTATAAAATGCCAGTTTGGCCTTGGTTTTTGTGAAGTTTCTTGTCCATGCATTCCACACCTTCCTAAATAAACATGACATTATTCAGTTCCTCCGATTCTCTAACATTTACTTGTCATAGAAAAAAATAGATTAAGATTTCAAATGGATTAGAACTTCAATTCCCCAAATTCCACAGCTAGCAGCCATGTTCCTAAGGAATTCTGGGAGATGGAGTCCCAGCCCAGGAGGGAGACCTGCTATACTGTAATTATCAAATGCAAATAAAATGTAGCCTTATATAAGCAGCAAAAATCTGGACAATCACTAATGCTTTGCTGCCCTCCAGTGGGCATCTGGACTTTTACAGCTCAGAATACAATCTTGAAGTAATGAGAAAGTTTTCACATTCACAGGCTCTTGCTTCAGACAGGAGATTATTAAGAAAAACTACAGGACAAGAGGAAAATATTGTGTATAATTAGACAGCAATCTCTAACAAAATGCCATATTTAATAACACTAAATTGCAGTGCAATTAACACTATGCTGAAAAAGGATCTGATCCTGCCATCAAGAATTGCTGCTGAGGGGTTATAGCAGGGCTCTTCAAACTTGGCCCTTTTATGACTTGTGGACATGAGGAATTCTGGGAGTTGAAGTCCACAAATCATAAAAGGGCCAAGTTTGAAAACCTCTGGGTTATAGGGTATGACAAGTGATCTCTTAAATCAGCAGAAGGGAAAATACCAGTGAAATTGCTGCAGTCATTCCACCAATGTAGGCCTATCAGTTCAAGAGACAAAACCAGGAAAGTGGAACATAATGGATGGAACAAGGCAGAAGCAGCTAAGTCCTATATGGTACTTCTGTATCTTGACCTGCCAGTCGATGCTGTAAGGAGAAATTACTTGACAGTTAGAAAAATTAATCAGTGGAATGGCTTGCCTCCATTGTGGGTGCTCCAACACTGGAGGTTTAAAACAACAACAACAACAAACAATTGGACAACCATGTGTCTGAAATGGTATAAGGTTTCCTGCTTGAGCAAGGGGTCAGACTAGATACAGGGGTCTTCAGACTTGGCCCTTTTATGACTTGTGGACTTCAACTCCCAGAATTCCTCAGCCAGGCTGAGGAATTCTGGGAGTTGAAGTCCACAAGTCATAAAAGAGCCAAGTTTAAAGGACTATATCTCCAAGATTCATGAGGTACCTTTCATCCTATCTCTTCCCAGGAGTCCTCTTTAAGATCCATGATCAAGGAACCCAAGCTTTCTTAGTAGGACCATCTATGTAATTTACTTCTAGAAAACCTATTCATTCTTCTTAAAACACCACCCTCACCAGGAGGACTTAAGAAAACACAACTTGTCTTCCCATTTCCTTCATTTTCCCATGGTTTTCATAGCATCTGAAAATCTGATCACAGTCTCTTCTAACTTTTCTGTTCATTCCCACATGAATCAGGAGCAAGAAATATTATCAGGAGGGTTGACAGGTCCCAGGAGCCTGTCCCTGGTATCCTGGATATCAGTGCCTAAATGCAGCCCATGGTGTCATATCGTGCTGGGTTCCTATCAGCAGGAAGAGAAGGGGCGTTGTCTTACCTGAACGCCTTTTCTCAGCACGGAGATGGAGAAACAAGTGGTTTTTTTTTTTACATGAGTTCAAAATTCTTGCTTTCCTATGCCAAGCTAAAATAATTGGAGAGGATGAAGCATATGACCACAAGAAGATAAAAGAAGTTTATCCAGATAATCAAGTTTATTGAAATGCCAAGATGCTCTGAAAGTGCCAGCTGTATGAAATGTTACAGGTCCCAGAGTTCATTTGAATAGATGAATTAGGCTTTTGGTCTCCAAAGAACCACCGATTTTATCTTCAGAGCCAAGGAAGGATATCTAAAAGGCTTTTGTCACCCTCTCTATTATTAATATCCAGTTTCAAAAGGGAGCAGCAACCAAGGAGATAATGTAGCTTTCATTCCCTGACTGGAGTCCTCTACAAATAGCTATGCTTTTCCCCAGGATACTAGAAGCAAATCTTCCCAACTAATACCCTCCGTGTGAATTAGACAAACTCCTGCTTTTCCTAGCCAGCATGAGAACTTTGGAAGAGTTACACATTATTGCCACTAAGTTGAGATACAGTCATCAATCATATGCAACTTGAACGCACCTAACTATGATAGGTGAAGCCCCACATTTTCCCAGGATCAGCTTAGAGCTTTAAGTTGTTAGTACCTCAAGGGAGCCATTTTCCCACTCTGTTAATTAAAAGATGAATTAAAAACCTATATTGTATTACACTTGATTTAGACAAAAAGTGCAGAAGCCCTTTCCCAACATATGTACAATATTAAGCACCAGAAACTGCTGTCTCAGGCTCAGCAGATCTGTTCACTTCTCAGTTATGATGCAGATTTTGCTTTAAAACTCATGTCATGAGTTCTTTTGTACTGTATTCTTCATTGGAATATAAGAAAGGAACTTATAAAACTCCTATTTTTAAGATTCCCAGGAAGAGATGATTTAAGTCAGACTTCACAAACCTTTCTCAGTTGGCAGACAGAAGGGAAAGGGAGGGGGAAGCATTTTACATGTGTGCACATGTGCACACATGTGCACGCATGTGCACAGGGCTGCGAGCACACCCGTGACGCAAACGGGGTGGGTCTAGCACAGGGGTTCTCAACCTTGGCAACTTTAAGACTTGTGGACTTCAACTCCCAGGATTCCTCAGCCAGCTTTGCTGGCTGAGGAATTCTGGGAATTGAAGTCCACAAGTCTTAAAGTTACCAAGGTTGAGAACCCCTGGTCTAGCACTTGTGTCACACTCGCTAGCCCTGCACCATTCTTCTGTGGCACAGTGCCCCATTTCCACGTGCGGTGGTGTCTATTTTTGCGCCCCAAGGTGCGGTGTCCTGTTTTTGTGCCCCATGGCCGTGCCACTAACATGAGTGGGGGTGTGTGCACACATGTGCATGCACTGACCAGCCTGTCCCATGGCCCAGTGGCCCACAGGTTGGGGACACCTGATTTAAATTATTACTGTCTTGCAGCTGTGTATTCTAATTTAATTAAACAATTTCAGTTATTTTATGCAGCTATTAAAACAAAAGCTCAATTATTCTTGCTGCAGCAACAGACTACATCAGGTTAATTTTATTTATTTTAATTGTTGTTGTTCTGTTATTTGGCCAGAAGGTATAATAAGATTCATTCATTCATAAAATCATTCATTCATGGAAAAGAATTACAGTACCTGATTTATACATATACAGAATCAATTCAGATGGAGGCCCAGCATAACAACGCCATCAAATAGCTAAAGGTGTTTTCCCACAAGAAGCTGCTTGTACAGCAGTATTTCTCATGGACTGCTAAAAAAATAAAACATTGGAAAATATTGGGAAGTCCTATTAAGCTATGTAGGAAGCTAATAGCATTCCATGAGCCTCACATATGATCATGCTGGCCACATGATCATGGAAGCATCTTTGTACAACGCTGGCTCCCTTGGCTAAGAAAATGAGATGAGCAGCGCCCCCTTGAGTTGGACATGACTGAGCAGAGGAAACCTTTGCCATTTACCTTTTATTATACAATGTAAGGATTTAATTACCATTTCAGTAGAGACTGAAGCAGGGTCTGGCCAGCTGACTATTCCCGAAGGTAGGAGATGGTCATTGAGGCCATGAGTGGCTTTGGTTTGGCCAGCTGATTTGCAGTGAGCAGAAGTCAAGCCCTGCAAGTCTGCCAAACTCAAGAACAAGAACCGCTTGAATTTCTGAGACAGTCTTTATGGCTAGTAGGGTCACAAAATAATTGAGCAGCCTTTGACCAATCAACGTGAGAGGCTGAGGTAAATCCTCTTCTGGACATCCTTGTGATATTTACAGGACCGCCTTCTGCCAGCAAATACCTCCCGCCGTCCGGTACGCTCCCACAGAGTGGGTCTCCTCAGGGTGCCGTCGGCCAGACAATGTCGGCTGGCGACCCCCAGGGGGAGGGCCTTCTCTGTGGGAGCTCCAACGCTTTGGAACGAGCTCCCCCCCGAACTCCGTACGATGATGGAATTGCGTTCCTTCCGTCGAGAATTAAAAACATATTTATTCCGACAAGCCGGCCTGGGATAGTAGCTCCGGTTCCAACAATGGCCATAATTGTTTTTAGGGGATTGAGTTTTTAGATTATGTATTGGGTTTTTAAATGATTGGGCCAAATTATTTAATTTATTTTTAATAATTTTAATTTTTGTATGTTGTTGTTTTTAATTGGGCTGTACACCGCCCCGAGTCCTTCGGGAGGGGGCGGTATAAAAATCGTAAAATAAATAAATAAATAAATAAATAAATAAATAAATATCACAAGTCAATTTGAAAATCTCTGTTCTATTCATTCAGTTATCACTGTGCCAATATAACAGCAATACAAAAGCTGATTTATACATATATGTAACATATATATAAATATATATAATAAAAATATATGAAATATAGCAATAAAGGACAGCCTTATATTGCTTCAGTGATGATTGAGTATCCCAAAGGCAACTGGACATTGTTTTTCCTTTGCCAGAACTGAAGAAGCTTTTTGAATAAGAAGTGTAATGTCTTCAAAGGGAAAAAAAACAAGTCCAGTTGCCTTTTGGAAAAGCACCATGACCTGGATGACTGAGAATCTCCACAGACATGATTATTGAGTGGCTACAAAAGAAAGCAAAACATAAAGATTTTTTAAAATCCAAGATCTGCACTCATTGTATCTTTGTTTCTGCATCTGAGGATTGTGTAATGTCTTCAACTGAAAAGTAGCTCCAGAAAAAAAAACAATTTGTATAAGCAGCTTCATAAACTTTTAACAATGCAGGCTCCAAATCTTTGTGGACACTGTTCAACTCCCTTTTGCATGTTAAAATGGTAAAAATTACGGTAGTATAGTATAATCCTATAGATGTTAGTCAGAAAAAAAGCTTTGTTTAAATTAAATATTATTTATTTTAAAGTAAATAGAGAAACAGTTTGGAGAGTGATTAAGACAGGGCAAGACAAGGCAAGGATTTCAAGTAAATAATGCAATTTTGGTTATTATAGCACAAACCTTCAGCAAGTATTTGTTTCAAAGATATGAAAAATATAGGGAAAAGAGACATTAACCACAATCTGAATTTTTGTTATATGTTATGCAAATTATTTAAGCTGTCCTTAACATCAGGATCCATGTGTAGAATTTCAAAGCTTCCAAAGGAAGAAATGGCAGATTGAAGATAGATCCACAAAAAGCCGGGAGTTCCGGTGGCTCCGCCGGTGCCGCTAGAGTCTCCTCTGTGAGGCTCCGTTCTCTGGGTATGTAAAGCCGCAAAAAACAGCGAACATCAGCTGTTTTTTGGGGTGAAAAATCCCCTCTTCGGGCGAAGAAGAGGTGTAGAGCATTGGGAGCAAAGGGTTGAGCTCCTCTAAAATCCCTGAAGCTTTCGGGGATAAAGAGTGAGAGCTCCCCATAGCTCCTGAAGACGCTCCTGCTCAGAGACGCTTCTGTCATCGGACAGAAAAAGACGCCGCGACCGCTTCTGCTCTTAAAAATAGAACACAAGAGAGACTGTTTGCAGACTGAGTGAATACAGGAGTTTTTACTGGATTGCAAGTATTTTTTATTGTTTTTCTGGCTATATATTTCTAACTGTTACATTCAACATAATGCATTCAAAATGGTGTATAGCTTTCACTACTTTCACTGCTAAAGGAAAGTGTTTGAAAGTGAAAGTGAATTCTCCATTTCCCCCCCTCTTTGTTCTCGTAAGCGAAGCTAGAGAGACGGCTGTAGGATTAAAGCCAGAGCGACTGCTTTAAAATTTAAAATGGAGTGGAATTTACGTTTTAATGTCAAACCTATTTTGGATTGCATTGATGAATTTAAAGAAGAAACGATTGCAACATTGAAAGAGACTAATGCAGAAATATTAAAATTAATTAGATTCTTTTTTCTAAATGAAATTGATTTGCAACCGTCTGTTGAACATTTAATACAACAATCCAAACAAGAAGAAGACAGTATTGAGAATAAAGAGAATAATGGGGAATGGATCTTGCTTGATAAACAGTTCATTTATGGAGTGGAGGAAGAGGATTTGTTCCAAGACAGGAGGGGATGGCTATTCCTCTCAGACAAGCAGCAAGAAGAAGATTTAATTGAGAAAAAAGAGAAATTGATCCAGTTTAAGAAGCAATTTATCTATGGTGCTGAGGACCAGGAAAAGCAAAGACAGAGATTTGAAATGTTACCTCAACGAAAGTCTATGGTTAAGAGAAACAGAGGACTAATGCAAAGGTTAAGATGGTTTATATGGACTCAAATGATATTGCAAGTAAAAAAGAGAGACTTATTACTTGGAAGGGAGGCCTCGTTATGGAGATTTACCTGGCAGAAGAAAAAACCCAGAGTACGACTGAAGAAGTGAAACTTAAAACTGTACATAAGGAATTATGGGTAATTCAAAACTATGGACTGACTCAAGGACTAAGATTATGAGTAAGACGTAAAAGAAGATGATTAATGGAAGATATAATTACATTGAAGAAGAATGTATTTGCTTAGAAATGATCTAGGTTTGACATTAGATTGATTGATTGATGGGATAGATAAGCATTATGTGATTTGATAAGGTTGAAGGATTCTAAGTTAGAAATGGATTAAATAGATTGTATTTGTTATTTAGGTTTATTTGACATATGAGAAAGCCCAGAAGTCGATTGAAGAAGTGAAATTTAAAATTAAGTGTAAGGAATTAAGGCCAATCTAAGATTATGGGCTGAATTAAGGACCAAGTTTATGAGTAAGATGTATGAGAGGATGTTTAGTGGAAGATATACTAAATTGATTAAGAATATTTTTTTTTCAATTGAGGGGTTTATTGATATTATTTGTTTATTTTTCTCAAAAAGATGATTTATTTATTTGATGTTTAATGGTTTGAAATGACTGTCTAGAATGTTAAAAGAGACTGATTATTGGAAGATATATACTAAACTTGATTGTTTGGGTGATTCTACATAACCTCTCAATGAATTGAAGTGATGGACTGATTCTTAGATTGATGGTTTAGATATGTAAATGAAAATTAATATTCTTAACAAGATGATTTGTTTTTTTTGTTTAGTGGATTGAAATGATTTAAGGTTTGACATTAGATGGACTGATTGAGGGATTAGATATGTATTAGAATTGATAAGGTTGAATAAATGTTAGGTAGAGATTGTATTTAGTATATAGTTTAAAATTCTTGTTAGGATTATATAATAATTTTGTTTGAAGTAGTGGGTTTTCTTTTGTTTTACCCTGTACTCACTCTGGGAAGTCAGGGGGGGTAGGGAGGGTTTAAAATTTTATATACTATGTTTTCTCAACTGCAATTAGGGTTGATGTAAGAATGTGTAATTATTGTTATTAAGGGGTTGTTTGGGTGGCCTCTGGGCACCACATCTGATGGAAAGAGGAAGGAGGAGTGAAGGCTGATGTAAGTAGAAAGTTGATAAGAAGGGGGAAGAGAAGGGATAGTTGGGTGGAGTAGAAGGAGGGAGATAGAGAAGGAGGGAGGAGAGTAGGTAGTTAGTTGGTAAGTGAGGGGGGAAGGTTAGGGTTAGGGGATGTGGTGGTGGGGGTACCGAGCAGTAATGTTAATTGTTTGGTAAATATGGTCTATGATTATTTTCAGTTGAGTTATTATTATTAGATGTATTGAAATAAGTACTTATGTTATGTTTATGGATGATTTTGAAATATGTATTTATGTTCTGATTATGTTTATTGTTTATTTTAATATTATGATCTGATTTGAGTATTTTTCTTTTTTTGTTAAAAATTAAAAAACCAATAAAAAAATTTAAAAAAAAAGATCCACAAAAAGCCAAGATAATGACTCTAATGGAATGAAGACCAGCAAATACACAGGCTTTTTGATTCCTTTGATTCGCCTTTATTGGACTTTGATTCCCCCCTGGACAAAGAGATGACTTAAGATTGCCCACAAGCACTCCAGGTCTCTGGCAGGTTTAAATCCTGGGAGATGAGGAAATAGCCATCTTGTTCAAACTGTAGTTGGTGCCTTTGAAAGGACATTAAGTTGCATACTTCCTTTTCTAAACACTTTCAGAAATTGGTTTTAACTATTGTTCAGTTATTAGAGCAATAAGGTTGATAGCAACAAGTGAGTTTTTTTATTTTTCTATCTTTTTTTTCTTTAGTTTGTATTTGCTTTTACTGTTGTGATTGTAATCCTTAATAAAATTATTATATGCAGAAAAAGATATGGATGTGGAATTTCAACTGTTCTTAACTCTCCTTTCTGGCTTTCCTCCTCTGCATCTTAAGCTATGTGGATTAATATTTCCCCAGACTACATTATACATTTATAAAACAATAAAGTTCTTGAATATCAATAACCAAAAAAGGCAATAGCCAATTAACTGACAGTACTAAACAGAATATCAACTTTTTTGCCACAGGATTCTATTAGCATTCTGTGTTAAACGTTGTTTAATTAAGGAAATCAAAGTTCATGGGTTAAAACTGGATTTGGGGAGAAATTAAAACCTTTGTACCAGGCTATTTGTATGGTTCTCTGGTACAAGACACTTATGACAGAATACCACAAGTCACACTGAATATTCTATCACATTCTTGCCTGTCCAACTGAAACATTTTTTAGTCCTTATAGCCAGGACTTGTCTTTTCAGCAAAGGAAAAAATGTATCAAAGTTGCTTTGGATTTTTCTATTCAAAGCCCCAAAACAGAGATCAAGAAACCTTGTGCCAGTGCTGAAAGAGGGTTGCACACAGCAACACTCTTAGTGAGACATTCCCTTTTTAAACCAGTGGAAATAAATCTCTCTATATAACAAAAGAGTTTGTTGGGAGAGAGGAAATGGATGGGGAACAAGAGCAAGCAATCCATAGAGATCTTTTAAACAAAATCAATACAGTCAGCCTAGCTAAGCTAGTTATTTATTACCTCTATGAAAAAGTTGTTGAATTTCAGCACTTGCTCAGGATTATTTACAGAGAACATAGTTGAAGAGTCTCCTCCTCCTCCTCCTTCCCCTTCCCTTTTCCCTCCCCCTCCTTCTCCTTCTTTACTAATTCTGCCTTTGTACAAATAGGTTTACATGGAAGAGGCTTTTTTTTAGAAAATCAAAGCTGGATTCAAGCTATTCAGCATAGGGTCAATTTACCAACTGTTTTATGAAGAACAACTACACCACATTTATTTTAAGACTAATATGGTCACCAACTAATACCATAAGCCTGGATGGAATCACAAAACAACAATATGGAAAACTAAGTGTCTGTCACAAACATAACTGAAAATATTATTTTGTAATACTTGTGCTCTCATCTTGAACAAACCAAACAATAGTTCTTGAAAAATATTCAGTTCCTAGCTCATTACAATTGTTCTAATTATCTCAATAGGACTTTTACTATATTTTATTGATCCAGCTAATTGTTTGAAAAAAAAAACATTATCACACAAATACAACTACTCTTATATACCATTACAAGAAAACAGATAAAAAAACCAAAGAATTATACTTACTAAAAATGAAAAGAGGTGAATATGTTTTCTATTGGATAGAATTGTATATTCCTAATTTTAACCTTAAATCATGAACATCTTTTAACCTGAGGCCATATGTTATACTGACCGAGTAAATGATGGTTGAGCTAGAAATTGTGAGCACTGCAATGATACAAATTGATTAAATCATTAAAGATTTATTGTTAAATATGATTTCTAAAATGTAATGAACATAAGGATACTTAAATTGTACAATTAACACTAAGTATGCCACTGATAAACTGTTACAAAATGCATTCAATTATTTTATAATATGAGAAAGGTTTCTAACTTTGAACTTAATACCTAATACTAAACTCTCTTCTGTATTATTTGTTATTTATAAATGTTAAAAGAGAAAAAACAAAAAGGAAAAAAGAAAAGTGAAAAAGATACTGCTTGGAAAAAGTAAGTAAATATTTAATTTCTGTTTTCCTTCTTTATGCTCCAACTGATTTATAGTGTTTATAAATGTTTAGACCTCTGTTTAGACATTTAGCTTATTGAAAGGTCAGAACATGGAATATTGTGATTATATTTTACTGTACATGTGATTTCAAAAAAAACTTTATTAAGAAGAATATCTTTGTCATAGTTTGATTTTAAAAAAAAAAGCAGCTATTGCATGGGGAAAAAAAGGAATGGCAAGGATGATGGGGTAGATTGTAATTCTTTCATGGCCTGCCTTCAGAAACCTCTATTTCTCAAGCAAGCAAAGGATTGCAATGTTATATTATACTAGCCTGAAGTTGCTTTGTATTCTGGAATGCATTGCAGTATTACTATTTAGATAAAAGGGGAAAGGGGCAAAACTTTGTAACAAAGAATAAGTGGGCATTTTGCAGCATTTTAAACTTTTCTCTTTATGTTATGAACCCTTCTGAATTCATCTGGCAGTGTTGCCTTCAAACTCAGGCACCCAGGTTTGGTGTGGAGCTAGTAAGAACTTGATTCCTGAATTTGTGAGAAACTTTTACCCTTGTAAAGAGGCTTCTTTGCATAGCTGAAAATATGAACCATCAAGTAATTCAGCCAAATCAAAAAGCATTTATTAAGGATGATCAAGTATTTTTATAGAGAACAAAAACAAACGATACATACCAAGGACCCCTCAAATGATGCACACATTTAGTATATATGATACGTCAGAAAGCAAGTGATCAAACAATAAAAGACACTGATTACACCTGGGACTTGAATAACAGAAAATGTTGACTCTAGATAACATTCCACAAGTGGCAAATTTATGGGTTACGTTAGTTTCCCAGCTGGGTTTGTATCTTTCTTAAAATTTGCAAGTATATGAAGGATTTGCAGAATACACTCTCTATAGTGTACAGTAGTTGCTGAGAAAGCAAGGTCTCACATACCAAAGAAGTGGCCTTCACTAAGAAGAGAAAAACATGCATTCTTAAATTTAAACAAGAGGCTAAGACTGCCATGTTAAAAGTGCCAATAATAAAGCCTAAAATGTGAAGCAATAGTGGAAGAAAGCTTTTTTCTCATTGCAAGGAGAAATTGGATCCCAGTGACTAACATAACTTTTTCTAAAATTCAAGTAAGTAGACTTGAAATGTGCAGGTAAAAGTTCAAAGGAAGCTCTTGTTAACTCTGAGGGTTATCAGAATCTCTCGTGAGAAAAATGTTTGATAACATTTAACATTGCAATATGGAGCGTATACTATTATTTTATTGTGCGAGAATAAATCACACCTTTATAGGAGTGAAAGAGGCAGGTGGGGGTGTGTGCATTACAAGGATTGGCCACACTACAAACATGATCAGGAACATTGTGGAAGATCCAAGAGAAGCCAGTTCTCAGACATTGTTACTCTCATTTTTCTTGACTAGTTTGTTTCTACACAAACAGCAGAAAGAAGGGAGCAAAACAAGATGCTTTTCTATGCCATCATCTCTAGATTTTTTTCTTTCCTATTATACATGACTGAAGACCTCTAGTTTAAAAAAATGAGAGTGAATGCAATTTTGAGTGACCAAAAGGCAGAAAACAGTATAAATCGATACCCAGAGTCACTTAAGTGAGATGGACTGTGTCGGAATTTGACAAATGAAATAAATAAATTCTTCTGATTCCCCGCCACCTTCTACAGTAATTCTGTAATAAAAAGTCATGTGTAAAAATTATACCTTTATTTATTTATTTATTTATTTTATTAAATTTCTATACCTTGGCACCCAAAAAGATACCAATAGACGAGAAGAAGCAGAATGCAATTGCTGGGTCGACATACCCAATTTCTTCTTGACTCGCCATGCAGAAGGCTACAGGTTAATTAATAAATTCCCCTATTGTAGTGCATTTAGTGTCCCACAACCCCAGGGAAAGAAAGAAAAAAACCCCTAATGATGCACAATGTTTACTCTGGTCCCTTGAAGACAGTAGGAAGAGGAAAACCCCAGAGCTTACTGAAAGCTGTAAAGAGACAGTTTGGGAGAGCAGCAAAGGAAGGCAGTCTTCGTCTGCCCTATTTTCCATAGGGGTCAAGGCATCACTGGCTGGCAAGGAGTGTTAACTCTTGACGTGGCCCAATTTCCACTTTCCTTGCGAGGAAAAGGAGGGAGTGCGCCCACCGCAATCTCTCCCGCCAGAGGTCACTCGTCCGGACAAATTCATCAAGCAGCTGGGCAGAAAACGTCGCCACAGCAACGCCTCAGTTCCCTCGGCCTCTTGGTGCCGCGAATCAGGAGGGGAAACCCAGCGCTCGCCCCGCTCCCTTTCCTTCCTCTCCTTCTTTCCCAAGCAGGGTCGTGGGCGGCCCTGAGAACTGCGTAACGGCTAAAGCACAAGAGCTCCAAACACGTGTCTCCGCTCCCAGGCGCGCCTCCTCCTGTCTCATTTTGCAAAGCCTCCTCCTGTCTCATTTTGCACAGCGCCGCAGCAGCTACCGCAGCAACCATGGGCTCGACCCCCGATAGCCACGAGATGAACGGGCTGACCACGGCAATAGGGAACGGCAATGGGAACGGCGCCGCGACGCCTCCAGAGGAGGTAAGAGGCTCTCTTTCTCTCTCGGCGGGCAGGCCAAGAGGACAAAAACTGCGGCGACCGGGCGCTGCTTCTGGGCTGGAAGCTGGGCGAAGATGCCCCGGGGGCATGGGATTCGTCAGCCGGCGCCGCGGAGGCCTATGTATCCCAAGGGCCTGGTTTCCCTGGCAGAGACGATCTTGGGCAGAGATCTCCTCTTGGCGGGGGCACCTCCGAAGGGATGAGGGGCCGTTTTTCCCCGCTTCTTCTCGGCGCGGAGATTTCTCGTAAATCGCGTCTTGCTTTGGAATCCCTCCAAAGGCGAAGTTGGATCTTCAATCTAGGCAGCGAGGGCGAGTTTCCGGCTTTTTGATTGGGAAGGGTTGAATGCGTGAATGCGTGAATGCAAGGGGCTCCTTGTTTTCCCTAGCACAGATGCCACTGGGCAGTGCGGTGGAAAGAAAGAAAGAAAAAAAAAAGCGATGGGAGACAGCAGAATTGGGAAGACTTCTCACCAATTTACTGGAAGAGACAAACAAGTGGATGGGTGACAGTATGGCATTCTAGGAAGAAGAAACACGGTTGGACCAGGGGTAGGCAACCCAAAATATTCAAAGAGCCACTTGGACTCGTTTCCCACCAAAAACAAAACACTGGGAGCCCCAAAA
Organism: Bothrops alternatus; assembly: GCA_034064705.1. NCBI lineage: Eukaryota > Metazoa > Chordata > Lepidosauria > Squamata > Viperidae > Bothrops > Bothrops alternatus. Next base: position 20,642,276 of record JARGCV010000007.1, on the reverse strand, counting down.
CCCTTTTGATATCTAAAAGGAAGATAACACTGCATATATCCTTTTTTACCTTTTATGTATACACACACACACACACACACACACACACTGTATATGTGTGTGTGTGTGTGTGTGTATAATAAAGATAAAAAAGGATATATGCAGTATTATAAATTTAAAAACTCATCTTTGCCGGCAGGCCTGGGGATGACTGTGGTTGATTGTTGAATTGAATGTGTGTTCTTTTTTATTGATTTTTTAAAGATATATTTGTTTGGGTTTTTTATGGTACTTCACTGTTATATATATGTTGTTAGCCGCTCCGAGTCCCTTGGAGAGGAGCGGCATACAAACCCAAATAAACAAACAAACAAACAAACAAATAAATAAATAAATAAATAAATAAATAAATAAATAAATAAATAAATAAATAAATAATCAATCTTCATTTTAGATGTCAGAAGGGTCTCTGTCTCTCTGTGTCTCTCTCTTTCTCTCCCTCTCTCTCTCCCCCCTCTCTCTCCCTCTCTCTGATCTTCTGCGACAAGCTCAGGGGTAGGCAACCTCGGCTCTTTTATGACTCATGGACTTCAACTCCCAGAATTCCTGAGTCAGCATAGCTGGGCTAGCTAGCTCTCTCCCGCCCTTCCTGCTTCCTGCAGAGACGCAGCAAAGGGAGGAGCTCCGCCCAATAAGCTTTTCAACTCCTCGGAGAACACTGTGAGTCCACTCTCTTTTTTACACACAAACACAGAGAGAGAGAGAGAGAGAGAGAGACAGAGAGAGAAGCAGGGAAGCGCAATTGCCTCTCTCTGTCTTTGTCTCTCTCTGCAAATGGCAGAGGAGGCTGGGAGCCGCAGGGGAAGGCTCAAAGAGCCATGTGCGGCTCCGGAGCCGCAGGTTGCCAACCTGTAGGCTAGGGAGAGATGGACTACTAGGCTGTGTACCAGCTGGAATCTGACTGGCCCCAAATGATTTTTTTAAAACTTGATTCTGTCAGGAGGCTTGGCGATCTCATGGAAATGGGGAGCTTGTGAAATGACTGTAAGGCGTGTAAGATTGTAAATGCGCTCTCCCTGTAATGCATATAAGACTTTAAATGCGCTCGCCCATGGTTTTGTTTATTTTTGTTTTTATTTGTTTTAAGGCTTTGTTTTTAATTGTTTTGTCTGAATTGTGGGCTGCCTAGCATCGCAAATTGTGAAATGGGCAGCTATATATATATTTGACAAGTAAATGATAAATCTTCCTCTGCCCATTCTGCAATTTGAGAAAAAGTGTCTACACTGTCAACAGAATTTCGTTCTGAGGTGTATAAATGTGTTCTAAAACAAGGCTTTTCAACCAGTGGTACGGGTACCACCTGTGGTACATTGGCACCTGGCAGGTGGTACGCGACCATCCTAGAAAAGTGATAGCAGGGGAGGGGAATGAGCTGAACTGGTGGCAGCACCACACAAGCCTGAGCGAGAGACGGCTAGAGCTGCAGGGCTGTCAGGGCTCAGAGGAAGCACCAGGATCAGTGCCGCTTTTCAGCTGATCGGCGCTTCTTCGGGGCTGTCAGGGCTCAGTGGAAGCGCCAGGATCAGCGCCAGGCTCCAGCTGGAGCTCCTGGTGCTTCTGCTGAGCCCTGAAGAAGCACCAATCAGTTGGAAAGCAGCACTGATCCTGGTGTTTCTGCTGAGCCCAGAAGAAGCACCAATCAGCTGGAATGTTGCAGCATCTCCAGGGTCTTGTGATTTACATTCAGATGCTTGGCAACTGATTCATATTTATGATGGTCACAGTGTCCCAGGGTCATGTGAAATGACCAAAACCTGCTGCAACTGCCCAGCAGACGGGGGGAATAAAAACCAAACACCCCCCACTCCACCCTCACTGCCAATCCCCAACAGAAATGCTCACAACAATGAAAACCTTGGATAGGAGGAAGAGCGCCGCCAGGCGGGCAGGCAGATGTCTTGCTTGGCTGTGGCTTGGGGGCACCTTTTTCAGTGCCATTGTAACTTCGAACAGTTACTAAGCGAACTGTTGTAAGTTGAGGACTATCTGTACTTCATCACTTTTTTCCTTTTGGGGGGGTCATCAAGTTTTTGACATGTTGCTAGGCGACTGGTGGTACTCAGATGCTGCTTTATTTATTTATTTATTTATTTATTTACTTAAACTTATATGCCGCCCTTCTCCTAGGACCCAGGCCCTAAAAGTAGTACAATGGGTGAAAAGGTTGAAAAGCCCTCTAAAATGTAGAGAATTTAATTTTTGTTTGCTTTATTTTGGAAGAAAATAATTTTATATATACCTCGACTGACTTCAGGCGAAGTATTTTTCATTACACATGAATGTGTTATGCAAGAAAGGGCCACAATCACTCATGCTTCTGTGTTTTTTAACTTTAACCTCCCAAATTAAAGAATTACAGGATCATAAAGAGAGTTTATCTTTCTTCTGTGAAACTGTTTTAGAACTCCTTCAGCAGTTTTGTAGAAATCACATGGTTGAGTTGAAACTGGATATCCTTTATGCTGGGAATTACCCTGGCTCCATCCTGTCATCTGTTTTAAAAGCCAGGACTGAAAATGGGTGGGAAAAATAACAGCACTAAACATCATGTCTATAAAAATTGCCTTAGCTAATCAGTCTCTGGGAATAATACCAACTTTCTATGTCTTATCACATCAGTACAGCAAAAGGAAATTAGGGAGACAAAGATACAAACTTAGTGCAAGTGAAATCCTTTAAACTTGTCACCAAGATAGGTTTTTCTCTCATTTGCTTTCCAGTTTGGAGATGGAAAGGAATTCCATCCACGTTTCAATAGGAAAGGTCTCTGGGAAGAAGATGTGCACTTCTCAGTGTAATTCTTTCAGAAACATCAAGAATGTATATGGGTTGGTGAATTAATTTCCACACATGTGGCAATGTCTCTGAGTAGGTACAGAATGCCATCCAGTTACTACAGAGAAACTGACAACAGGTTCCCTCTAGACATTTTGAGATAATTCCCACAATCCCTTCTGTATGGTTGTGGTGTCTGGGTATAATAAATTCTAGCAGGGCTTTTTCTGGATTCTAAATCATTACTACATTACTCCATTAAAAGGATGGCCTTCAGAAGACATGTTTCCAGATAGACTTTTTTTTTTTCCAGAAATAACATGACTCCTTATTAAGGGGAGATCAAAAATTCTTCGCTATTAACTCTTGGTGCTTCATAGACATTGTACTTTAAGAGGACAGCTATGTGGTGCTGGTGATGAAACATTGTGGTAAAACACCGAGACCAGTCTAGTACACTACTTTTTCCCATTAACTAATTTTAATAAAATGCATTAGCTGAAAAAGGTGCTACCAGATTCCTTCTGACTTTTTTGCTTTTAAATGAAAAGGGAAATTACTGATTGATGACAATCTCTAATTCTCAACTAGTTCTCTCTTGATTACCGGGATCTGCAATGTGGAGGCTGTGGGTGCCATGTTATTCACAACGCCCCAATTTACAATCTCTCTCCCTCTCCCTCCCTCCCTCCCTCCCCCCTCTCACACACACACACACACACAGAAAGAGAGACAGAGACAGAGAGAGAGACATTAAAAATTTTAAAAGGCCCAAATCTCACATGATCTTAGTATACTTGCCTGAAATCTAATGTGATATACACTGAGAATGCCAACATTCCATGGGATCTTGGAATGAACATGCTGAAATCTTGTGAGATTTGATTATCTTATAAGTTTTAGGCTTTAATTTCTATGGTTTCCATGCTATCTTCTTTCTTCATCAAGAAGTTTGTTTATTTCAGTTTAGATCCATGCCTCATAATCACACATTAAATAATTTCCTTTTTCAAATGGAGGTAATCTGGAAGCAGAGGTAGTCTTCAACTTACAACAGTAATGGAGCCAGTAATGGTCATTAAGTGAACACAGGGGTTATTAAAGATGGCTTCTTTTGATTTACCATTCACTTAGTGACCATTTGAAATTAAAATGACACTGAAAAAAATAACTTGCCACCAATCCTCACATTTAGAACTATTGTAGCATCGCCATAGTCACATGATCAAAATTTGGGGGGTGCTTGGCAACAGGCATGTACTTATAACAGTTGCAGCATCTTCCAGTTATGCAACCACCATTTACCATCTTCCCAGCTGGTTTTTGGCAAGCAAAGTCAATGGACAAAGCCAGATTTACTTAATGATCACCTGATTCATTTAACAACTGAAGTGATTTGCCTAACAACTGTGGCAAAAAAGGTCAAAAAATCAGACATAATGCATGTAACAACCACCTTGCTTGCAACAGAAATTCTGGTACCAATTGTGGTCATAAGTTGAGGACTACCTGTAAGTTGACATGCTCATGAAATCATCAAGAGTCAAGTTTGACATGATAAGACTCTACTAAAGCATCAGCCATGTTGAATATTATAGAGACATTGAAAATACATGTTTGTCTTATAGCATGTCAGAATTTAAATGGTTCCACAACAAGAGTATAACTCAGGTATATCTGAAACCAAACGGATGTTATCTTGCAAGAAAAAAAGATATTTAGATTGGATCACAGTTACAAGGATTCTACAAAAGGTTCTTCTTGTCCATCATCTCTGAAGCAAATTCCAATTTCAGAAAAAATATTACTTATTTCTTAGATTCAATCATTCACTCCACTTAGCTTGCGTCACTCACAAAATATCAAGTTGAGAGGTTATAGGTTATATTTCTCCAAACACCTTATCTACATCCTCACAGGTTAAATTTAGTGCCTATTTGGTACCGAATAGGAAATAATTTCTCAGAGGTTGTCAAGAGATAGGACCTGCCAGATGTGTGTGTTTGAGCATTTGACAGAACTATGACATCTGTAAAAAGTTTGTTTATGTACTGTTTTTTACATAACCGGCTGCTGCTTAGTTGGGTGATTTTGATTCTCAGTGAATTATGCCAGCCAGAAGAGAAATTAGAAAATGTACATGTCATAGCATTGTTAATCCTATGACTCAAACTCTTGTTTACTTTCTCCATTTACCCAGCTGTTCATGTTCAGGCAGAAGTTGTATTGTAATAATTGACAAGCCACAACAAGATTTTACAGAATTTTTGTAATGTCTCCCAAGAGAATTTCATTATTGGGACTGAGGTCTCCTAATATCTGAAACAACATTTTTGAATTACCATTCCAACAAGATGGCTTCTCTTTTTAAAACTGAATTGCTTATATGTTGCATCATTTCCTTGCCTTGTGAGTTCTTTTGATCACATGGGCAAATGGCAAAGATAGAAAAGGGAAAAAGGTCTGATCTATTGTTAAACTAGTTAAATTAGTTACATTAAGAATGCTGTATCAGCAGATTTAAATTTGGAGGTGGAGGATCTTGTAATCGATACGAACCTCTGGGCTGACCACAACCCAATTAGAATCAGATGGAAAGGGCAAAAAAGAATAAAGAGATGGACCCTGAAAAGAGCAATCCTAAAACATAAAGAATTCAAATTGAAATTGGAAGAACAAATGGATCTGTTTTTTAAGACAAATAAAAAGGAAGACACGAATTGCCAAAATTTATGGGATACAGCCAAAGCTTATATGAGAGGTGTTGCAATTTCTTATATGGCCAGGGAAAATAAAATTAAGATATAGCGACAGAAATTTAGAAGAAGAACTGAGTAAAGCTGAAGAAAGTTTACAAAAGGAACCACAAAGACGCAATCTGAAACAACAGATAGACCTAATTAAACACAAGATGAATATCACTGAAAAGGAAGAACTAGGACAGCAGATAAAACGTACCAAGCATTTTTTTTTTGAAAACGCCAATAAACCAGGGAGATGGTTGGCTTACAAAATAAAGAAACACAATAACAAAAAGAGGATTAGTAAATTATATAATGTAGAAGGTGATATGGTATACCAGAATAAAGGAAAGAAATTAGTGGCATATGAGTTCTATAAGAACCTATACAAAGATGATGAACGGAAAAATAATGATATTCTAAAATATTTGCAAACAGCTGATTTATCAAAAGTTCCAGAAGAGTTTAAAAATTTGTTGAATAAAGAGATTACACCCCTAGAACTTTCAGAGGCAATCAAGAAACAAAAAAACAACAAAGCCCCAGGTCCAGATGGTCTACCTGTAGAAATATATAAAATCTTATAAGAATCTTTAAGTCCAATATTGATGGAACTATTTAACGAGGTCTTTAAAAAGGCCAAAATACCAGCCTCATGGGAAGAAGTTCTTCTCACCCTGATTCCTAAGGAAAATTCAGACCTGATACTTATTAAAAACTATAAGGCCATTTCATTATTAAATTCGGACTATAAGATTTTTATGGCCATAATGGCTCAAAGACTTGAAAGATTGTTAGTAGATTTTATACACTCAGATCAAAATGGTTTCTTATCTAAAAGATACATAAGAAATAATGCTAGGATTGTTTTGGACGTATTGGAGTATTATAAGGTCCACAATGAAAAGCAAATGGGTTTTTAATTTTTCTTGACGCACAGAAAGCATTCAATAACGTGAAATGGGACTTTATGCTCAATCAATTGGTGTATATGGGCTGTGGGGAAAATTTCACAAATATGTTTAAATCAGTCTACTTCAAACAGGCAGCAAAAGTAATAATTAATGGAGAAACAACTGAAAGCTTCCAAATTCCCCATTATCGCCATTATTGTTTGTACTGTCCCTGGAGGTACTAATTAGAGTGATTCGGAAAGATGAACAGATCAAAGGATTAGAGATTAAGAGAGAAACACGCAAGCCGTTGCAGACAATCTTGTTTTCATAATCGAAGAGCCACTACAATCAGGGACAAGATTGATGGAAGTACTGAGTAAATAAGGGGAAATAGCAGGCCTAAAGATAAATAAAGAAAAAACTAAAATGTTTGTTAAGAACATGACTAAAACACAGAAAAATGAACTAGTTGACAGAATAGGCATCCAGATCACGAAGAAAATAAGATATTTAGGGATACAAATATCAGCTAGATGTGTCACACTTAAAAGAGATAATTATGATAAATTAATGGAACAGATTAAAATTGATTTAGATATTTGGACCAACTTGCAGCTCCCTTTTATGAATGTGTTACCCCAAATTTTATTTTTGTTTCAATGTATACCCATTAAATTAGATAAGAAATTCTTTCAAATTTTTAACCAAATCATACTCAAATTTATTTGGCAAGGGAAAAAAGCAAGGATCAAATAAAAATTGCTGCAAGATTCAAAGGAAAGGGGTGGACTTGGCATCCCTGACCTGGAAAAATACTATCAGGCCATAGTATTATTATGGGGCGGGATTGGATACTATTGAAGAATAGGAGACTATTAAGTCTGGAAGGTCATGATTTACAGATAGGATGGCATGCTATGTTATGGGATCAGAAATATAAGACCCACAAATATTTTCAGAGGCATTATATCAAACGAGCTCTAATAGATGTGTGGGTCAGAACCTGGCAACCAAATTATATGCAAGTCCGCAGCTAGATTTCACCGTTAGAAATGCATATACACCCAAAGTTTATTCAGTTAGGGAAAGTTATAACATATAAAAATGTATTGGATGAGAAAGGGGAACTGAAATCCAGGAGAAATCTTCAAGATGAAGGGATAGAATTAGAATGGTGGGCATATCTTCAATTACAGTCAAGATATTGGAAAGACAAAAAAGAGTTGGGTATAAAAATAGAGTCGACAGGGCTGGACAAAATACTATTAGGAACTGAGGACAAAATGATTAAAAAACTATATCATTATCTGTTAGATCAGGCATTGTATGAGGAACAGGTGAAAGAAACCATGTTAACGTGGAGCAGGGATCTTGGTCTTAATTTTGATCTGCATATCTGGCAAGAACTATGGGTAAGAAATAGGAAGCTTACCTTGGCCACCTCCTACAAAGAAAATCTCTACAAAATGTTCTATAGATGGCATCTCCAGGCCACAAGGTTAGCCAAAATGGGTCCAATTTACTCATCTATATGCTGCAAATGCAAATTGGCAACAGGGACCTATTACCATATGTGGTGGGAGTGCTCAAAAGCTTGTGATTTCTGGAATAAGATAAAAAAATGGCTGGAAAAAATATTAAGGATAGAGATAGAGCTAAAACCAGAACTTTTCCTATTAGGCATAACTACATGGAAATACGATAAAGTGACATTTTACCTGATGTTACATATTCTCACTGCTGCTAAATTGGCGTACGCACAAAATTGGAGGAATAAAGAAACTCCATCAGAAGAAGAGATTCTATACAAAATGCTATTGTGTGCCGATATGGACAGGCTCACAATGGAAATGAAGGACAAGACTGAGTTAGATTATTTTGAAATCTGGGACAAATTCTATTACTGGTGTGAATCAAGGAGGACTGTCCGGGTTATAATCTAGTGTTAAGATAGAAATATATATAATTGTATGTTAGTAACTAGAGAAATGAATTAGACATTGTATAAAAAAAGTATGTATGTATATATAGAGATAAAGAATTATATGTAAGAAGAGGATCAAACTGTTAGAAATACTTATACTGGAATGTTATGTTATGTCCACTTTTTTTTAACTGTATTATAAATAAAAAACTTTTAAAAAAGAATGCTGTATCAATATTCTTTAATAAGAAAATACCTTGCACCTAAGTATATTTTTTTCTGTTTTTGAAGAGAGTCCAGCTGTATTGCCAATTAATTAAGCAATATATGTAAATATGCCAAGGAGCATGTTGTCTAACAAGGGCTCCCATTGAATTCAAATTCCAAATGTATAAATAGTCCGATTCTGATACTACATGCTTTCAGTTTCAATGCCTTTGGGCTGGTCTGTTTTGCAGCTTTCTGTTTTATTCCAGGAAGCTGCAAAAGCCAAACTTGGCACTGGGGATTACCAGCCTTCTAGTAAAAGGAGGACATGTCCTCCTTTTGGTTCTCATGTCCTCAGTCTGGCAGGCTTAGTCTTAAAATCAAATATTGTCCAGCTGTCTGAGTAGGTTTTCTTCAGGAAAATTAACAACTTCTGATATGTGACCTTAATTAGTTCATTAGTAGGAGCCAGCCAATTTACCCTACTGCCTGAAGTTGATAGGATCTTAAGCAGCTACAAACTGAAAGCCTAAGTACATTTTTTTTCATTTTTTCACTATAATTTAATGCCATGAAAGTTAAATAGTGTGTGCTCTTTTCTCTCCCCGTTTATTCTTCTTCCCAATTGTTGATGTTTTCCTTTGCCTGTTCAGACAGCTGATAATCCTATCCAAAGAGTATCTCCATTGTAATAGCTTTAACAGCTGGAAACAGTCTCAGTGAGATGGATTCTTCATGAAATATGTACTGTCTTATAATTATGGAACTGTCCTATTTCAGGATGAAATGACTTAGTCCAGTCATGAAAATTGTCTGTGCCATGTGGAAAAAAATCATACAGTAGTGATGCTTCATCTGTGATGGAATGAATAATCCATCTTCTGAGGGCTACTTTCAACTTCCTTTCTGTGATGAAGGAGTTGTGTAGACAAATTGCAGATTTGGCATTTTATAGTTGAAGAGCTTGGATGTCCTCATGTCTTATAAAGCAAATTCTGCAGAGAGGAAAACATTAAAAGGCTTTTTTTTTTGCAAAGTAAAATTTGTTTAAACATTTTAATGGCTTTTTGTGTAAATGAAAATGTCTGCCTCACATTTAACTATGGTGTTGATAGTGCTAATTCCTAGCAAGAACCCTTAATTGCTACCATAGCATGTTAAAATATCTAAATGAAAAGTAGATATGAATGGACTTAAATTCTGAGAAGCAGTCATTGTGGTAATTAGACAATTGAGATTTCCCATTTAAAACTGCATTAAGGCACTTAAAGATGTTTTCATTTAATTTGTCTTTTTTTTTGAGGTAAGAATAAAGAAGTAACACATAAAATATATACGCCTAAATTCTACAATATTGTTTACAACGGATGCTTTGTCTTAAACCAAAGGCCACATTGAAAATAAGCATAAAAACCATTTCACAGATCATACTAAGCCAGAAATAATGGAGTCAAAAACTGTGATCCTTTGGGAGGAAAGCTGGTAGTGGTAAGTTGTGTCTTGCAGGTACTTAAAACTCCAGTTTCACCCACCCACCTACCCACCCTATTTTCAGTGTTGCCCTCAGACATACCTACTAGAGTCTTCAAGGCAATGTAACATACTGTAGTACTATAGTGGCATGAATCCAAAGAAAGTGCTTGGTGGCTTAGTGCAGGGGTCCCCAGCCCACGGTCCATGGAGCAGTCGGGCTACGGTATGGCAGCAACTGATCTGCACAAACAAGCAAAGCCCCATCCGTGACATGCAGCAGCACACAAAACCACACACCCTCCGATTTGCAGAAAAACCTTTCTCCACGGAACCGGTCCCTGGTGCCCAAAATTTTGGGGACTTCTGGCTTAGTGGAATATATGAATCCTCTTTTGATGCCATTGCTTTGAGTTAAAGTTTCTTTCATAGAAGATCAATATTTCATTTTGTGGCTCTTATTCAATAACACCCGGTCATTTTCATCTTAACCAACAAAGTTACTATTCATACAGGCTAGACCTGAGTTGTTGTATAACACCTGTAGTCTAGGAAAAAAGTATTAAACGATGCTTTTAATATTGAAAGGGCAGTATTTACATTAGCAATAGGCTAAATGATGAAATCTCTCACTGTGGTTTAACACTTAAACTCCACCTAACCTAAAATATTAAATAAACGAACCCTTTCCTCACTGTTGTTCTTTTCTACACCTAATGGATTTTCTGGAAAATATTTTCTGAAAAGAATATTAGAAGGATTTTTTTCTGAAATGCTGCAAAGTTGGGGAAGTTGGGGAAATACTCCACTGAAGCAATATCTTGTGCAATTCTAAATATGTGTCTTAAATAGGGAAACTATTTTCTGCATATTCTGAATCTTATCTTGATTGCAAAAGCAGTCTTGTGAATACATGCACTTATTTTTTTTGTGCATAATTTCAATAATTGCATTCATTGTATTAAATTTTGAATGCTAAAATGCTAATTTTCTGAGTCCAACGTGATTTTAATTCTGATCTCATTAAAAACATGTTTGATGGAAACAAGCCTGATACCAATTAGAACCATGTCCTCTTACAATGGACTTCATCATAATGAAACCTGTGAAACTTTAGAAGGAAAAGTATGGAAAATATGGCAAATAACAATAGGCATACTTTGAAGGGCAATAAAATGGTTATATAAAGCTACTGTTTCAAAAATGTTGCTAGTGAGCAAATGTAAAAAAAACTCCAAAGTGAAAGTGAATTTAGCAGAATAATAGAATAACAAGAGTTATGGAAGGGACCTTGGAGGTCTTTGTATCCAACCCCTTGCTCATTTTAGGATTAAACTGGGAGTGTTAAAACAGAATGCCAAACTATAGTGCATAAAAATGCATTGGAGGAAAAAGGGAAAATCCAGTCATGATATATTCTCATCCCATTGAAAAGATCGCCATATTTTTCCTTGCTGCTTCGTCAGGGGTATAAAAAGCAGAGCTGTGCAAAGATCCAAAAGACTAAATGTGATTTAGAATGCATATGGGGGCACACATGTTTTCTTTGTGAACTTGTTGAAGCAGATTTGGTTTTTTTTTTTTTTCTGTGCTAGCAAGGTTGTCATGCACAATTGCCAGGAAGTCCTGCAAAAATGTATGTTGCATTTAAGGAATGCCTAAATGACGTTTTGCTCTTCAAAGCTGGTTCTCTGCGAAGTCTGACTCAATACAGAATAATACGAGTTGTTAGAACTCTTCTAGTACAACCCCCTGCTGATGTCTTAAAAATTAAAAGGGATATCCAAATAACAAACCAAGAGAGTACCCTAAATATTTTTTCCTAATTTTCTTGAGTGCAGAGGACAAGCTTAACCCAGCTTTAGTGAGTGCCAACAGTCCTCTCCCACCCCCTGGGGCTTCAAGTGCTCTGCGTTGCAACTTGCACAGTCACCTTAATGACCACAATAGGGAGAGCCAGGATTGTGGTCATTAAGTGGAGCAATCATGTGGGTGCCTCACTTAAGGACCCCTATGACTGATGACTACATTTCTGGGCTCAATTGTGGCTGTAAGTCAAGAACTATCTGTATCTGCCACCATTTGTTCTGTAGGACAATTGCACGCACTGCACATTTTACTCCCTAGTCCTATTTGGTGCCAGTATGCTTTACTCTTGGAACAATCCTTTATTTTCATAGGTCTTATCTGTTATAAATAGCAAACAGCAGAAACAAGATGCTTGACAAAAGGATATTACAACATGCCTCTTTCCTCTATTTGACTGTGTGTGAAAGGAACAGATAATATGGGGATTTTTTCCCACTAACTAATATTGCTATTGCACTACATTGCAGACATTACAATTATTTCTGTACTTTTTATACCATGTCGCTCTCAGGCAGATTTATTATATATAAACACATGGAACAATTTGTAGCTTACGTGGAAAATAAATATGGAAGGAAGTATCAAATGGGGAGAGGTCATTTCAGCAGCTGTCAATAAAACACTACCACAAAAGCATGAACTCTGCAACCCATATATTTTTTCCTCTTTTCAAATGGGACCTGCTGCTATTTAAATATTTGATTTGATGCTCTTGTGCGACTTTTTTTTATCTTAGTAAAATGATTAATTTAGTAAAGTGAATCTGTAAAAATTCTACAGAAATTGAAGTTAAGGGAGGAAACTGGAAACATGTTTGTCTCCATAGAAAGTGCTTTCTGGCCTGACTTTTGTGTGTGTTTAGTAGGGTGCTATGGCTAAGTGCTTGATGTTTACTGGCTAAGCCAGAAAAGAAATAGCTGTAATCTAAGCTGTTCAAGAGAATGATCAGAAATATATTCTGATTTTATCAAACAAACAAACAAACAAAAGGGTTTAGAAAAGAAATATATTTTCCCACAGTAATGGGGTAGTTAAAACTTTTATAAAATAGAGAAAAAGAAGGTGTTTCCTGTCATTTTAGAATATGGGTCATGTTCAGACTCAGTTATATTCCTGGTGTGAATGCCAAATGTTTTTTTCTCATCTCATCTTCCATTTTAATATATTTTTAATTAAATGTTTTAAGGCAGCAGTCCCCAACCTTTCCGGCTCCATAGACTGGGAGAGTAAGGGATGGTTGCATGCCTGCAACCTACCTCCTATGCGTGCACAAATGAAGTGTCATGCACTCGCCTGCCGCTTGCATGGCCCAGTTCCCAACAGGCTGTTAACCCGTTTTAAGATATTGCAATGTAACATTGCAGTAGCCAATGCTATGTCTCCTTAATCTGAACTGTTGAAGTCCATTTTTGCCTTCAGTCCCTGTGGAAAAGTTGTTACAATTCCAAACAAATATGTAACTAATTTAAACAAGTTATTTATTTTCCCACCCCTATCATGTTTATAATGCTAAATCATTGCTGATAAATGCCTTAGAAATATTTTTGCCTTTCAGGGTCGAAGACCATGGTCACGGACAAATAGACAAATTAACATGAACCATTATGCCAATAAGAAGAGCGCAGCCGAAAGTATGTTGGATATTGCTTTGCTCATGGCCAACGCATCCCAGCTGAAAGCTGTAATGGAGCAAGGACCCACTTTTGGGTTTTATGTCCCACTGATTATTCTCATCAGCATCTCACTCGCACTTCAGATTGGAGTTGGCGTACTCCTAATATTCCTTGGTATGTATGGCACCTAAATTATTGCTTGTTTTGTGCCACAGCATAGCTGTTTATGGTACTGTTTCCATTTTAATAAATACATTTTAAAAAGTATTTGATAGCCAACTCCTCTTTTATAGCCTCAGTTTTTAACTATAGTTATTTTTTTTTAGAGTTTTATATATAGTTGTAACTATTTTTAACTATTACACGTGGAGGTTATTTATTTATTTAGCATATGGTATGCAATGTCAGGGAAATCTACACATGTGAGGAACAATGCAGTCCCGACAGCTTAGCTTGCTAATTCATTCCGTTCGACGCTTGTGTGCCTGTCCTTGGTGCGTTGCGGGAGGCAAACTAGCTTTACACCAATTAGCGGGACTTGGCTTGCTGGTTCTTCCAGACTCCTCCGCCAGTCACGCCTTGCCTTGTGTTGCGATGCCTTGCGTCTGGCCAGGTTCAGCGTTGGCTTCCACTCTCCACACATATGAACACAGCTAGGTTTTTTTTTTTTACACTTCACCTGTGGAGGTGAAGTATAGGGACATACCCACTCGCCTCATTAGTGCATTTCACATTGTTCCATTCTTAATTCCCAAAGAGCTAAAAGAAAAACTGTCATGCCTGCCCCACGAGTTTGAATCCTTTCCTGCCAGAAAAATCGGATGGCCTATTGAGGCCATCTATACAAGTGCATCAGGCTCATGTTTATAGATGATCATCCTGACATGTGGGGAGTGCATCCGGTTATGTTCACAAGGACATTGACCAGACTTGCCTAAGAATTTGCTTTTGAGAACAGAGAATCTAGTTATTAATAAGAGCAAAGTTGGCAATGAACACTGCATGGGCTTTTGAAAATAGCAACTCTATGGAGGCTAACAATACATTAAAAAGTGTGCAAAAAGTAATATCAACAAAATATTTAAAAAGCTCTACAGCGGTTAAGAGCAAAGCCAACAAGTATGCTGTAATATTATAAGATCGTGTCTCATGGGCCATCCAACCTTCTGTTTCCCATGTCCTGGAGCTCATGCAGGTCTTCAGCCATTTGCCAAAGGCTGGCAGGGTTAGGGTTAGGGATATGGTAATCCTTTTCAAAAGAATACACATTTGAGAGTTGTAGTGTACTGCACTATGAATAGATTCTTACATAAAGAAGTATTGTGTGTATAGTCTTTATAATTATGTAATTCTATGAAATCATTTGGTGTGAGTAATCATCCAGTAGTTATACATAAGTACATAAAGACCTTGTCTCAAGGACTTTTTAGCACCATGAACAATGAATTTCATAATCTTTCATTTTTCAGGAAAATAATACAAAATTTCTCATGGGAGAGAAAAGATCTCCCAACATTTTCTCAGATTTCTTGTAGGGTTTCTCATCTCCATTTTCAGAGTTCAGTGTGAATGAGTGACATTTTTACTTTATTTGTACAGTTTCCCATATGATGGAATTATTAATTAAATAAATGATACTAGTCCTTTCTGCTACAATAGGGAGAGCCAGCAAAAGTAACCCATCATTTCAGAAACTTAAAAGACTCATGACAGATAGAGGGACTACATTAGGAATATGGATTTTTCCTTCCGAATCAGTTCTATTGGTTTGAATAGCAATAGCAATAGCTTATTGCTTATTCTATAGTGCTTCACAGCACTATCTGAGAGGTTTACAGACTCAGCCTATTGCCCCCAACAATCTAGGTCCTCATTTTACCGACCTGAGAAGGATGGAAGGCTGAGTCAACCTCAAGCCTGTCAGTATCGAACTCCAGCCTGTGGGCACAGAGTTAGCCTGCAATACTGCATTCTGATCACTGCTCCACCAAGGGTTAAATGAAAGAGAATTATTCCTTGCTAGGCCAACAGAGATGAGATGCTGTTTTAGAGATATTACTAAGGAATATTCTCACATGTGATTGACCCATACCTCAACACAGTACTTTCTAAACTCCGATATTAGAGATAATTGGTATTGGTGCTCTCTGCGCCAGGTGGGAAGAGAGCCCCGAAACACTCTGTGTAAACATTTTTCTATCTTTGGTCAGATTCCTAATCTAGGAGGTTCTCAAAGCAAAGAGAACATAAAAGCTTTTTATTCGGACTCCTTTTAGGGCTGCACTAGAACATAAGAACATAAGAAGAGCCATGCTGAATCAGGCCAAAGCCCATCGAGTCCAGCATTCTGTGTCACACAGTGGCCCACCAATTGTACATGGGGATCTTGAGCAGAAAGAGAAGGCAAAACCCTCCCTTTCCCTTGACCCCCAACAAATGGTACTCAAGGGAATCCTGCCTGCCTCAACCAACATAGAGGCGGCACATGGACATCCGTTTTAATAACCACCGATACACTTGGCATCCATGAATCTATCTAGCCCTGCCTTGAAGCTGTCAAGGCTGACAGCTGTCACGACCCCTTCTGGAAGTGAATTCCATAAATCAATGACCCTCTGGGTGAAGAAATATTTCCCTTTATTTGTCCTCACTTTCTTAGCTATGAGCTTTAGGGAGTGCCCCCTTGTCCTGGTATTGTGTGATAGAGAAAATAATTTTTCTCTATCCACCTTTTCTATCCCATGCATGATTTTATACACTTCGATCAAGTCACCCCTTAAACGCCGTCTTTCAAGGCTGAAGAGACCAAGGCGTTGCAATCTGGTTTCATAAGGGAGGCGCTCCATTTCCTTGATCATTCTTGTTGCCCCTTTTTGCACCTTTTCCAGTTTCATTATATCCTTCTTGAGGTGCGGTGACCAGAACTGTACACAGTACTCCAAGTGTGGTCTCACCATCGATTTGTACAGAGGCAATACAACACTTCCTGACTTATTTTCGATTCCCTTCCTAATCATGCCAAGCATGGAATTTGCTTTTTTTACTGCTGCTGCGCATTGGGTTGACATCTTCATTGAGCTGTCCACCAAAACCCCAAGATCCCTTTCTTGGGTTTTCTCAGAAAGTTTGGTCCCCATCAGTTGGTAAGTATAATTGGGGTTCTTTGCCCCGATGTGCATAACTTTGCACTTGTTTAGGTTAAAATGCATTTGCCACTTTGTTGCCCACACACACAATTTCGAGAGATCCTTCTGGAGCTCCCGACAATCAGTTTCACTTTTCACAACCCGGAACAATTTAGTGTCATCAGCAAACTTGGCTACCTCACTATTAACTTCTACATCCATATCATTGATGAATAAATTAAAAAGTAAAGGTCCCAAAACTGAACCCTGGGGTACACCACTTCTCACTTCTTTCCATCCGGAGAATTGTCCATTTATTGCCACCCTTTGCTTCCTACAATTTAGCCAGTTACCAATCCAGGACAAGACCTGTCCTCTAATTCCGTGGCTGGAGAGCTTTTTTAGGAGCCTTTGGTGAGGAACTTTGTTAAAAGCCTTTTGAAAGTCAAGATATACAATATCAACTGGGGCCCCTTTATCTATGTATTTATTTACACCCTCAAAGAATTCTAACAAGTTAGTAAGACATGATTTGCCTTTGCAGAAACCATGTTGATTTTCTTTCAGCAATGCCTGTTTTTCTATGTGCCCTGTAATTTTATCTTTAATAATGGTTTCCATCAGTTTGCCTGGAACTGAGGTTAGACTGACTGGTCTATAGTTTCCTGGATCACCTCTGGATCCTTTCTTGAAGATCGGGGTTATATTTGCTTCCCTCCAATCCTCCAGTACAGTGCCTGATCTTAGAGAAAGATTATATATTTTAGCTAGAAGTTCAGCAATTTCACACTTGAGTTCCTTGAGAATTCTAGGGTGGATGCCATCTGGACCCCGCAATTTGTTGATGTTTAGTTTAGAAAGGCATGCAAGAACATCTTCCTTGTTTATCTCTATCAGGTTTAATTCTTCTATTTCCCTCCCTGGGAAAACTAATTCAGTGGCACGCAAATGTTCTCTATCCTCCTCGGTGAAAACGGAGGCAAAGAAGTCATTTAGCCTCTCAGCAATCTCCTTGTCTTCTCTGATTATCCCCTTCTGACCATTGTCATCAAGTGGCCAAACTGATTTTCTGGTTGGGTTCCTGCTTCTGATGTACTTAAAAAAGGTTTTGTTATTATTTTTAATATTCTTGGCTATGTCCTCCTCAAAGTCTCTCTTGGCTTTCATGACTATTGCCTTGCATTTAGTCTGTCAGAGTTTGTGATCCCTCCTGTTCTCCTCGGTAGGAAGAGCCTTCCATTTCTTAAATGAGTTTTTCTTCTTTCCAATAACCTCCTTTACCTCATTCGTAAGCCATACTGGTATCCTCTTGGACTTTCCAATCCTCTTTCTTCTTTTAGGAATGCATTTTATTTGAGCCTGCTGTAACGTATTTTTAAACAGTTTCCAAGCATTTTGGAGGGATTTGACTTTTTTTACTGTTCCTTTTAGTTTCTTCTTTACTATTTTCCTCATTTTGTCAAAATTTCCTCTGTGAAAATTTAAGGTCTCTGTGTTAGTTTTCACTGACAATTTGCTATCCATGGTTAAGTTGAAGGTTATTGTGTTGTGATCGCTGGTTCCTATGGGCTCGGTTACAAGGACATCATGAACTAAATCCTGTGCGTTAGTTAGAACCAAGTCCAGGATCCCCTTTCCCCTGGTAGGTTCCATGACCATCTGCTCAAGGGAATAATCGGCTAACATGTCGAGGAACCTTGTCTCTCTTTCATGTGTAGAACTGAAATGCATACAAAAATCCCATTTACAATGAGAATGAAACTCCAGTTACGGCTAGGGCTAGGGTTAGGATTAGAGTTAGATCACTTTGAACTCAAGGCGGAAAACTGGTGTAAGGGCTAGATTCTAGATTTCTCAAAGGAAAGACAACATAACAGCTTGGTTGTACAGTGAGGATTACCTGCATAAGTTATAGCCTAAAAAAAAAAAAGCTTTCTATAAGGAGGACTGGATCCAGAGTCTGAGTTTAACCCTGGCTCCAGTTTGTCTTCCAGTGAGACAATTGAAGCAGTCCTACCTCGTAATGGAATCCACCAGAGGCATCCATAAAAATCCCATGCTTTGGTCATAATCATTTGTCTAATGAACTAAACAATTTAAGATTATCACAGTTTGAAGGGGCCCCTCAAAATTTCACTCTTTTCGCCATTGGTTACAGTTTTGTTATAATTTCCCATATGAAAGTAAATTAAGCCCTGCCATATGGCTCATATGGTGCTCATTAACTGGTTATGCTTATACATCTTGGCAGCATTCCTGCTCAATGGTGAAAATCCCAATCTTTGTTTGTACATGTGACAAGGTCACTAATACTCACCATGGAAGAATGGATGGCAATCTTGATAGCTTTAATTAAAGAGAAGAATTTATATTACTGAATAACACAGTTGGAAGGAACCTTGGAGATCTTCTAGTCCAACCCCCTACTCAAGCAGGAGACCTTATGTCATTTCAGACAAATGGTTGTCTAATCTCTTCTTAAAACCCTCTAGTATTGGAGGGTTTCTGGAGGCAAGTCGTTCCACTAATTCTCACTGTCAGGAAATTTCTCCTTAGTTCTTGGTTGGTTCTCTCCTTGATTAGTTTCCATCCATTGCTTCTTGACATGCCTTCTGGTGCTTTGGAGAATATGTTGACCCCCTTGTGGCAGCCCCTTAGATATTGGAAGACTGCTATCATGTCACTCCTACCGGTAGTTCTTCTTTTCATTAAACTAGACATACTTAATTCCTGCAACCGTTCTTCATATATTTTAGCCTCTAATCCCCTAATCATCTTGGTTTCTTGTCTCTGCACTTTTTCTAGAGCAGCGGTTCTCAACCTGTGGGTCGCGACCCCATTTGGGGTCGAACGACCATTTCACGGGGGTTGCCAAACAATGCAGTCTGCCATTTTTTCCCCCTTTTCCTTAGCTGTGCTACTCCCTCTTATTCTATTGGCTTTTGAAAGCCAATAGAATAGACTCTCTTGAATAGAGTCTAATTCTATTGGCTTTCAAAAACCAATAGGAATTGTCCAGGCTGTCGCTGCCCTGCTGAGCCTGCCAAAAGTCCCAGTCTGCAAACGGTGCTGCAAGTTGTCTGCAGCAAAGGCGAGCGGTCCGGAACTTTCCACCCCTCCCTGCTGAGCAACTACTAAAAATGTAAGTAAAAGAGGGCCAGGGGTGGGAGGTGGGAGGCCAGCGGGCGCAGGGAGGGCAACTGGCGCGTGTGAGGCCCGGCAGGTGCCTTACCTCCCTTGGGCTGGGTCAGCTGGTGGCCCAGCTGGTGGTCGCCATGCGCTGTCGCTGCTGCTTGCCGCGGCCGCCCAGGAGTGCCTGGGCCTGCCTGCTGCCTCCCCAAACAGGCGGTAGCGAAGGCAAGGCTAGCGGGGCAGCGGCGGGCACAGGGAGAGTTTTTGGCACGTGTGGGGCCCGGTGGGTGGCTTACCTCCCTGCGCCGTCGCTGTGGCCGCCCAGGAGCGCCTGGGCCTGCCTGCCGCCGCCCCAAATGGGCGGCAGCGAAGGCACGGCTAGCAGGGCAGCGGCGGGCACAGGGAGAGTTTTTGGTGCGCGTGGGGCCCGGCGGGTGGCTTACCTCCCTTGGGCTGGGCCAGCTGATGGCCCAGCCCGTGGTCGCCCTGTGCCATCGCTGCCGTGGCCGCCCAGGAGCGCCTGGGCCTGCCTGCCGCCGCCCCAAATGGGCGGCAGCGAAGGCAAGGCTAGCAGGGCAGCGGCGGGCGCAGGGAGAGGTTTTGGCACGCGTGGGGCCCAGCGGGTGGCTTACCTCCCTTGGGCTGGGCCAGCTGCCACGGCCGCCCAGGGGGTCGCGACCTAAAAAAGGCTGAGAACCGCTGTTCTAGAGTCTCAATCTCTTTTAAATATTTGGAAACCACTTCTGTACTTTATGCTCAAAATTGGAAAAAAAAAACCCAAGTTTTATTTTAGATTTTGATGACCAGGATGACTTTGTTGTAATGGAAATGACTTGAAAAATTTAGAAATGTAAAGTAAAAGGTTGAGGTTGCAACTTTGTTTTGTGTTCTGCTGCGCTGAAAAAAAAATGAAAATCACTTTTTTCTTTTTGCACTATTCTTCTTTTCTCTATAACTCTCCCACTTTTTTTTTATGTTGTAACATATGCTAATGTTGAAAGAAAAATCAGGTTCACTTCCAAGCTGGGAGTAAGACACTGGAAATAAAATGGAGGCTAAGATGCTGGAAATAAAATGAAGGCTGTTTAGGAAAGAAGGTTTTTGTTTATTGATGAGCAGAACCAGCAACAGCATGCAGTTCTGGGACAGCTAACAAAATGGAGTTGAGAGTGGGTGGGTTTTTATACCTTCTTTGGCTTTGTATTAGATGCCTATTGCTGTGCAAGAACATGTCCTTTAATATTCTAAAAGCTGTTCCCAGATTCCTTGGCGTCATGTAGGGGTCATGGCTGGCTCTATAGGCAAAAGGGGAAATACAAATCCTAGTGTTTGTCTGAGCTAATCTTGTCAACTTTTGGCTTGCCTAATTGTGTTGCTTATCTGGAATCTCTGTTTGCTCTTTGCTTATGAATAGAGTGACCCAATATTTCTGAATGGAGACAAAATCTCTATTTCTAAAGACTTCAATCTCATCAGGTTTCCTGTAGCAGGAAGACTGAGGCAGCTTTCTGTCTTTGTTAAGATTTTTTCCATTTCTCCTTTATCCATATTGCTGGCCTTTATCTATAGACCCCTCACATCCTGGACATAATCATTTCAACTTCTCCCCTCAATGTCTGCCCACTACAGGGCATTGCATGCCAAAACAACTAGACACAAAAATAGCTTCTTTCCCTGTGCCATCACTCTGCGAAACACCTAACATAACACATAAAACATAACCTGTTTTTTTCAGGGATCATAGATTATTCATTTGCTCTGGGAAATTATACATTTGGTAGAAGATTATAGATATTTACTTTTGTGTCCAAGAAGAATAGGAAGCTCAGGAATTGCATAGAAACCTAAGATTAACATTTTTATCCCAAAGTATAGACTGAATTATACTTGTCTTCTACCAGGAATATTGTAACAAGTATTTTAGTACACTGTCATTTTCTGCATGCATGCATAGCTTTCTTTGAGGTATACATTAAATAGTATTGTATTAAGAAATAGAAAGTAGGATTAAATTATTTGAGTGGGGGGGCGTGGCTGCCTCAGGGTCGAAATAGCCTTGTTTGGAGGCTCTGCGACACGGGATCTGTAAAGCTGCCAAAACAGCGCAAAACAGCTGTTTTTCGCGGCGAAAAAACCCCTCCTCGGTAGGAGAAGGGGTGAAGAGCTGTGAGTGTGGGTTGAGATCCTCTGAAAACCCCCCGAAAAAACGCTCGGGGGGGAAGAAAGAGGACTCCCCATGCACTCACAATAGCTCCAGCCTGGGGCAGCATCTGTCAGCTGACAGACCAAGATGCTGAGACCAGCCACCACCCGAGGAACACATTTCAAAGAAGCACAGAGATTGACAGACTGAACGCAGGAGCTTAAAAAGCAAGTATTTCTTATATTTTACCTCGGATCAATTACGTTCACAATGAACAATAGGCACCTAAGATGGCGACCGCTCTTAATTTAAAGTGATAGCTACCGGAAGAGAAAGGCGGAAGAGAAACTGTAATGCGAAAGAGACCTCTAGAGGGCAGCAGAGACACATAACTTAAAAACTTTGCAAAATAAACCTAAGGAAGAGAAACTGTAATGCGAAAGAGACCTCTAGAGGGCAGCAGAGACGCATAACTTAAAAACTTTGCAAAATAAACCTAAGGATGTATATAAGCTCTCCAGAAATGACGAAGAAAGAATTAAAAGATGCAATGTCAACAACTTTTGAAAAAATAAGGAGAAAGATGGACATGATAATAGACATGTATGAAAAAAGATGGGAAGAAAGGATGAGGACGATGGAGGCAGTGGAACAAAGCAGAGAAGTGGAGAAGATGGTGGAAGATCAAAGCAAAGCAGTTATTGAGGACCTGGACCAAACCGGAGAAACAGTACAAACGCACAGTGGGGGAATGAGAGAAGATACTGGGAGAAATTTGAAGAGGGTCTAGGAAGGTGTTGAAGAAAAGATGGAAGAGGTGGAGAGACAAGAAGAGAGACAACTTACTGAAATGAAAAGTGAGGATTTGAAAAGAATTGTTATAAAAGCATTGGAAAAATATCTAGGAGAGGAGGCTAAAAATTTCTCTTGGCAAACTGACAGAATCCATAGAGTATGGCTTATATGGAACCAAGGGACATTGCAAGCAATAAAGAGAGACTTATTACTTGGAAGGGAAGCTGTGTTATGGCAATCAACCTGGCAGAGGAAGAAACCCAGAATTCGACTGAAAAGAAGAGAAACTTAATATTTTATGCAAGGAATTAAAGGCAAAGAATTATGGATTGATTTAAGGACTAAGTGTAAGAGCAAGAGACATGAGAGGGTGATTAATGGAAGATATATATTAAATAGACTAAGAATGTACGCGTTGAAGGGAGGGGTGTATCGACATGAAAATTATTAACTTTAATAAGAAGACTTGTTTGTTTGATGTACAATGGATAGATCTGAAAAGAAGTGAAACTTAAAATTTGTAAAATGTAGTTGGCTTATAGTTAAACTTTGATATACGGAGTGAAGAAGGTCTACAAATTTAAAATGATTGTATTAAGTTGAACGGCTTTAACTTGAATTTTTTCTTTGTTTGCATGTACAAATGGATATCTAATAATAATAATAAAAAGAAATAGAAAGTAGTCATCCAATGTTGGAAGCAGGCAATAATAAAGATATAGTTTATATGCCATAAGTTCGTAATGATATAACTCAAGAACGTATGCAAAATATCTTGCTGAGTCGGTCTAAAGGCTTTTCAGATCCAGCAATCTTGTTCCATATGAGCTCATCAGATGCTAATGGGAGAGCACAAGAAGAGCATAAATGTGATTGTCCTCTCCAACTCATACTTTTCAGGATTGGTATAAACTATGGGTCTTACACTGAAGGAAAATCTAGACATCAGTTATTGGAAGTTTTATTTTTTTTTCATTAATCCCATGCATATTTTCATACACACATATTTTCTCTCTTACTGACTTTTTAATCCTAAACTGAAATACCTTAAATGTTACACCCCGGTGGGATCTTGCTCCAATCTGCTGAAAATTCTAACTCTAACCCTTTTGTGTAGAATATTATTTTTAAAATGTGGCAAACAAAACTATTCAATTCATTTGACAACAGTTAATTTAGTGACAGTTCAAAGTTACAGTAGCATAGGAAAAAAAAGATTTATGACCAGTTTTCACACTTATGACCTTTGCAGCATCCACATGGTCACATGATCAAAATTCAGACGCTTGGCAATTGTCTCATATTTATGATAGTTGCAGTGTCCCAGGCTCACATAATCACCGTTTGTAACCTTATGACAAAAAAGTCATTGGGGAAGCCAGATTCACTTAACAACTGTATTACTGACTTCCAAAATTGCAGTGAGTCACTTAACTGTGACAAGAAAGGTCGTAAAATAGGGCAAAACTCACTTAACAAATGTTTCATTTAGCAACAGAAATTTTGGGCTCAGTTATGGTCTTAAGTTGAGGTTTACCCCTAAATACATTCCAAATATAGTCACAATATAGATTTACATAAATAGAATGTGATTTTATCTTCAGAATCCCCTTTCCTACGAGAAATGCATTTTCCTCACATCCTTTTTGTTTATTATTGCACACTTACTTTTAATAATAATGATAATGATAAAGTTGGGAGGGACCTTGGAGGTCATCTAATCCAACCCCCTGCTAAGTCAGGAAACCCTATACCATTTCGGACAAATGGCTGTCCAGTTTCTTCTTAAAAACTTCCAGTGTTGGTGCATTCAACGCTTCTGGAGGCAGGTTGTTCCACTGGTTAATTGTTCTAACTGTCAGGAAGTTTCTCCTTAGTTCTAGGTTGCTTCTCTCTTTGGTTAGTTTCCATGCGTTGCTTCTTGTCCTGCCTTCAGACGCTTTGGAAAATAGCTTGACTCCCTCTTCTTTGTGGCAGCCCCTGAGATATTGGAACACTGCTGTCATGTCCCCCCTCATCCTTCTCTTATTCCTAGTCTGTCATTCATTGTTTAGATTTTATTAATTTACTCTAGTTGGAGTTTTTTTTAATTCAATATGCATTAGATTATACATTTTCCCTGTCAGGAGAAACTTTCTGACAGCGATAATGGATAATCTAATGCATACTGGATTAAAAAAAACTCAACTGCAGGAGAAACTTCCTGACATATATATACACACACACATATACATATTTGTTTTCTGAGGTTTTCGCGGGTGTTTGTATGTAGGTCTTTGGTTCTTCGGGTTTTCTCCCACGTAGAATTGTAGACCTACAATTTATTTTTTAGATTGCACCCTGTAAACCCAAATATGGGAGGAAGGAATCATTCTTTCCTTTTGCTTGTTTCAGCTCAACCCAGAGCCATCTTGCAAGCACAAATATATATATGTTGTTTAAAATTGTTGACAAAGAAATAAGGGATTTCTGATATAGCTATTTCGAGTTTCTTAACTCTCTTCAGTCAGAACTCACCCTTCTGGGATTTGAACCTGGGCAGTCTGCATGCTAAGCAGATGCTTTAACCTATTGAGCCACAAGTTCTCTCCCGCTTTGTCAGTAGTCAGGGAGTAAGGATATGTGTCAAGTATAGTTATGCAGGTCTTGGTGTATTCGGGTCTTTTCCCGTGTAAGATTGAGAGTATCTTGCCGATGTTTCAAAGAGGTCCCACTCGTCATCTTCAGGCTGGGGTCTCCAGAAGCACGAAGCCGAAAACACCAGCCTGAAGATGACGAATGAGACTTTGTCGAAATGTCGCCAAGACACTTCCAATTTTACGTGGGAGAAAACCCGAATAACCAAAGACCTACATACAAACACTTGCGAAAACCTCAGAAAACACACACACACACACACACACACACACACACATCCAAATTACCCAGTTCTCCTGCATTTGGAAGAGTAGATTCTCAGACTACTGAGATTTGAGCAATTTCTGCTAATGAAGTATATCATGAATTCATTTTTATTGCTTCAATGAATTAGGACATAACTAAAACATTTTTCATACTGACAATGTCCAGATCTTTAACTGTGTGGAATGGCTCATGGTGGTTGCAGTCTTGGAGGCAAAAAAAGTAATATTGTCTACCATTATTTAGTCCCACCTGTGTTCCGTCATATTTGCGCTAAGTCTTCCAACACCTGTACTCTACCTCTCTCATCACTCTTCTTTTCATTGCTGTGTCCTCAGAAAACCATTAGCTCTGCTTTAAAGTGATCCAGGACCTCTTAGAGAAGGATGGGCATGTAAAAGAATTTTTTAGCCCTCTGTGAAGAATCTGTATGTCATCTGAAGATAAAATCTTTAGGAATCAAACAGCACTGTGGTAACCATTTCTAGTTGGTTGAACTATACTCACATCTTGTCCAAAATCTTGTGCACCAATTCAGTTTGAATCGATAATTGCCTTCCCAGTAATCAGTTCTATTACCACTTATTCTATATCAGATGCAGAGTATTTTAAAACATTACCTCTCTGAAAATGATTAAGACTAGCCCTCCTTTACCCGCCTTGTAGATTTCATTCTCATTACAAAATTATCTTCAGACTTTTGGTCATTATATCCCATTATAATTTTTTTTTTAGGCCTGATATTGTCACAGAAAGAGTCTCAGGAGTCATCCAGCCCAATTTCTTGCTTGGTGCATCATCTGCAATGATTATTATATGTGGGAACATTATCTTGAGGTTTCTAGCTTATTAGTTCCGGTGCCTTCTTTGTAGAGGGCATTAAATTCCCTCATTGTCACAAATAACTCCACCTACCGACAGATATGAATGCAATCTCAGTGGGAATGTTTTCTGTGCCACATATCCATACCTAGAAATCGAAAGAGAGCTTTTGGGAGACATGGCTGCTTTAATGCTTATAGGAAAGATGCTTTCCCCACACCAATGTATTCTGTGAAACATGTATTTTGAATACTCTATGAATATCCAGTGAAAGATATCTCGAGAAGAGAAGGAGTTCTATAGGGATGAAACATTGTGCCCCAACAGGCTCTTGGTGCAAGAGATTCCTGGTGCAAAGGCCGGTTAAGCATGGAAGATTGATACAATTGACATAGTTATCTTTATGCTTTGGTCATACTGATAGAAAGATCATATGAATGATGTTTCTTGCATTGACTGTTCTGCGTTATCATGTTGAGCGGGCTCCAATATACAGTGGTAGCTTCTTCTTTTGCTTTTTTTCTTAGTTACTTTGTTTAGAAGACGCTGGCTTGTCAATAGTCCTGTAAATTGTAGGGTTAAAAAGGGGGAGGAAGGAAGCTGTCAGCTTAACTACCAGAGTGGCTTTTTTCTGCCTCTTTTGTTCCTCCTTCCACAGTGGCTTCCTTTGATCATGTTCCAAGTACATGTTCTTGCAGCTGGATTATATGTTTCTTTTTTCCTATTTTCTTCTGTCTTTTAAATTGTGAGGGCTGGGAACAGTTTATATCTCTCAGCTTTCCTATTTTACAGGCTGAGAGAAAACAGGAGGAGGACAGGAACAGATTTTCTTTGCTGTCTTCATGAGATCAAATGAACTTTAGCCTACTTGAAAATCTCAGGACTCCTTGCCCAGATTAATGTTTAAAGAAAGACAAGGAATAGCACAAATGAAAGATTTGCCATTTGAGTTGAGAATGTGTGGAAATTTTCTTCCTGGATGCACTATAAATCAGGGGCATTGGGGGGGGGTGTCAGAAACATTTAGGATGGCAGCTGTGCCAGTGATACCGGTATCAAAGATCTGCCCCCTTTTTATGTGCATTGTGACATGTAAAAATAAGTATAGGATGTTATTAACTTGAATTTTTTTAATTGCCCCCAGATGTCCCTGCAGAAAACCCTATATTAATTGCAAGAGCTTTCTTTTTTAAATGAAAGTGGAAACGAATAGTTTAAACTACACAAAATGAGAGGAATTGCTCTAATAAAAGCTTAACATTTCCCATATATACAAACAGTTTCAAGTTCCGTATATTTGTAATTTCCTCTGAAATCTTAGAATTCAGCTTTGTTCATACAGAAACTTGCATTAAAAAAAATCCACATCTCCATTGCTATGGAGAAATCACTACATATATCAGCTCTAAAACCGGACGAATTTCTTAATTTGAAAGTCTCTTACTGCAGTAATTGATGTTCCTTTCTAAAAAACCTGCATATGTTAATCTAACTGCAGTGCAAGCTCTTGGAAAATGCATTGTGTAAGAGTGGCAATTCTCTCATGTTTATGCTTTTGAATTTCATGAAGCTTACTTCCACTTTTTAGTTCTTGTGGTTTCCAACAGGAAGATGGTGTCATGGCTAGGCTAGGATTCCCAGGGCTAGGTATGAACAGAATTCGTCCTTTACCTCAAAGGGGCCCTAGTTGCCATTGTTATTATACAAAATGCACTTTTGACCCTCAGGGACAACAGTGCTGGGAGATCTGTTGCTTAATGGAACAAAGAAAAGAAATTCTCAGCTTGAGGTAGAACTAAATGAGTCAAGGGGATTCCCGTCTGTATTTCCTATAAATGTTGTTTTTAAAATAAAATAAATTTTAATAAATAGCCAAATTAAAATGTGGAATATTCATTGAATAGAGGCAGAGATTCTAAACATACTATTATAGCAATAATATTAACAAGAAAGTATGGCATACTGTAGCAGCATAGCAAATAGTCAAAAGAGGGGAGGGAATTAACAAAACTCTTCAGAAGGAGGGAAACCGAGGCATTGTATTGTGAAGAGGCCTTGAAAATCTGCCTAGTCCTGGGATTTGGGATTCACATCTGAAGTGAGGAAGTTGCTTGGCGGAGGGAAGGGGGAGGAGAACTCAACGTGTTGGCACCGTTTTTCTGGGGAAAATACAATCAAGTAAAGGAGTTGATGATAGTACAGCCTGGCAGATTGCTCCCTTGAGTATCCACAAAGAAGTTCATTTCTGAAATCAGAAAATAAGTGGAGGGAGGTTTGGTCCTTTAGAACAAATCAATTTATTTCAGGGTTGTCAGCAGTATATGGCCAAAGAATTCAATATGTTGGCCTTGAGGGTGTGACTGATTTATTCCTTAAGAATTGCATGCAGACATCCTGGCATCTTTTCCTTCTTTGAATAAGTCTGAGCAAGAAGGAGTGAAAAGAAAGTGGAGATAGTGCAGTTTCCGTGTTAGATTAGAGGGCTGACAAAAAGTTTTCCACTCCTATATATAGGTCTTTGGTTCTTCAGGTTTTCTCCGACGTAGAATTTGAAGTGTCTTGGTGACGTTTCGATGAAGTCTCATTCATCATCTTCAGGCTGGTGCTTTTGGCTTCTGCTTCTAGGAGCAATGTGTGGTCTAAGCTGTTTTTTCCTTTTAACTGCCAGTGGGGGTTTGAACTGATTGGCTGGGAGCTTGGCTATGTTCTGATTGGGTGGAAGTGTGTTCTGATTGGTTAGGGGCTTGGCTGATCTCCGATTGGCTGGGGGGTTGGCTGTGTTCTGATTGGCTGGGGGAGTGTTAGAACCAAAGACCTACATACAAACACCCGCGAAAACCTCAGAAAACATACATATATATATATATGTTTTCTGAGGTTTTCGCGGGTGTTTGTATGTAGGTCTTTGGTTCTTCGGGTTTTCTCCCACGTAGAATTTGAAGTGTCTTGGCGACGTTTCGATGAAGTCTCATTCATCATCTTCAGGCTGGTGCTTTTGGCTTCTGCTTCTAGGAGCAATGTGTGGTCTAAGCTGTTTTTTCCTTTTAACTGCCAGTGGGGGTTTGAACTGATTGGCTGGGAGCTTGGCTATGTTCTGATTGGGTGGAGGTGTGTTCTGATTGGTTAGGGGCTTGGCTGTGCTCTGATTGGCTGGGGGGTTGGCTG
The DNA here is from genome assembly GCA_034064705.1 of Bothrops alternatus. Lineage (NCBI taxonomy): Eukaryota > Metazoa > Chordata > Lepidosauria > Squamata > Viperidae > Bothrops > Bothrops alternatus. Next base: position 20,612,656 of record JARGCV010000007.1, on the reverse strand, counting down.
TGTTCTGATTGGCTGGGGGAGTGTTAGAACCAAAGACCTACATACAAACACCCGTGAAAACCTCAGAAAACATACATATATATATATATGTTTTCTGAGGTTTTTGCGGGTGTTTGTATGTAGGTCTTTGGTTCTTCGGGTTTTCTCCCACGTAGAATTTGAAGTGCCTGGCAGAGAGTCACGCGGGGGGAGTGGCGTGTCGCTAAACGCGGGCGGGAGTTGAAGACGTGGGGATGGTCATTGCAAAGTATAAAGGTCGGGTCTGAGGGCGGTGCTGGAGGCTGTTAGTTCCCAGCAAGACAGGCGGAAGTTCAACAGGTGCAGAGCCTTCCAACTTTTGGTTGGGTCTGCCGCTGGAGGGGTGGGGGGGTAAGGCAGCTGTCCCTGCTGAGTGTTTGCCTGCTGCGTCCCGGATTCTGCAGAGAAGCAGAAGCCGAAAGCACCAGCCTGAAGATGACGAATGAGACTTCGTTGAAACGTCGCCAAGACACTTCAAATTCTACGTGGGAGAAAACCCGAAGAACCAAAGACCTATGTATGTGTGTGTGTGTGTGTGTGTGTGTGTGTGTGTGTGTGTGTGTCAAGTGTTTATTTTTTAGATTGCACCCTGTAAACCCAAATATGGGAGGAAGGAATCATTCTTTCCTTTTGCTTGTTTCAGCTCAACCCAGAGCCATCCTGCAAGCACAAATATATATATGTTGTTTAAAATTGTTGACGAAGAAATAAGGGATTTCTGATATAGCTATTTCGAGTTTCTTAACTCTCTTCAGTCAGAACTCACCCTTCCAGGTTCGAATCCCGGAAGGGTGAGTTCTGACTGAAGAGAGTTAAGAAACTCGAAATAGCTATATCAGAAATCCCTTATTTCTTTGTCAACAATTTTAAACTATATATATATATATATATATATATATATATATATATATATATATATATATATATATATATATATATATATATATATATATATATATATATATATATATATATATATATATATATATATATATATATATATATATATATATATATATATATATATATATATATATATATATATATATATATATATAAAATATTGTTTTTTAAATTGTGTGAAGATATCATTCTGATTGATAAATGCAGTTCACGTAATGGTATTTTTTATCAGTGTTTGTTGTATTTTATTTCAGTCAGTAGGTTGATTGAAATATAACTATGACCATGTGATAATGGTATATCATAGTATAACATATACCAAGTATAACTACTACCATATGGAAATCCACAGGTTTTTTTGAGGTTAAAAAGGATCCTCATACTCAGATTGCTTGGGAACCACTAAACTATAGGAAATTAAAGGCCGAGTTGGAATTCTAAGGGAAAAATAATACATACAAATATGATATAAATTTATAACATAAAAATATAAGATAAAGTATAGGAAAGAAATAGAAGAAAAGAAGAACACTGCATCAAGATTTGGACAAAGCCTATTTCAAAAAGTTGAACGGGATAATTCTGAATATATTTTCACTTACTTTGTGAAATAATCCCTAATGTGGAATTTGTCTAATTCACAGACATATTGAAATTTGGATTCACTGACCAAGCCCGTGACTCTTGAGATTAGACTACCTTAGTTGCTCCAGTCCCAGCAACTGGGATTTGAGAGAAAGCTTTAGGTTTTCTGTTTGCTCCACTTCATTGCCAGAGGTTCTTCTGACCAGTGTAATAGTGTTTTGTGTTCTATGTCAGCTAGATGTTTAGCTTTGACTTCGTTGTTTTATGAGAAGTACCAGCAAAAAAAATCTTATATTTCTGTTTCAGCCCTGACAAGAAATCTTTGGAAATTTGCAAATGTTTTTTTTATTTTTTTATTCCCCCAAATAGAAAAGATTTCTTCTCATTCACTTTCTAAACATAGCCTATGGTTAATACAGGTAATCCTTAACTTATAACCATTCATTTAGTAACCATTTGAAGTTACATCACTGGAAAAAAAATGACTTAAGCCTTATTATGTAAATCTTTGTGTCCTATCCCCATGGTCATGGTCATGGTCATGTGAACAAAATTCAGATGCTTGGCAACTGGCACGTAGTTATGATGTGATCACTTTTTGCAACCTTCTGAGAAAGTCAGTGGGGAAGCTAGATTCACTTAACAACTGTGTTACTAACATAACAACTGCAGTGATTCACTTAACAACTGTGGCAAGAAAGGTCATAAAAGGGACCAAAACTCACTTAACAATTGTCTTGCTGAGCAATGAAAATTTTGAGCTCAGTTGTGGTTGTTGAGAACTACCTGTAATGCCAATTATGGGAGTCAGAGAAAAGCAGATAGTTTAGGGGTTTTTTTTACACTTCTGAATCATAACCATTTGTGCACATCTCTTTAATTACACAGAAATCTCTTTGGCATGCGGTTGTGAGTTGTTACTTCCTCAAGTTAACCTTTTCATCTCCAAAAGTAATTGTTCATTAGTGAGAATATAATCTTTCACTGTTCTTTCCTTCTAGTTAAATATGACCTTAATAATCCTGCAAAACACGCCAAACTGGACTTTCTCAATAACCTTGCCACTGGACTGGTGTTTATTATAGTAGTTGTCAATATATTTATCACTGCTTTTGGAGTTCAGAAGCCGTCTCCTCCAGACCAGAAGGCATAGGAGGTAAGCTCCAGTTTAGAATAGAATATCATAAAACACAGTACTTTTAATCTGAAAACAAATCTATTTCTTCTTGTAGAGAAACATTTTTACAAGTCTATATAATTTCTATGTATTACAGAGTACAAATTATCATAGGTGGGTTCAGGAGTAATACTATTTTTATTTATTTCATATCTGTGCCCTAGCCACAGTAGAGATTGCATTATTCTCCTTTGAAACTCCTCCTCAGAAAGATCAGAAAAATTTTATTTTCATGTTCAATAAACTCATTTTCCATTTTTAATTAATTATAGTTAATTTAATTGTACGTGGTAAAACTAGACTTACTACAGTTAGTCGGTATTTCAGAAAGTACATCTTCCTGTTTATATTTAGCCAAATATTAAGATACACAGAAAATACTTTTTATGTTCCATGTGAACTTAAAAAGGAAACGGCCTTCTTGGTTACGGCAGAGTGATTATGGAAGCTATCTCACCAGGACACTGAGTTCACACTTACATTGATCTTATTTCGGTTCCACATTTTTGAATCTAGTCTCAGATGTTATGGGTGCTCTATCATTGGAGGTTTTCAAGAAGAGATTGACAACCACTTGTCTGGAATGGTATAGGGTTCCTTCCAACTCTATTATTCTGTCTGCTTTTTATCTAGATTTTAAATGAGTTTTGACGGATAAGTAGATAGGTTGATAACATTAACAAGATAAGCCAGAATCAATTGAAATTGGCTAATTTCCCCAGAACACAACCTAAGCAAACCATTGTTGTTCAATGGTACAGATAACAACAAATCTCAGTTAGTTGAAAATGAATACAAAGCTTCTGATTTCCACTAGACTGATGTACAAAAAGATGAGAAGGAAGTTTATGAATCCGAAGTTTACTTGTGCTACTTTTCTAGCATTATATTGAAAATACAGTCAGATTGTAAAATCAGTTGGGAGTAGTAGTTTAGTTAGGCCACCAAGTGCAGCATTGTTTATGAGGTAGAAAAAGGTTTGGAACATGGAAAATAATCAACACCAAATACTCTTATGGACACCTCTATTGCTCTTCATGGATTTTGCCCCCTTATGAATACTGATGGTTTCAGTTCATTTTTGCTCAAAGACCCAAACTTAATTGCTTAAAGCCATGCATTTGCATCAAACAGGGATTCTGGGAATTAAGTAGGTAAGAGGCAGCTATGGGACAGTGTTATCTCTTCTCTTGTTGTAGATTTATTTATATATTCTATACCTTCTCTATAGAAATTGGTCTGAGTATTCTGTGATGAAACAGGGAAAAGGAATTAAAGGGGTACTTTAAATGAAAATAATCAAGCTGCGTAGATCCTTGTAACTGATTTTTCATTTTTTCTTTTTAACTCCCAGAGACCAACATTCTGAAGACAGCTTCTGTATTTTGTGCCAGTTTCGCTTGGATGAAGAAACTCAACAAGCATGTCTTCCTTTCAGTTGGATTATTTACCAGAAAGGCCATTTTATCTAACTTCTTGGAAGAAAAATGAATTTAATTTGTAATAGGAAGTTGCAACCAAAGATGCTTGTACTGAACTTTCCACATAAACCTAAAAGTATTGCTTAAGGAAAAACTGCAGTGTAAATCTCTGAGATTTTCTTATGACTATTGAAGCTCAGTCCATGTGCCTTCAGAGAAATGCTGAACCAAGAAAGAGAGCAGTTATATTTGAAAGCATGGACTTCACATAGGTAGGGAAAGACCCATGTACATTTCAACATTAAACAATATTTTTTTCTACAAGACTTTCAAATCCCAATGTAGATTAAAAAACCCAAATTTGTTCATTATTTATATAATTTTATATAAATAATCATATCTGGTAGGGTGCTAAGTAAAGAAGAAAGTGAATGCAATAATAATTCGCAAATTATTGAAGACACATCTTTGCCGACAGGCCTGGGGCAGTTAACACCTTGCCCCAGCCAGTGTATGTTTGTTTGCATGTCTGTCTTTGGATGATTGGTTTTTAATTAAGAGGTTTTACAATGTATTTTAATGCCAGATTTCTTCATGTTAGTATCCATGTTGTAAGCCGCCCTGAGTTTTTGGAATAGGGCGGCATAGAAATCTAATTAAATAAACAAATAAATCAATGTGATGGTAATGTTGGGACAACAAACATCTGTTTTGCAAAGACCACCTCCCTTTAACTAATGTTCACTCGTTGTCATTCCAAGTGTTCCAAAGAGGTGGGTGTCCAGTAGAAATATATTGTAAAATTTTATATTGTTTCATTGATAATATAATCTGCTTAGAACAACTGTGATGAATGAAGCCATGCCTTATAGCTTGTAAACCATGGTTTATGGCTGAGAACATGTTATTTGTTCAATAAACCATGGTTAATTCAACTATAGCATGATGCATGCCCTTACTGTGTGAACACATCACAGCTTTGTATAAAGGCATTATAATATATATAATTTTGTTTACTTCTTTCTTATGGAATTGATGTTTATTATAGCTTCTGATCAATTGTTTAAGAGAGTTTATCTTTATATAGTACTTGATCAGAACAATTTGCTTGCCTGACTAAAACAGAGCAAAACTCCAAGCTGCATCTGAAATATAATTTCACACAATTGCTAGGATTTTTTTACGTATGTGTTTGAGTTCCAAACTAAGGGATGATGTAAGGGAACAATCAAACACATGTGTTGTTGTATGTGACAGAATAGCAATTTTATTCTAAATTCTCTCTTTCTTCCATATGCTACACCACCATTCCATATGCTTAAACATCTGCCAAATTTCTATGTTATCCACGAACAGAATAAGTACAGGGATAATAGGGTCATTTTACCCTGACACTTGTGAAGAGAAAGGATATAAAAAGTATCTCTCTTATTCCTTTTATGTCCAGTCATTCTGAATGGTGCTGCACCTTTTCTGCTTCTTTTGCACACAATGTTGGTGAGAAATATCTATGTGCTCATTTTGCCCAGTCACACTGGATAGTGAGATGGGTGGCATATAAATTTAATCAATAAATACATTTCAAACATGGCCCATCCATGGTTTATATTTTCTACTTTGGTAATGATTAGTAAGGAACACTGCAAAATCTTGATAGGTCTATCTATCATTTTTCCTGCTTCGGTGACCAAAATCCATTCTAGAAGGCACCTCAGAGTGCATACCTCTCCAACTTTTCCAACACAGTTCAAATGGCCTGCTAACTTTAAAACTGTTAAGTAGAAATAGAAAGGGCCATCCTATGCACAAGATGAGAACCAAATTTTGATTATATCCAGTTTTTCTCATTCTCATCATCTCATTCTTTCATTTGCTTTTTTAAAGTCAACCTACATAGAAAACAATAATTTTAAAAAAGAAAATATCTTTAATGAAATTGAATCAGGAAATTAGACTTTTTCAGAATATGTTTTGAAATTATAGATAATACAATTTTCTCCTTTAAAAAATATAGTGAACATTTTTTCTAATTTATCATTTGTGAGCACAAACTGCACTCTGTTTTTAGTTTCCTACAGATCTAGTGCTACTAAGATGTTTTATTTTTTTTATTTTGATTCATTAAATATATACATTTTAAATATATAGTATATAGCACATTAGTATTGACACAGGATAGAAGCCATTTCCTTTACCATTTCAGATGCTGTATTTTTCTACTAATAAAAATCATAATCATAAGATTCTAAAGAGTAAGATAATTTTTCTAGCAAAGAAAATAGAGAACAAAAAGGACAGAATTTTATTTGGATATCTGTTTTATTTTCACTGAAAATAATTGGACTTTATTATTAATAAGAAAGGGTTGTGGTTTTTTTTTTTTGTTCAGATGCAAAACTGGATCAAAAGTTTGCAGAATGTTGGTTCACAGCTACTGCCTTTATCAATTGTGTGAACAGGATTGCTTCTTCTGCATAAGAGCCAACTGTAATTCTGTACGTTCTTTCCAGGAAGTGAATCCTGGGTTGAATTAAGTAGGGCTTGCTTCAGCAAGAACAGATATTTTTCATAGATTGTATTTTTAATAAATTATATTAAAGTGCAGTATAATCAAATAATGTTTTTCATAGCTAATTGTGATAAAATCAAGAGTTTTTCCTAAACAGGACAATGGTTTAGGCATTACAAGTGAGGAGTGTTCTAAAATAGAATATCAATTCATGTTACAGATTTTTGCAAAATATTTTTTACAGCATACTATTTTGTTTTCTTGATGTCAGTGATGGGGTAAACTAGGGACAGCTGTGAGGGTGAATAAAGAAAGGTATCCAGGACTATGCAATCCAAGCCCTGTTATTGAAACTGATAAATCTAAGCTAGCTGGTCTCAATCTGGCTTCCTATGCATGGTTTGGATTACATGAGACAGTACATGATAGGTATTTTATTAAAAAAATGTACTAGAGGCACAGCTTGTCATGATTCTGATTTCCTATTCACATTAGAATCCTGTATTTAGATTGTTACTGTATTGCACTGTTTTAATTATTTTTTTTTCATTGCTGGTCAATAAACAGTTTTGATAAAGTGCACAGCATTTTTTATTTAGGCACCACTGATTATGATTCATTTGGAGCCCTTAAAACAAACCCTGGTGTGCATGGTAAGGATAACATCAGCTGGGTATCTGTTAGCTATATTAGTTTTAGTGGTACATGTCTAGGCAAAATAAAATATGGCTGGTTCTAATTGACTTCCTCCCTAAGGAAAAGCTTTGTAACATAGGAACACACTTATCAGAAAGGCAAGGTTTAAACACAACATATAGAACAGACTTATGCTTCCATGTTTTATCTTTTAGAGTTACTTTACATGTACCTCTTCATTTCATCATTCCCCAGAAATTCTCTGAGGGTTGTTGTGAAGCAAGACTAGGGAAAGATTATGACATGTTGCAACATTGAGTGGTTGGACTACACATTTCTCTATTCATGTTTATTTTGGATTCTATAATGTGGTTCAACCAGGCATGATTGGTCTTTCCTTCCTTCCTTCCTTCCTTCCTTCCTTCCTTCCTTCCTTCCTTCCTTCCTTCCTTCCTTCCTTCCTTCCTTCCTTCCTTCCTTCCTTCCTTTCTTTCTTTCTTTCTTTCTTTCTTTCTTTCTTTCTTTCTTTCTTTCTTTCTTCTTTCTTTTTTCACATACATATATTTTGCCTTTCCTGCAGGAGCTCAAGCTGTGAGATAGATAAAGGGGATGAAAGGAAGAGTCTGACCCAAAGTTACCCAGTGATCTTTCATGGCGAGGGTGAATTTATACCGGTATCTAGATTTCTCTCTGATCCTCAAATAACATACAGCACACTATCTCTGTAGCACTTGAATCACATTCATGCACTCCTTTGTGCCTTTAGACAGAAGTCCCATTTGCCCAGATAAGATTGCAAGAGGATTGCAACTTGAGGGTCTATAAGCCTCTAGGGCTGGCAGAGCGAACCTCTTGTTTTCTTGTATATCCTTTGTTTTTATTTTCCTTACAAGCATTTTAATTACTCAGCTCTTTTAATCTGGGATGGTGTTCACTCCCTTCTCTTCTCTGGATGGAAAGAAGTGAGAAGTGGTGTACCCCAAGGTTCAGTTTTGGGACCTTTACTTTTTAATTTATTCATCAATGATCTGGATGTAGAAATAAATAGTGAGGTAGCAAAGTTTGCTGATGACACCAAATTGTTCCGGGTAGTGAAAAGTGAAACTGACTGTCGGGAGCTCCAGAAGGATCTCTCGAAATTGTGTGAGTGGGCAACAAAGTGGCAAATGCATTTTAACCTAAACAAGTGCAAAGTTATGCACATCGGGGCAAAGAACCCCAATTATACTCACCAACTGATGGGGACCAAACTTTCTGAGACAACCCAAGAAAGGGATCTTGGGGTTTTGGTGGACAGCTCGATGAAGATGTCAACCCAATGCGCAGCAGCAGTAAAAAAAAGCAAATTCCATGCTTGGCATGATTAGGAAGGGAATAGAAAATAAGTCAGTAAGTGTTGTATTGCCTCTGTACAAATTGATGGTGAGACCACACTTGGAGTACTGTGTACAGTTCTGGTCACCGCACCTCAAGAAGGTTATAATGGAACTGGAAAAGGTGCAAAAAAGGGCAACAAGAATGATCAAGGAAATGGAGCACCTCCCTTATGAAACCAGATTGCAACGCCTTGGTCTCTTCAGCCTTGAAAGACGGTGTTTAAGGGGTGACTTGATCGAAGTGTATAAAATCATGCATGGGATAGAAAAGGTGGATAGAGAAAAATTCTTTTCTCTATCACACAATACTAGGACAAGGGGGCACTCCCTAAAGCTCATAGGTAAGAAAGTGAGGACAAATAAAGGGAAATATTTCTTCACCCAGAGGAGGTCGTGACAGCTGTCAGCCTTGATAGCTTCAAGGCAGGGTCAGACAGATTCATGAATGCCAAGTGTATCGGTGGTTATTAAAACGGATGTCCATGTGCCACCTCTATGTTGGTTGAGGCAGGCAGGATTCCCTTGAGTACCATTTGTTGGGGGTCAAGGGAAAGGGAGGGTTTTGCTTTGGCCTGATTCAGCATGGCTCTTCTTATGTTCTTATGTTCTCTTTCCCTCTGCCTATCTCACATGTTCAGATTTCCCACTTTGAAGCAAAGTTTCCCACTAAGCAACTTTCATTTCCTTTTCCTTGGCCATTTCACGCCAATAGCACTCAGTCTGAATGGCAAGAAAGACTTGAAGAGTACAGCACTCTTTACTCAAAATAAAGCATAGTCATTCTGTCTTTGTGCCTTGCATATAACCTCTGTTGCATTTCCCACAAGCAGATTTCACAATTTTAAAAAATTACGATTTCTTAGAAGCGTGCATTGTTCTGCTCATTGGGAAGCAGCACACTCAGGATTGTAACAGCTTTTCAGTAAATTGAAAATGTCAAACAGTTCAATTCCCCCTCCACCCCCAGAAAATATAACTGATGTGTGCCTTTCAGGGTTGGGACCAACTGAAGTTTCAAGAACCAGGGAGTCTGCAAGAAGGGTGGTGGTCAAAAAAGCCAGAATGATGGTCACAAACAGATGGCAGTTGAATCCCCATACATGGTTGTGGGTGCCATCTCTCCCTTTTCAACTCACCTTCCCTCTCCCAGATCTCCCTGAAATAGGGGAAGTTACATTTCAAGCAGACTTTAGATGCAACAAGAGTTAAGGGAGGGGGGGAAACTTAGCTGAGTCATCAGTGCAGTCAACTGGCAGAGACCTTTGCATCCTGAGAAAATCAGTTGCCAAGGAACAGATCCTGAATGTGAGTTATCCCACCCCAAAAGGGATTTTGCAAAGAGGAGGGGGCCCTCTACATTTAATTTTTTCTGTTGTTCCCTTTGGAGTGATTTTCCAAGAGTGGCCAAAAGCCAAATAAGAAGGAATAAAAATCCTGGTTGGAATTTGGGGAATCAAGCTAGAAACTACATGCAATAGAGATTTGATTAGATTTCGTGAACAGTGAACCATACTAGGATGTTGTTATCTCTGTGTTGCAGAGACCGGATGTATCAAGGAAGCTCATATGGGCATAGGAAACCAATAGGTCCACCCCCCAATCATTCAGGATTTCATAGGAGAAAGCCACTGCTCTGACCTTTGTTTGAAAATGGTTTAGAATCCATTCAAATGCCAGACTTTTTGTTCCTGGAGCAGCACATGAAAGGGTAGACCGAATTTCATGCCATTGCTTTAAATCTACTACTACCAGGCCTTTACAACTAAATGTCAGACTACCAAATGTGTTTAGACAATCGTATTTCCTGATACACATTAAATTTTACTCCATGCTGACAGAAGTTTCAGTAGAGAACAAATCATGAATAATAAAATAGCCTAAGCTTTTATTAGGCATCTTGGGACCACGCTCATTATAATGCTTACTCGGCTCTTTATAAGTGGGTGAATTAAAATGACAACTGCTATCTTTATTAGCCCAAACTCTCAAGTACTGTTTTATAGTGTTAGTCTCCCATGACCGGGTTTTAATTCCCTGAAGCACATGACCTACCTATAATTTACTGGAAGAAAAACCCATTGTATGGGTAAAGGTATTTAAATTATGCTATTAGCTTGGAACTAAATGCACTCTAAAAATGACTAGGCCAAGAAATCTGATTTTTTTTTGACAAAAGTGTTTTTTGCTTAGAAAAGAGCAATAATTAAAATCATAACCTTGAACAACTCACTTGCAAATGTCTGCTTTACTATGCTGAAAAAAAATATTCCGTCTTCTGGAAACCAATGAAATGCTATTTATTGTGGTCTCTGTGCTTCACACATATGAGTTTTGAAATTAGGAAATGCCCTATTTTGAATCTTTGGGAGCATAATTAACGACTCCCGTCATTCAGAGCTAATCTTGAGATCAAAAATTCTTCAAGATGCTTCTACATATCTGGCACGCTTGCTAATTAGGAGTTCCCTATACTATGTAAAAAATGTCATGATGCTGCCTTTAAAAGAGGGTTTATTGGTAGAAACACACATTTCACCAAAGCCAGGCAGGTTCAGAGCCAAAGTCATTTTTGCTTTATTGTTTTATTCAAAGAATGAATTTTGGCATAGATTCTTCCAAATGAGGGACCGGGCTGGTACCATTGAGAAAGGACCTCAAGAACTTCTGTTTGGTCAGCTAAGTCTAGCTGCCGTCTCAACATTTGCATTAATCCATGTGCAGAAGACAGTTTAGGCTGCTTGTCCCTACTGTCACTGTTTTGTTTGAAGCAGGAGAAATTTAGCAGTATTACAAAAAAAGAGGGGAAAATGTCTATCCAATCCTTTCTTAAGAACCTCCAGTGATGGAGCACCCACAATTTATGGAAGCAAGATGTTCCACTGATCAATTGTTCTCACTGTCAGGAAATTTATTCCTTAGTTCTAGGTTGGTTCTCTACTTGATTCCATCTATTGCTTCTTGTCCTGTCTTCAGGTGCTTTGGAGAATAGGTTGACCCTCTCTTCTCAGTGACAGCCCTTCAAATACTTGAAGACTGCTATCAAGTCACCCTAGTCCTTCTCTTTGTTAGACTAGACCAGGGATAGGCAACCCAAAACACTCAAAGAGCCACTTGGACCTGTTTGCCACCAAAAACAAAACACTGGGAGCCGCAAAACCCTTTTGCTATCTAAAATGAAGATAACACTGCATATATCCTTTTTTACCTTGAATGTGTGTGTTTGTGTGTGTATATATAAAATAAAGGTAAAAAAAGGATATATGCAGTGTTATCTTCATTTTAGATGTCAAAAGGGTCTCTCTCTGTCACTTTCCTCTCTTTCTTTTCTCTTTCCCTCTTTCCTCTAACTTTTTCTCTTTCTGTCTCTCTTTTATCCTCTTTCCTCTCTTTCTCTTTCCTCGCTCTCTCTTCTTTCTTTCCTCTTTCCTCTCTTTCTCTTCTTTCCTTTCTCTCTTTTCTCAATCTTTTTTCTCTTTCCTCTCCTCCTCTCTCTTTCTTCTTTCTCTCTCTTTCCTCTCCCTCTTTCTCTCTCCCTTTCCTCTTTCTCCCTTTCCTCTTTCTCTTTCCTCTCTCTCTTCTCTTTCTCTTCCCTCTTTCTCTTCCCTCTTTCCTCTTTCCTCTAACTTTCTCTCCTTCCTCTTTTTTCTCTTTCTCTTTCCTCTTTTTTCCTCTCTCTTTCTTTCCTTTCTCTTATTTCTCTTTCTCTTTCCTATAACTTTCTCTCTCTTTCCTCTTTCTTTCCTCTCTCTTTTCTCAATCTTTTTTCTTTCCTCTTTTTCTTTCCTCTCCCCCTTTCTTTCTCTCTTTCCTCTCCCTCTTTCTCTCTCCCTTTTCCTCTTTCTCTCTTTCCTCTCTCTTCTCTCTTTCTTTCCTCTTTCTCTTTCCTCTTTCCTCTAACTTTCTTTCCTCTCTTTCTCCTCTTTCCTCTTTTTTCCTCTTTCTCTTATTTCTCTTTCTCTCTTTCCTAACTTTCTGTCTCTTTCCTCTTTCTTTCCTCTTTTTCTTTCCTCTTTCCTTTTTCTCTTTCCTCTCCCCCTCTTTCTTTCTCTTTCCTCTCCCTTTTTCTCTCTCCCTCTTTCTCTCTTTCTCTTTCCTCTCTCTCTTTCCTCTTTCCTCTCTCTTCTCTCTTTCTTTTCTTTCCCTCTTTCCTCTAACTTTCTCTTTCTTTCCTCTCTTTCTCTTTCCTCTCTCTTTTCTCAATCTTTTTTCTCTTTCCTTTTTCTTTCCTCTCCCCCTCTTTCTTTCTCTCTTAACTCTCCCTCTTTCTCTCTCCCTCTTTCTCTTTCCTCTCTCTTTCCTCTTTCCTCTCTCTCTTCTTTTCTCTTTCCTCTCTTTCTCTTTCCTCTTTCTCTTTCCTCTTTCTCTTATTTCTCTTTCTTTCTCTCTTTCCTCTAACTTTCTCTTTCTTTCCTCTCTCTTTTCTCAATCTTTTTTCTCTTTCCTCTCCCCCTTTCTTTCTCTTTCTCTCTTTTATCTCCCTCTTTCTCTCTCCCTTTCCTTTTTCTCTTTCCTCTCCCCCTCTTTCTCTTTCCTCTTTCTTTCTTTCTCTTTCCTCTTTCCTCTAACTTTCTCTTTCTCTCTTTCTCTTTCCTCTCTCTTTCTCTTCTCTTGCTTTCCTCTTTCTCTCTTTCCTCTTTCTCTCTTTCTCTCTCTCTCTCTCCCTCCAGGTGAAGAGAGAGAGAGAGCGAAAGGCGGACGGCGCCAAACGGACGGGGAGGGGGAGCAGGATGGGAGGCAGCAGCTCCCAGCTGCCTCCCCACCACATTTTCAGCCAAACGGACAGGGAGGGGGAGCAGGATGGGAGGCAGCAGCTCCCAGCCGCCCACCACCACATCCTCAGCCGAACGGGCGGGGAGGGGGAGCTGGACGGGAGGCAGCGGCTCCCAGCGGCCCCCCCACATCAACAGCCAAAGAAGTGGGGAGGGGGAGCAGGACAGGAGGCAGCGGCTCCCAGCCACCACCCCCGCCGTGTCCTCAACCGAATGGGCGGGGAGGGGGAAGACGAGAGGCAGCAGCTCCAGCAGTGGCCACTGCAGCATGGTCGGGGTCCCCGCTGCCCCTGGCCCGGCCCCCGCCCCTGCCGCATCCTCAGCCACTTCACCATTGCAAGAGGAGGGCGCCAAGGCCGGGTACACCATGGGCAGCCACGCCAGCAATGAGGAGTGCCGTAGCGGGAACGAGGGGGGGTCCCGATTGCCGCTGGCCCCACTGGCGTCGCAGCCCAAGGTCTCCTCCTGCAGCACCAAGGGCGGCGGTGGCTCCCCAAAAGTGGCCAAGGCGTCACCAATGGGGCCAAGGTGCAGCCGGGTGGTGGAGAACCCTGTGGAAGCCAGGCGAGCTTCGTACCTGACTGCCACCCGGCCTGGCTTGGGGAGACATGTGGCTGGCTTGGCTTCCCGGGGAGTGATGCCTGCGCCAGCCACTGCCCCAGCCATGACTGCTGCTCGGCCCAGGGCGCCATGTAGCTGGCTCGGCTTCCCGGGGAGTGATGCCCGTGCCGGCCGCTGCCCCAGCCATGACTGCCACCTGGTCCGGCCTGAGGAGACATGTGGCTGGCTTGGCTTTCCGGGGAGCAATGCCCGTGCCAGCCGCTGCCCCAGCCATGACTGCCGCCCGGCCCGGGTCAACATGTGGCTGGCTCGGCTTCCCGGGGAGCAATGTCCGCGCCGGCCACTGCTCCAGCCATGACTGCTCCAGCCATGACTGCCCAGCGAGCGGCCCGGGGATGGCCCAGGAAGCGATGCCCAGGCTGAGACTGCTGCCTGGAACAAGTAAACGGGGGGGGGTACCACCTGCCCTGCATCTGCTTCGTGGCAGTGCTCTATGGACTCAGAGCTCCCTCTCTCCTCCCACCACTGACCCTCTGTCTCCAACTCTGCTGCTGCTTGGCCAACGGTCACGCCGGCTGGGCATTGGAGGAGCTGCTCTCCCTTGCGGCTGCCATTTGTGGAAGGGCTGGCTCGCTCAGCGGAGGCTCAGCCGGGCCGCTCCCAGAGGGGATATTGTGGCTTCCCCACATGGCTTCCCAGCCACGTGTGCCTCAGATGGGGCCAGCCCGGGAAAGGGACTTCCTGGCCACCCTTCTCCCAGGGGGTGGGGCACCCGGGCACAGGGCCAATCAGGAACCCTGTGAGGGGACAAGTCCACATGAGAGAGAGAAAGAGAGAAAGTGCCTCTCTCTCTCCTTGTCTCTCTCTGAAAATGGTGGGGGGAGCCTCCGGAGCCGCAGGACTAGACATATCCATTCCCATGGACTAAACATATCCGTTCCCACAACTGGTCATCATGTTTTAGCCTCCAGTCCCCAATCATCTTAGTTGCTCCTCTCTGCACTCTTTCTAGAGTCTCAATATTTGTTTTATATCACGCTGGCCAAAATTGGACAAAATATTCCAAATGTGGTTTTACCAAACCACTATAAAGCAGTACTAACACTTTATTTATTTATTTATTAATCAAATTTCTATACCGCCCCTCTCCCGAAGGACTCGGGGCGGTGTACAGCCTAAAATTTAAAAAACATATAGATATACAAAATTTAAAATAATTAAAAATGAATTAAATAATTTGGCCGAAATCCTCATTTAAAACCCAACACATACAAAGCTTAAAATCTTAAAAATACTCAGTCCCCCTAAAACATTTTGACCCTATTGGAACCGAAGCTTCTATGCCAGGCCGGCCTGTCGAAAGAGGAATGTTTTTAGTTCCCGACGGAAGGTGCGTAAATCTGTTATTGTACGGAGTTCGGTGGGGAGCTCGTTCCATAACGTGGGAGCTCCCACAGAGAAGGCTCTCCCCCTGGGGGTCGCCAGCCGGCACTGTCTGGCCGATGGCTCCCTGAGAAGGCCCTCTCTGTGGGAGCGTACCGGACGGCGGGAGGTATTTGCTGGCAGTAGACGGTCCTGTAAGTATCCGGGTCCGATGCCATGGAGCGCTTTAAAAGTGGTCACTAACACCTTCAACCGCACCCGAAAGACCACCGGCAACCAGTGCAACTCACGCAGGAGCGGTGTTACGTGGGAGCGCCACGACGCTCCCATCACTACCCGTGCGGCCGCATTCTGGGCAAGTTGGAGCTTCTGGGTGCACCTCAAGGGGAGCCCCATGTAGAGAGCATTACAGTACTCCAGCCTGGAGGTCACGAGGGCATGAGTGACTGTGCGTAGCTAGTCCCGGTCTAGGAAGGGACGCAACTGGCGCACCAGGCGAACCTGGTAGAACATCCTCCCGGCCACGGCCGTCAGATGGTCCTCTAAGGACAGCCGTGAGTCCAAGAGGATTCCCAAATTGCGAACCCTTCCTGTGGGAGCCACTGTTTCGCCAATACACAGCGATGGAATCAGCTGGCTGTACCGGGACGATGGTAACCACAGCCACTCGGTCTTGGAGGGGTTGAGCTTGAGTCCGTTTCTCCCCATCCATACCCGCACAGCCTCCAGGCACTGGGTCAGCACGGCAAGGGCATCGTTGGGGTGGTTCGGCGTGGAAATGTACAGCTGGGTATCATCAGCGTACTGGTGGTACTCCACGCCAAAACCACGGATGATCTCACCCAGCGGCTTTACATAAATGTTGAACAGTAGAGGCGAGAGGACCGACCCCTGAGGTACCCCACATACGAGGGGTCTCGGGGTCGACCTCTGGCCCCCTGTCAACACAGACTGCATCCGGCCAGAGAGGAAGGAGGAGAACCACTGCAAAACAGTGCCTCCTATGCCCAGCCCCTCCAACCGTTGCAGCATGATACCATAATCGATGGTATCAAAAGCCTCCGAGAGGTCCAATAGCACCAGAACAGAGGAGCAACCCCTGTCTTGGGCCCGCCAGAGATCATCCACCAACGCGACCAATGCTGTTTCCGTGCTGTAGCCAGGCCTGAAGCCCGACTGGAATGGATCAAGATATGCCGATTCCTCCAGGTGCTGCGGGAACTGTCGGGCAACCACACTCTCAACAACCTTCGCAAGAAAGCGAAGGTTGGAGACGGGACGGTAGTTTGATAAAACAGCTGGATCCAGGGCAGGCTTCTTGAGGAGGGGTCTCACCACTGCCTCTTTCAAGGCAGCGGGAAAGACACCCTCACTCAAGGAAGCGTTGATAATTGCTCGGAACCAGCCTCGTACCACCTCCCGGGAGGCCAGCGCCAACCAGGAGGGGCACAGGTCCAGTAAACATGTGGTCGCCCTAAGTCCCCCCAGCAACCTGTCCACGTCCTCGGGGGTCACGGGGTCAAACTCAACCCAGGTAACGGTCTCAAGACCAGCCTCCGCCTCTCCCATTGGACATACCCAGTTGAAGTCGAAGCCTTCCCGTATCTGAGCGATTTTATCATACAGATATTTTCCGAAATCCTCAGCTCTACCCTCTAAGGGGTCTCCCCTCACCTCACTTCACATGACTTTGATACTATCCCTCTGTTGATGCAGCCTAGACTGCATTTTTTGGCAGCTGCAGTGAAGTGCTAGCTTATATTTAAATGTTTGTCCCCTAGGACTCATAGATCCCTATCATAGTTACTGCTGTTGAGCCACATACCACCTAATCTATACCTGTGCATTTGGTTTTTCTTGCCCAAGTGCAAGAATTGAATTGCATTCAATCAAGAACCTTCAGTTTCTTCATCAGGAGCTTTTATCAGCTTCAGTGCCCCATGATGTTCTTCCTAAATACAGTGACATAAATTTAAGGATGATCTCTCAGTTGCTGAAAAGCATTGTTTCTGTTCCTAAGTTTCAGATCAAGGCCACTTAAGAGAGTCATGCTTAGCCATAAATTTTTGTGAAATTGTATACAGTGATGTCAACATATATTTCATGTTATTGTGCTTATCAGGGGGAAGAAAATGGAAGAAATGAAGTCTGAAAAGCTCTAGCTGTCTCTACCAAAGAAACCACTAGATTATCTTGCTTTATACATATTTTTTAGAGAATAAGCCACAAACCATACAGCAAACCACAGTGACATGTTCATGTCCTCAAAAAGCTAGCATCTTCATACAGCATTCCTCCAAAGTCTTTTATATTTTAAAAAGAAGATAACTTCCCAGCAGACCTGTTTCTGCCAGTTGGGATTATCTGGCAATTGTCAATTATAAAAGTTTCAGGAGGAAACCCTGTTAAGGAGGCAGTTAAAGCTAATATGAGAATAGTGCTCCTTTCCACAATGGATGCCCTCTTATTTACCTTTGCAAGAATTAGAGCCCAGATAGCAATTATCATCTTGCTGTTGTGCTCAGTCGACAGTATCAAAGTGAAAGAAATGAAGAGGGCAATGTGAGGACTTGTTTATCTGTGGTAGGTAGATACATAGATGATGATGATGATGATAGATAACAGGGCTAGCTAGCTAGCTAGCTAGCTAGATGAAAGGTAATAGATGATACAGTACATAGATATTTTCATCAGAACTATATTGAATGCCTCTGCAATTTACTGACTGGACTTGACTCTTATTCATTGGACAATATTGAAACATATTGCATGAAGGATTGATCTAACTCAATAGTCAAGATTCTGGCAATTAAACAACTATGTATGTCAGGCCCATGCAAACATATATGAACTGCCAGTCTTGTGCAGCCCATTGGCATCACCTCAGCAAATCCGAAAGGACATACTGTAACGGCCTTCAGGCCTCCCCAGCACCACATCACTGATGCCATTCTGCTACTTGCCAAAGAGCTGATTGATATTCTTTGTGGCCAGCTATTATTTTTAATTTATCAATGCCCCCCATTCTCTGCTCTATAACCACTGTTCTTGAGATTACATTGTAGTCAAACATTATCTGAAGGACAGTATTCATTGTGGGATTGCATTTGCGTTGCCTTTCCGTCTAATACCTTTTATTTCTAGGTAACCCTTGTGGGAGTTGCAATACAATTGGCCTCCCAAATAACAGTTCTCTTATTTCAATTCTCCAATAAAACACAAAACATGAGCTAATGGTTTTTCTGTTAAAAAATTGTCACAAGATTATGTTTAATTTGGTTTTAAAATTTTAATTTTATACACACATAATTTTTAATTACATACAACCAGGTACATTAAACACTCATTATAAATAAGAATGGAAGTATTTTATGCATGTTACAGCCTGATAAAAACTTTCCCCTGAAACTGCATTCATACTGGACATTTATTGAGAAGAACCTTGCACATACATTTATTTTAACAGGCACATTTCTTTTTTAATTTTTGTTGTTTCTATTTTACTTCATTTGGTCTTTTCCCCTTCCATTCATAGATTAAAAGGAAAATAAAATAGTAATATAATGAAAACAAAGTTCCCAAATCCAATGCTTATTGATACCCACTCAAGTATCAGAGACTGATACTTCTTTATGTGGCTTCCTTGTTATAAAATCCTGGGAATCTGGGCATAAAAAAGTAAAAGGCTGCCTTTAATGCAACATATTCCTATTACCTATTTTAAAACTGAATCTCTCCTGTAAACTACCCCATTACATTTTAACATTTTACCTGATTCACTGGGATGGAGACTCTGAAGGGAAAAAAAGTTTAAGTTTAAGTTTAATCAAATTTATATGCCGCCCTTCTCCCAAGACTCAGGGCGGCTCACAACAATACAATAAAAATTGGTAAAAATTAATTGCATTCACACAACATACAAACATTTGCAATTTTGCAAATTTCAAAGACTACTGCAATATTTATTGGCTGGACTTTGAAAGGCTAACATCAGTTTTCCCATTCAAATCCAGAACACCACAGAGCCCTAATAGGTATCTATTCTTTTATTGCAAAATCATCCTTGTAGACCAATTGGAAACCTCTTTTCATATTAGAATTGTCATCTCCTTTAGCATATCTCTCATTAACATTTGTTAAATCTATCAGCAGCAGTTCCCAACATTTGTTTTTTTTAATGCAAATGAATATATTGTCATCAAAGTCTTTGAAAACCACATTGGGTCATCAGGCCAGTCCCTGCGGGCAGCAGCTTTTCTTCTCTCCCTCAAAACTGTATCCCTAAACCACATTTAAAGGATAATTTTAAAAAATGACAAAAAACATCTAAAGCCGCATGAATATCACCTGAAATCTGTAAAAAAAAATTGGAATGAATGGGTTTCAAGATACCATGTACATTATATTTATGTGGACTGAATGGAAACAAAAAAGAATTAGAATTGCTCCAAAAATATTTTAAGGCCATCATTGGATTATTTGAATATTTAAGATAAATGTATAGCAATTTCCTCATATATTGCACAGCTATCTTATTTACTCTTATTTACGAGCAGTGTTCAGGCAGTATAGGGAATAGGGCTGGCATCATCAGCAAAGAAAACTATTACCACATGCCATTTTGTTTTCTTCAACATACAAAGAGGTTTGGTCTGCTAGCATCATGATCTCAAGCCGCTTGAAAGGTATTATTTTTTTCTTTTTGAAAACAGATGGATCACTTCTAAGAGTCTTCTATGCCTAAACCAAATTAGAGATAACAATGCATGGCACTGAAATAGCCTGTTCAAATAAACCTTATTCAGTAAACAAACAGAAGTGGCCAGGGTATTAGGGTTATGCAATGCTCCAGTCTGTATTGGAAGAAAAATATTGGAAAGGACAGCAGTACCAAACACAGCTCTTACCTGTGGTTCATTAAAGCACAGACACAGCTGCGTTCACAAATCACTGCCAGCTTCTGGGTTCACATTCCTGCCTATTTTGAAGCAGCTCTTTCAAATCAGATCCAGTTCATACAACAGTGCTTTCTTCTATTGTCCGGAATGCTTTTTATTGCTTAAAACTTTTTTTTGTCCTTTCTGGGCAGATGAGCACACTTTAAATAAAAGTCTCATGTTTTGGTTTCAGCACCAACCATAATGTTTTACTTTTTAAAATGTTTATAATACACTTTAACAATGCCAGCTTTTAATTTCCAACTTTTAATTTAGAGCTTCCAACCAGATGCCAGCTTCCTGTTTATTATTTAATTTAAAGAATGTAAAAAAAAATCATAAGGTGAAGTAGGAGGCTCTAAGGGCATTGTCAGTGGGGGAATGATGGCTATAGGCATGTGAATTATTCCTCAAAAATAGGGATGATCCCCTCCCAATCTTATTGTTAAATAATAAAATAACAAATTAGATATTTTTCTAATCACCAGAAGAAAAAATTCTGGACCTCTTTGGTCTAATGTTATTGCCTCCTAAGAATTTCTTTAAGGGTAATGGAAAATGTCTGGGCATCCTTATGAAGTTTTAGTCCCTTGCTTCACATTGGACCATCAACACCATGACATTTATTATGCAGCTAAGCAACATCACCAGTGCTAGTAAATGCGGCATTTGCTTCCTTTGGGGTATTTTAATCAAATTCTTGGAAGCCAGAATAGGAGATTAATGATGCCAGTTCAGGGTAGAATACAACCTGAACTTGGCTCTTCCATCATCAAATGTAATATTGGGAATACCTTTGTGGTGCAGATGCTATCAGGATCTGATTAAACAACATCCAAAGAAGATCTATCTATAGAAATAACACATTAAGTAAACTTTAATGTCATATGTATATGGATTGTATATAACTGAGCACCAGAATATTCTAGATGGGATTTTTTTTCCCCAATAGAGAATATTTGTAGTAGCTCAGGGTTGAAATGAGTGCTCTTTGAGCTTGTTTTCTCGCAGACATTTCATTACCCAAACTAGGTAACATCATCAGTGCTAGACTGTCTGTTGATGTTACCTAGTAGTTTAGGTAATGAAATGTCTGCAAAAAATGTCTGCAACTCAGAGAACACCAAGGACTCCTCATGGGATATTTTCTCTTTACCCTGTGGATGACTGGACTATTACTTTTTTGAATATTGGCTAAAGTGAGGGGAAAGGCATGTTATTTTTTTCAAAAGCTATTTGAATGATGGTCTGTATATTTTAAGGTTTCTTTTTATAGAGTTGGTCATATAACCAGCCTATAAGTTCAAAAATACTTTTATACTCGCTGACTCAAAACCTCTTATGGATTTTTTTGCATAAAAATGGAAAACAACAACTTGGACTTATGGTGTTGATTAGATAGAAAAGATTATAAAAAGAAGAAGAATATGATGAGGTTAAAATATATTTGTACTCATAACTGCTATGAAGAATGTTGAAAGCCACCCTCCTTATATCTTTTTTCTTTCTTACATCTTTTGCTTTTCTTTGATTAGTAGCTTTTTTATTTTTTCCCTTTTTTCTATTAGTTTGTGTTAGATGTTACATTCTGGTTTAAAAGTTTTAATTAAAATTACATATTAAAAGCCTTTTAAATTTGACTGGATGAATAACTTAACCTTCAAAATTGAATTTTAGTTTGAGCTTTGATGCTACAAAGGATTCCATAAATTTTCAGGTGTATAATTCATGTGTCAACGCTGCAATGAACTTGGCTGAAGCCATTTTTGCTTCGTTTTCGGTTGCCACAGTAATGGGAGGGGGGGAAATGAGTGATTCTAAAGTTAGACTAAACAATAAACTGTCCTGTGGGAACTAAGGTCGTTGCTGCCTGGATTTTGGCGGGCTGAGCTTTCCAACATAGTTTATTGGGGAATGTGATTTGTGACATAGCAATGGGGTGGGAAGTCCAACTTTATAACATTGTAACCTTTGGGAGGGAACTTCAGTCTTGGTTTCACTTTTGACTGTACCGATACTTTGTAGCCAATAAATACGTTCTTTAAGGAAACCTCTTGCCTTGGAATTCTGTTTTTACTGGTCTCATCTATCGGAACCATGACATCATGCTTCTACTACAATTATCTCTGAAACCAAAACAAGCTGTATTTCTTTTCTAAGTCAAGCTTGTACTTTAGAATGGCAATTGGCCAGAGACCATTATTCTTTTTAAAATTGATGGGGTCCGACTGAGCATTGCTACAGCATTCTTTCTCCTATTATGCAGAAAATAAGTAGCTGACAGATCAGTTTTTAAGAATCCTGCACATGAATGCAAGGTTAGTCATGTGTCTCCTGCAGTGCTCTCTCACCATCCTGTGGTGACTCAAGGAAATACATGAGGAGGTTTCTTGCCAGGTACAATTTTTTAGCTATGAGGATAGGAAGAAGAGGTTTTTAAGGGCTAAACAATTCACCCAGAACGTCCCTAACAAGAGGCACATGCAAAACACAACAGGATAACTGCTGAAGGTATAGTGCAAACATCTTCAATCACCACTACAGCATCATTTTATTTTATTTTCTCTTCAGAAAGTGCCTCTAAATTTGTGAATAGTCAAATTCCATGGTTAAACCAGTTTCTATTGTTTTGGCAAGGAAGCACAATCTATTTCAAGTCCAGGAGAGAATAGCATCGGGGTTCCTCTCTTTGGCTACGGCTATGCAATGAATGTATGCATTCACTGGCATTTTTAATTAAACTGTAGCTTGTGATTGTATTTTCAACCTGCCCAGCTAGATGGCTGATCTCAACATGCTAAACAGACTAGAACTGGATAGTTCTTTGATGTCAGATTAACAAGAAAGTCCAGGATTGTTACTAGACTGAGAAATGTACAAATTATCCAGGAATAAAACATCAGCAAAAAATATCTGTGCTGTTGCCAAGAAAAAAAAATGTGTCCATAAGGTTGAATTCAGTTCAAGGACTTTACTTACATTCTCCTAGAACAAGCCAACTTTAAGCTGTGACAATAACATGTGGGCAACTGAAAATAGGAAACTAAAAGCTTGACACACTCCACATGGCCATGCCAGAAAAGGAGAGGTGTATGGGACCCCAACATTTGAATATATAATCACACTAAGTGATAGTTCAACATTTCATCTGAACCAGGCCTCTGCTCGATCACCAAACAATGAAAAGTCTTTTGGTCATATAAAGACTAAGTTTGTGTTTAGACGTGAATCTTTTGCACACTGTTGCTTTTCAACGTTGCTGCTGTTGCTTGAAAATCTGCAATGCAATTCTTGTTCAATTCATCATGAATGGTTACTGGAAAGAAGTTTCCCTGTAAAACAACTTCCTTCAGTGTGCAGACTAGAGTGGAATATACTCCAACTGCTATCTGCTATTCCTGTTCATTTCAACTCTCTTTTTCACCCTTTTGCTTCTTCTTCAGTTCTCCAAAGAAACTACGGTAGAAGTTATGATCAGGCACGTGAGTGTTTTATATAATTGTGTAGCACCTTTTCCTTCTTTAAAAAAGTGGATTTGGGGAATTTTAAAATACTTAAAGCAAGTCAGCACCTTCCACTTAATCCCCAAGCTTTAAACAACATGATTCCATAGACAACCAAGGAAGATTAACTTAAAACAATGATTTGGAAAGTATCCCTTACAGAGTTGAAGAATGGCCACTTCTACATACACTAGGGAAAAAATCCAGAGTATCAAAGGTGAAAATCAGGGAAAGGCGGGATGTGGCATTAATTTTAAGTGTACAATGTATTGACCTTCCGAATTCCAATATAAGAAAAAAAAAATGACGCATGTACAAATCCAGTGTGCTTTCTCACAGCTGAGGAATTCATGGAAATAGGGAGAAGAGCAAAGATCATTATAGCACTCCTGAGTTTTAAAGATATGTAGTCTCCTATATTATACCACACTTTGAAGCTTCATGTGCTTAAGTCTTTCCAGCTACACAGATTACCCTTGTTAAGAGAGGTAAAAAAAGACAAAGCAAAAGGGCAAAAGGGTGATGAAATAGTCTATATACTCTATGAAATTGCCATACAGAATGTGCACATAAAATGAGCTTCTGAGAAATGAATTTTTTCATGGAACAGAACCCTTCAGATGTGTGAGGCAGTTTATGGTCCTCAAAAGCATTACAAAGTGGGTAATTATGTTTAGTTGCATAGACTGACTCAGTTATCCTTTTGAAGGCATTAATTAGCTTTGCTAAATCCTTGGCCACAGGCTTAAGGTTCTGTCTGGACCATAACACCAAATCTTATACAGTTGGACTAAGAAGCAAATGCTGACAAATGCTTATTTTTGTCTAGGTTATTCATACCGTATCAGTGATTGCCCAGAGTCTATTAAACACAAAGAATACAGCATTCTTTTAACATTTAAAAATAATACTATACACTCCATGTTTCATTAAGGCTTTCGGTTGATTTGCACCTAGCATTTGCTTATAACTGCTTATACATTTTGGGTGTTGTTTCAAACATTATTTCTTGTCCAATAGAATTACATTTGCTATTTATAAAGAGAATCCCCAACAATTGATAACGGATTAGCTCATATACAAAACTTGATGGGTTCTATCATCACCACTCAAGACTGTCACTCATATGAGGTGGGAATCTTCCATTTGTTTTCAGTGAAGCAGAGCATTCAGAACAGCTTTCATACAGAGGTCATTATCCTCTTCATAATGAGACACACCAACCATGGACACACAAGGCAGGGCTCCATCATTCAGTGCTAGCCTAAGCACGAACTTTCAGTTAATCTTGAAACAGAAAACAGCAAAATGCAATATATGTATATATACATACATGATTCAACTTGATTTGACTCTCAAGACTTTGCAATGAATTAGGGCAGGGGTTCTCAACCTCGGCAACTTTAAGACTTGTGGACTTCAACTTTGAAGTCCACAAGTCTTAAAGTTGCCGAGGTTGAGAACCCCTGAATTAGGGCATGTTAAAATGCTTAGTTGCATTAAAATATATTTTATCAAGGTGATAAATAATTTTTTCTTAAAAAGCTTGTACAAAAATAAAATATCTGCTCCAGAAGTAAAAGGCAAGTACAAGTGATCCTCTGAAAGCCCTTTGAAGCAGCAAAGACTGCTAAAGCAATTGAGTTATATCTTTGGTATAAAAAAATGTAATTGCTTGCAAAGCATCCATGCTATTGGCATGGAAATTTGATGCTGCCCTGTTTATTCTTACTGTCTTCCTGATGAATCTTCCATGTATAACATACAGATGTTGCTAACATGTCTTCCTATGATAATTGGGGAAAATCCCAGCACCTTCTTGGCTTTTCCCAGGACTCTGGAGTCTAAAATGAAATGATAATATGGATGGAATAATAATATTGATGGAAAGGTGGGAAAAAAGTAAATCAGGTATGTAAAACATAATGGATTTTCTTTCAACAAATATTTCACAAAAATATCTTGCTAAAGTTTTACTCAGGGAGAATCAATTATAAATATAGTGACAGCTGACTTCTACAGATGGATATTTAAGCCAATTTTGAGTGATGGATTGTTTGATCTTAAACAGACAAACCTGTAAATCAAGTTACAACTTTAACGTATGTGTTAAAATGTTAAAGTGTCTAAAGATATGCAAAACACTCTCATGTGTTCTATACTATCCCAATAATCTTATCTTTTCAATTTTGGACAGAAAAACATTTTCGTTTACTAAAACTGAGAAGAAAGGTAATTCCCAAGAGTGCTAATGTCAATAGAATAGAATAGAATAGAATAGAATAGAATAGAATAGAATAGAATAGAATAGAATAGAATAGAATAGAATAGAATAGAATAGAATAGAATAGAATAGAATAGAATAGAATAGAAGCTGGAAGGGACCTTGGAGGTCTTCTAATCCAGCCCCCTGCTCAAGCAGGAGAACCTATACCATCTCAGACAGGTGAATGTCTAGTCTGTTCTTGAAAATCTCCGGTGATGGAGCACCCACAATTTCTGGGGGTAAGCTGTTCCACTGGGTGATTGTCCTCACTGTCAGGAAGTTTCTCCTTAATTCCAGGTTGCTTCTCTCTTTGATCCGTTTCCAACCATTGTTTCTCATCCTTCCCTTTGGCACTTTGGTGAACAACCTGGCCCCCTCTGCCTTGTGGCAGCCCCTCAGATACTGGAATACTGCTATCATGTCTCCCCTATCTCTTCTTTTCTTTAGACTAGCCAAATCCAAGTCCCACAGCCGTTCTTTGTATGTTTTAGTCTCCAGGCGATTGATCATCTTAGTTGCTCTTCTCTGAATTTTTTTCCAAACTCTCAACATCTTTTTTATGATATGGTGACCAAAATTGGCTGGAATATTCCACATGTGGTCTTACAGTAATATACTAAATTAACAATTGAATTGCAGACTATCAAAATTAAAACTTTGAATTCTAATGACAAGGGAATGTCAATGTAAAATAAGGAAAAGTGAATGAGACAGAGAAATCAACCTATGACAAAAGCAGACAGAGTTTAAGAAAACCAATGGATTTTACTGGGACTAGCTTTGTGCTTTAACTGCATGCATTCCCCTTCTTGCTCAGCCCACATCCACCAAGGTTAGAGCTGCGCTAAAATGTGTTTTTATAGAAAGCTAATAGAGCCCTCTTTTAAACTGGCTCAAGTCAAATATCAAAGTTTTATTACCTGGATTCCAGCAATACATGAAGAATGCTAACCCTGCAGCAACACTGAAGCAGGCAAGAAAGAATGCAGGACCTAGAAAAGGAAAGAAATAAAAGCAGCAGGTACTTTGTTTTCTCCTTCATATTTCACAATATATTACCATTTTTCCTAATGCAATGAGAATTATGGATGTCTTTATTCCTTGTAATTCTTTTTATCATCAGCCTTTTAAAAAGCTTGCAAAAAGAAAATCTCTTCAGGGATTTAAATTATACATTAATAAAATAAGTTTGGCTTCCCTTGGCTGTTTAAACTGTAAAATAATACCATCTAATAGAAACTATGTGATTATAGATCCCTTCCCCATGGGTTATCCATGTTCACCTTCCCAGGCACAGAGCTGAATAAGATACAGGGGGATATGATAGGATTAATGATAAATATCTCCTCCTACAATCTCCCTGCCAACTGTATGCTTTTCACATCTACACACATTAAGTGTAAAAATCTGCCAAGGGTTATGTAATCAAATACAATTGGTAAATTGGTTTAAATATGCAAAAATATTTTTCAGAGCTTCAGAAATTTAGAAGCTTGCATTATTAGAGCTGAAAGCAAACGTACGTGTCCCAGGCAGGATCCAATTTGGATCAGTCACCGGGACCAGAGGTTTTGACTCATGCTGGAGCTCATGCTCAGGTAAACGTCTGGTCCTAGTGACTAACCCAGATTGAATCCTTGCTTACAGGATCCTAAAGCCAGAGGTACATTTCTTTTCCCCATCCAATTTGTGCCCACATAGTAAAAGCTATGAATGCTGAGCCTTTTTCAGACTAGATGATATAGATCAATTCCCATCTCATTTAATTACAAATGATGACACTGGTAACCCAAAGCTGATCTCCAGGAGTTCAGATAGGCTATGTGTATTATTATTATTATTATTATTATTATTATTATTATTATTATTATTATTATTATTATTATATAAAGGGCAGGGCCTCAACCCTTTGGGAGATGAGTATCACTCATGTAGCTGTTAGGATGAAGTCAATGGGCACAGCCCTAATGGTACAGTATTGAATGTCTTTTTTAAAAGAAAAAGAGAGAGAAAAACCTGACATACTTTGACTAGGGATAGAAAAGGAGCTGGGTGTGTAGTTTTTTACATTATAATAGGCTCCTTTACAAAGTGCTGGGTTTGGTACAGCATTAACAACCTCTACCTGCCGAGTTGCTTCCCTGCCTTCAAAGGAAGAACGGAAGAAAAGAAAAAAGGAGTCAGGGGCCAGAGGGCAGCTAAAAGGGAGTGTTCCTTTTAAAAATTATATGCGGAGATATCATAAGATGAAGTAATGCACATAACTGAACACTCAGGAGCCTGCCAGGAAACCCAGCTAGCAGGTAAATTTAAGTTTAAAACCAAGTGTCATTGTTTAAAATTAATTACATTAAGGTAGTACTTTTGTTAACCTTATTATTCATATGCAGCCAACAATATTTTACACATGTTATTTACCCCTGTCATTTAGAATATATTTCTCCTTCTCAGGGTTTATCCCTGTGGAATCTGAGGTTTCTAGAAACAAAAGCAATACACCGAGTTAGTGCTATATACAGTCCAACAAATTTCGGAAACAAATCATAAAAAAGTGAAAATAATGTTCAAAGTAATATAATCAAGACAATATGGCCTCTAACCCTCGTATGGACATTATCTTCTATATTTAGCCTATTTCAGGGGTAGGCAACCTTGGCTCTTTTATGACTCGTGGACTTCAACTCCCAGAATTCCTGAGCCAGCCATGCTGGCTCAGGAATTCTGGGAGTTGAAATCCACGAGTCATAAAAGAGCCAAGGTTGCCTACCCCTGGCCTATTTCATACTTGTGTTTTGCTGATTTGCTGCTCCATATAAAGAGAAGGTTCTGTCATAAAAGCATGTTGGTATAAATGACATTAGATGTTTCAATGCTTGACTGGCAATTTCAGGATATTTTCTGTAAAAGCTCCATCCAGAAATTAATACGTTCGACATAAGAAAATGCAGTTTGTAATGTGAAATCAGTCGAATTTAATTTGTGCCGTAAAAAAAAAAGCAGCATTAACAGTAGATTGCAATTTGATATGCTTTTTCTGTATGTCTGCAACTGTAGCCAACAAACCATATCTGGTAAAATTTTCAGATTAAATAAATAGTGATAATATACACGCACATGTATACATATTAAGGAGTCTAGGATTGGCATTTTTTCCCCAAACATCCTTCTTCCTCTTTCTTTACCTGGCTTGAAAAGCCTTGTTCCTATGGAGGTTTTTTTTTTTAAAAAGTTGTTTCACAGCAAGACAAACTAACCAATTTTCCTTCTCACTCAAAAAGGATTTAATTGTGGAAGATATTTTCAGTTATAGCTATTGCTTCCTGTAGTCCCTTATTTCTCTGTGATATTCATATCTCATTCATAACTTTTGACATTTGTTTGGAATTATCCCCAACTGCACCAGCAGAAATAAGCCAAGCTTGGGCCACGATCAATAACTTGAAGGAAACAGCCTCCCTCGACCTGTTTTCCAGATGTGTTGTGATTTACTTCTCCCTCCCCGAAACTGCTTTCAGGAAATCCTCGACTTACGACCAGTCATTTAATGACAGTTCAACATTACAATGGACTTGAAAAAAGTTACTTATCACCCATCCTTGAAGTTATGACAGCTGTACCTGGAGTATCCCATAGTCACCTCACATTTCTTGACATTTTTTGGCCATTTTCTAGCACCCATTGGCTAAAATGGGCTCGCGTTTATGACCATGTGGTTCTCTTAGCAACAATGGTTTGCTTAATGATCATGGTGACTTGTTTAACAACCACTATAAAAATGGTCCTAAAATTGAGTCCAGTCACATGGTGCCTTGACTGTATAATGTATAATGTATAATGTATAATGTATAATGTATAATGTATACTGTATAATGTATAATGTATACTGTATAATGTATACTGTATAATGTATACTGTATAATGGTGCAATTACTACACAACTGAAAACCAAAATTCCAGTCCCAATTGTGTCTTAGTCAAGGATTACCTGTAAGACCTCTAGATGTGGTTAGCTTTGAGTCACTATTGGCAATAAGTAGAACATATAGTACTTACTTAGCATGTCAAACTTTAACTTAGTTGCCATAAGAAAAAATTAACTATTTTAATCCCACATTCAAAACCTTCCACACAGTATGTCTGCCATAGATATTTGCATTCTGGAGTACTGAAGCAGCATGATAAGAAAAGCCATCTGAGAATTTGGACTAAATCTGGATACTCCATAATATGTAATTTTGTCACAATGTCTCCTAATATTGATTTGCATATAGCTGGAACGTGCCTTTAGTGAAATTCTCAGACATTTGTTTAAAAGCCAGCTGTTTTCTATCTGAAAGTGCTCTTCATCCCTCACAGACCAAGCTCAGTGCTGTATTCAAAATCAGTGTTTGAACACTAAGAATGGATCTCAGAAACCAGCACTTACAGGAGGGAAAAGCTCCAGCTGACAGAAGTGGTAGAAAGCCTATGCTTCCAGTCTCTTTTCTCATGCACACTGCAAACCCACGGGATTTGTACAATTGACAGCAAAGCCTCAGGGTATCATTATATACAGCTGCAACATGTAATTTGCACTGGGAATCCATGCAAAAGTCTAGCTTTTTATTGCTTAAAAAAAGGGGAAAGCTCAAGTCCAAAATCGTAAGACAAAAATAAATGTGGTTGACTGATCCCCTTACTTTGTTCCTGGAACATGTTGAGCTAAATCTACAAAAGGAATTGATTAACTTTTGCACTTTCATAGAAGCTAAAGAGCAGAGGGTTTTGGTTTTTTTTGGCCTTCTTAACTATGAAATACATTTGGAAAACTTTTGAAAATATAAGCCCTTATATACAAATCTGAATAAATAAATAAATAAATAAATAAATAAAATATATTGGC
Organism: Bothrops alternatus; assembly: GCA_034064705.1. Classification (NCBI taxonomy): domain Eukaryota; kingdom Metazoa; phylum Chordata; class Lepidosauria; order Squamata; family Viperidae; genus Bothrops; species Bothrops alternatus. The sequence goes on along the minus strand of JARGCV010000007.1, from coordinate 20,581,730 downwards.
CACTTTCAAGAATAGGAAAATTGTGAAACAGTTACTAGGGAGGCAATATGTCCCACTGGTTATAGCCTTTCCACTACAAAGTACAGTGGAAGAATGTTGTATTAAAAGATTCAAATCACTTAACACCAGACAATCCATATGTCTAATAAAGGCCTTTAAAATGAAGCATGTTCCTAATTCCCATTAATGCTGTGACACAGACAATGGCAATTGGGTATTTTATTGCTATCACTATATAAGCTAATCATGATTTTTTCCAAACAATACTACAGTATAATTTTATGCACTGCCTTCCAAGAGTAAATTATATTGAGTTCAATGGAACAGGTTACAATTGCATGTTCAGCTCATATTTTGTTCCACAGCTGCATTGCAATCTATGGCCCATAAAACTCAGCAGAGCTCCCTCCCTGCTTCTGTCAGAGCAATTGGTGGTCTCAATTCCTTGGGGAAAATACAGGATATAAGTATGATTACTAAACCTTTCCTTCAAGACAGTCAGGTATATTGCAATAGGTCAGAGATGCTCTTTGCTAGTCTGTTGCTCCATCTATGGGATGCAGGCAGCACACAAAACCATGCACTCTCTGGTCGGTGGAAAAATCTTTCTCCATGGAACCAGTCCCTAGTGCCCAAAAGGTTGGGGACCTCTGGGTTAAGGCACCAGGCTAGAAATCTGAGACCATGAGTCAGGCCTAAAGCCAACTGGGTGACCTTGGGCTGATCACTCACTCTCAGCCCTAGGAAGAAGGCAAAGGTAAACCAATTCTAAAATTTTGTCAAAAATCTATAGGAGCTACTCCAGACAGTCTTCAGGAAAAAACAACAACAGCAGCAGCAGCAACAACAGCTAAATATACAAAAGGAAACTGGACTGGAAGAAGATTAAAATTGGACGAAGAAATATTGACAGCCTACCCTATGCTTATGACAGTACTCGGATAGATGGAAATGCAAATAGTATGTAAATGATCTCAAAGACTTAAAAGTCAAAGAACACAGTGAAAAGCTAGATTAAATACAACAAAGGCCAAAGTCATGACAATAGCTGCAAAAATCAGCCTCTGACCTGGCAATGAAGGTATTGTATTGTAGTTAGGTTTACCTTTTAAAATCAACTATTGACAGGAAAAGAACCAGCAGCCAAAAATATGCTGCAGAATAGCACTTGGTAGAATAGCTACAAAGGCCCTAGAAAAGTAGTCAGTTACCCAGAATATGTCTATACCTACAAAGATCAGCGTTGTGCAGGCAATGGTTTTCCCTGTGATGGTCTATGGAAGAAGCAGGACAGGAAGAATACTGATTCTTTTAAACTCTGGCGTTGGCAAAGACAGTCATAGGTAGTCCAGAAAACAAACAAATGAACTCTCCAGAAAGCTCACTTGGAAGCTCAAAAGACCAGGCTCAATCATCATATTCTGGACACAATGTGTGAAGTGTCAGCTCCCTTGAAAAGTCCATAATGTTGGGAAAGGTGGAAGGAAAGACAAAAAAGACAACTAGCAACAAGGTGGATGGATTCAATTACAGTGGCAATGGATATACCACAGAAAGACCTGAAGGGCTAAGTTGGGGACAGATCATCCTGGAGAAGGTTGTTGGGAGTCAACATTGCTCTGATGGCATATAAACAAGCATAGCACATAATTAAGCAGAAATTAAAGATTTACAGTCTGGACAAAAATTTGGGTTGGACCCAGAGTTATGGCTTCTTAGTTTTCAGATCCTGCTACAACTCTGAAGCTAAGCCTGAGCACATATCTCAATTTCCCCCCACATTGGATTTTGCTTTGTGGGCTACATTGAGTTATATGCACATTTTTATGAAAATAACAACTGTGACAATATCAGAACATGAATTGGTAGCGATGTATGATCAGTTCTTTCCATGATTTGCAATTTTCTTGCCAATTAGAAACTCACATACAAATCTGATTGAACATTATGTTTCAAAATTTTCCATTGTTTTCATATTTTAACATACTGTATGTGTCATAGAGACCAAAACATGGTTTGTTGCTTTTTTCATTAAAGAACAACACGTTTTTGTCCCTGAATAGTATATGCATATTATTCTTTTTTTACAAGAGTAATTACTGATTGTTGTAGGATGCTCAAAGCCACTTCCTACAAATTTGATAAACAAATATATAGCAATGAAATATATTGGCATAGAAAAAAAATCATGCAGAAGCAGAACAAGTCCATGCAATTTTTTTGGGAAATGGTTTGCCATTTTCTTTTTCCTAGGGCTGAAAGAAACTGACTGGTCCTATGTCATCCAGCTGACTTGGTGCCCAACATGAGACTAAAAGTCTTTCAGTTTCTACCTGGTATTTTTAACCACTACACTAAATTGGTTCTCACCAAAGAACTAAAAGCACAAAAATGGAAGGGTTTGGATGTTTAGTAATGCAGAATCTGGACAATTCATAATTGAATTCATAATTCATAATCAATGTTGGGGTGAATTGCAAAAAAGAATTTAAATAACTGGAACAAAGTTTAGGCTTGATCTTGAGTCTAGATATATTCTAGATATAGCTTTAGAGCCAAATACACATTTGGCATCATCCCTTCTCTTGATTAAATTAAATCTGAATCTGGTTTCTCTATATGTTAGCCTATGTTACAGCCACACAGCAGAAGCAGTTATTTCAACTGAGATAGCTCTTGTACAATAAAGCCCATAATTTTTGAAGTTCTCCTAACAGAATGCATACAATTCACTCTGAAAATGACCTTAACCTTCCAGGCCAAGAGACAGTTTTCCAAACACAGATGATTACCACACCAGCTGTGTTTTTAACAAACAGCTTGAGAAGTCAAAATTATGCAGAAGTATATATTTAAATATATATTTGGGTATTGCCAATGACAGCTAGTGATTGTAAATAGATATCAAATTTAATCACAAAAATCTCAAATAGGAACTGAGAACAAACTTTTAATTGCCAGAGCACTTGGGCAGCTCTGACTATTTATGCGAAACAGAATAGCACAAGATTCACTTAAGTTTCTGAAAAGAGACAAATCAAACGTAAGAATTTGGAAGAATTAAAACACAATGACTGAAGAAAGCTGAAGCGTCCAACTTACTTAGAGTTTTCCTGCTCGGCAAGTTGTTAAAGAGATGCTCAGCATTGATCTGTAAAGCTCGGTAAAATTCTTGACAGGGTTTGTCCCCTTTCTTTTTCAAGTGAGCTATAAGGTTTGATAGCCGACTATGAAGAGGGATTTTGGGATTCCGAAACTGTAGAGAAAAAGTACTGTTTAGATTGCAAGAACTAGATTTCAGCACCACAACTACTGTACAATGTTAAAACAGTTCCCCATCCCATTTGTGCAGCCCATGAAAGAGTACAATACCAGATTTGTAGCTTATTCAAACATATCAGTAGAATAAATGAGTCGACATAACCTGATGTTGCTTCTCTAACAGGATAGCAGTAAAACATTTTCTATGAGATGCAATATTCATCTCTGAGCAGAAATATTCATCCTTTAAATGCTTAAATAAATAAGGAATTAATATGCTATACCAGTGATGGCAAACCTTTTAGAGACCGAGTGCCCCAAAACCGCCCCGCCCCCCACCTGCCCCCAAACCTCCTGCTCTGCTCCTGCCCCATCTGCCCGCAGAGCTACCCACCGCCTCCACAGCCCGCCGCAGTTCGCCCAGGTGGCCCTGTAGCACCATGGCGGCCACGCCCTCCACCCGTGCCCCGCAGCATTATCTGCGCGTGACTGGTCATGAGGGTGGAGTCTTGTCCCCGCTGCCCAGCTGCCATGTCCTTGGCTGCGCTATTCCATGCAGGCTGTGTCAAGGGGTGACTCTCCTCTGGGGGGGCTACTGGTGAGGGAGCTGCGGGGGAAGGTGGGGCTGAGGCAATGGCGCATGTGCACACAGAGAGGGCTCTGAGTGTCACATCTGGCATGCGTGCCATAGGTTCGCCACCCCTGTGCTATACATTCAAGATCTCTGCAGTGGTCTTAGGAATATACAATGGCATAGATAACCCTTGTTATGCATCGTTACAGGAAAGTAACGATGTAGTTTTGTGTATTTGCAATTGATAATTAGAGAGCTTGGCCTTCACATAGCTACAGTTCTGGCCTTGTTTTTTTGTTACTTAACACACATGCAATGTAGCTGTATTTGATCTACCTTCCCTTCAGTCAGCATTGGCAATTCTTGCTGTATTAACCTGGTTGCCAGATTTCATGTGATTTCGTTGCAAATCCAGAGTAAGAATTCATGAGTAAGCTACATAGACCTTTGTGACTGGGCTTACCCAGTGATATCCATCATAGCTGAGCAAGCAAGAGGAGAGAGAGAAATGGCCATTATGGAAAGGAGAAGCCAACCACTGATTCTGGAACTTGACGACAATTCTCATAGACTCAAAAGCTTATTTTTCAGTTTTGTTATCCATGTTATCCATCACAGAATCCCTTTGAATAATATCGGCCACCTGCATAGCATTATTATGGGTGGCATTTAACATATGGTACAAAATAGTTCTGTTTTTTTTAAAAAAAAAAGATATTTCAAGGCCCCACTGCCTGCTTTGGATAATGAAAAAACTCTCAGAAATTTAAAGTCTCAGGTATTTAAGACATATGCCTTAAGATAGTTAATCTTCTTTTGTCAACTTCTTTTTATCCTCCACTGCAATTTTTTTATCAGCTATCCAGTCACATAATTATACAGATTTCCAAATGAGCATTTTCAGTTAGAAGCACTATCTGTGACAGTCTCATTTCAAATATTTTAATTAAAGTGAAGATATTTATGCTAGCATACATAAACTTTTACAATAAAGTCTTCAGAATTAAACTGATATGGCCAACTTTCTTGCAAGATTCTGCCAATTCCACAAAAGTCATTAGGACACTCTAATTGAATTGACATCTAATCAGGCATGCACCCTGTATATGCCCTGACCTATTATGTGCAAAATGTCCCAAGTACATTTTTTAAATTGTCCGTTGAACTAGTGGGAGGGAGCGAAATTGGTATAGATGTAATGTGATTTTACTTAAGGGCTGTCATGCCTCGGTCAGAGCCTGAATCTGCTGAGGACAATGATCTGGAACAGGACCCTATGGAGGTCGAGGGAGAGATGTCTGTGGCTTCAGAGGAATGTGGGGAAGAGCAGGCCGAGGTAGGCCAGGGTCTTTTAGGATTGTGACAGGATTAACATGAGAGACAGAGCTGAGGCAATGAGCAAGGGCCATCCCCTCCTAATCCTAGAGCATGGAGAGTGGAGAGAAGGAGGAAACAATGCAGGCAGGCTCAGCTACTTGGGAGGAGAGCACCCCACCCCTCTCCACAAGGCACACCTGTAGACTGAGACTTACGGAGACACTGTGGGGAGGGGCATTTGTCAGGAACAAATGCTGATTTCTTGGAGTTTTGTGTGCTGTTGTTGATCTTGGAAACAACTCTCTGATCTCTTGTTCCGTGTTGTGATTTCTGCTTGGAAACCCTGAAACTCTGACCATTGAACTGTCTGACAAACTTGATTTGTGTTCAGAGACCTGGGGGGGGGGTTATATTTTGGCTTCTCTTCAGAAACTGCTAAGGCAAGCTTGTATTTCCACAGACTCCTTAGATTTTGGATGTATGTTTCATTCCTTGTTATCTATGTGGCCTTGAGTAAAATACTCTTCTAATCTAACTGTATGTGAAACTACTTGCAGCCAGAGGCTGCTGAAGGGGGGTGTGTCTTACTTTGTTCTGGGGCTTGCCAGAAACATGGGAGCATTTGGGGAAAATTTGGAGCAATTAAAGGGCAGTTTAAATTGCCAGCTGACTGCATTGCCTTTGTGCCGTGCCCTGGGTCATCACAAGGGCGGAGGCAGTTCCAGATAATGGTTGGATTCTGTATTTTCAAAATTGCTGGATTACCTACTTATTTATGAGTTATATCTTAAGGGGCAAATTCAAATCATCATACTAAACTTGATATAACCCAACTTAATTATCTATATAAATCTATAAGCGTATATTCACATTTTGATACTACTGTGAACTGAATTGAAAAACCATAGCCTATGCATCAGCCTATGCATAGCCTATGCATCAGTTGGAAGTATTCAGCCCTTGGAAATGCATCTGCATGCAAATCAGCTCATTCCTATTTTACACAGTAATGCAATTGTGATTTCCTTTGCTAGAGAACAGGTATGTGTGCAGGTGCAAACAAGAGACAATTACACTATGAGTGTACTAGGGAAGATTTTGTTTCAGATTGGATGTTCTGACTGCAAACAGAGGGCAATCCCACTCAGAACTCTACCGGAATATTAACAAACACATGGATACATCTCCTGCAGCTAGAGAATAAAAATTCAAATAGTGTGGGCATATGTTCATACTGTTTGGGGGTTTGATGCCATTTAGATAAGTGCGATCTCATTGAAGGAGCTATGCAACATTCTACGATTTAAAAATAATTTCTTATCTTCTACATATGTTTTCCTGATATATCATTGAGTATTACCACTTTTGGGCTTGGAATAAAAATTATAGTAACTCTCACATGTTCTTCTAAAAGAAGTGTGCAGTGTAATACAAATAACCCCTAACCTCTCTTTTAGAATTTTATCCAGGGCAGAGAAGGACTAATTTTGTTCAAGTAGAGTAACAGATTTTAGGGGAATCCTAGATTCATGGATAAACAAGGCTTCCTGCACCACCCTTGCCTTAGCGCAGGGCTAGGCAACCTTGGCTCTTTTTTGACTCATGGACTTCAACTCCCAGAATTCCTGAGCCAGCATGGCTGGCTCAGGAATTCTGCGAGTTGAAATCCACGAGTCATAAAAGAGCCAAGCTTGCCTACCCCTGCCTTAGCGGGTCTAGTTAGCAGAGGAAGGAAGGAAGGAAGGAAGGAAGGAAGGAAGGAAGGAAGGAAGGAAGGAAGGAAGGAAGGAAGGAAGGAAGGAAGGAAGGAAGGAAAGAGTGAGATTTTCTCCATTAGCAAGTTTCCCAGTCTTTATATATGCAAGAAACTACTTACTTTTTGTAACAGTGATCAAATATGCTGACCTTCTATTCACAACTAATCTACCTTGTGTTTTTTCTGGTGGCACCACTCTGTAAACTTTGGTTCAAGAATCCATTTTGTTCCATTCAAAATGGAGGGACGGTTGGTGAAGATGACAAAACTCGCTCAGATGGCCAAACTGACTTCTCCAGTCAGATAAAAGACAATATCTATTTTTTTTGCACACTGAAAAACCCTCATGGATTTTTTTTGTGTAAAACAGAAAAAATAAACTTATGTATGGTTTTGATTATTAGGCAGGGGAGATTGTAGAAGCAGAGAGTCATTGTGTAACTTTAGATAAATGTATAATTGTACTTATAATGGCTGTAAAGAAAGATCAGAAGTCACTTCTTTGTATCTTTCTTTTTCTTTTTTACTTTTATTTTTCTTTCTCCCTTGAACTTTTAGGTTTCTCGTTGATTTTCTTTCTTTCTTATTTTATATAGTTTGCGTTAGTTTTTGCCTTTGTCTCTAAAACTTTTAATGCAATTTAAAAAAAAGGAATCAATTTTGTTCAGGACAAGGCCTTGGGAGCATGCTGGGAAGAAAAATAATATACACAAAAATAACATACATCAAAGTCTCATGTACTGAAGTGCCTCATTCACTAAGAGAAGTAGGGTCCTGATTTTTCTTTACAGCAGAAACAAAATAATATTCTAGCCCAACTGCAAAACCACGGGCTGAGCTATTCTCATTCATAGCATCTATGTCCTTTAAAAAAGAAAAGAAAAATCCTGCAGCTGTGACTTAAATAGCTGAGCTTCTCTTTTAATAAATTATGCTCTGTGCATTGCGCCTTTGACAAACACCACTTATACTTGAGTCCATGATGCAGGTATGAACTAAAAATATCCATTAACAATGTATATATGAGGAGTATTATATCCGTTCTTGGAATTATCTTCATGCTTATTGTCAGACTTATGACTGGTATAAAGAGATGCTAACACTGCAATCCCCTGCACTTCAGTTTACAGACTTGAATGGAATTGAGCTACATAAATGATAAAGAAGGGGAGTTGGATATTTAAGATTCTATGCTGTGGCTTCATTAGTTACATAGGGAACAAGTTTCAGCTTTCGAAATCTCCATCTATAAAATCAATGTCTTCTACAAGTATGTGTATTGTTCAAGTTTTTTAAATCAAATACTACAAATGTGGCTATGAGAATCACATTCCTACACTGGAAGGTTTTAATTTTGGTCTCTTATTCTTGGACCACTAGAAATTATTGCTTTCTGGGTCTTATCCACTCTCAGTCACATCCAGATATTAGAGCTTTAAAATTCAAAAAAGAATTCAAGAATGCAACTCTTAACTGCATAAAATGAGCATAGAAAAATTAACATGTATCTGGAGACACTATGTTCTCTTGATTACCTTTTCAGCTTCTTTAATGGTGAGAATTTGGGGATAAACTCGATTTAGCTGAAGAATAATTTTATCAACCAGCTGTTCACTCAGTCTGCCATTGCTGGTTAGAAAAGCCGTGTCCTGTCGCAAACGATCACAATAAGTCTGATCTATAAAACAGACACACACAAAAAACAGGTGATTTCTCTTAAGCATGGCTGAAATGGAAATGATACATACTTCACTCTGACCATGTCCTCACATAGCTAATAAATTTCAGACATACCTTGAAAGTATTTTATATGCTGCCATGAAGCTTTTACCCTTCTTAGATATGTACAACATTTAAAGGGGCAGGCCTTGGATTGCAATGCCACAGAGGCCATCTTGCCTGGTTTGACCCCTGGAGGCTCCATTTAAGCTACTTATGCCATCAAACTTAAGAATGATCCTTTGCCTGAGTAGGTTGTGCATTTAAGCCACTTTAGCGATAGAATTGCTACTCAATTCAACACAGGATAAGCAATGCTGTGTTATCTCTGTGGTGATTGCATTACAAGCATTAGGACAATTATAACGGGGAAGAAGTAGGAAATGAGAAGGCACTTAACAGCACTGTCATTTAATTTTCTTCTTCTAAATCCATTTTTTGAAAACATATACAGGTTCAGGCTTTGTTGTCGCTTTGTTTCTGTATATTTGACATAATTAACAAAAGAGAATTTCTTGCCTATCATCAATTGTCTTGAAAGAAACAAAATTTCCTTAATCAAATAAAATGCATTTCACAAATTAATGTTATCAGTATATACCGGTATATACTTTAATATATATAAGCCGATAAAATCAATTTGTGAAGTACATTGGAGTAGATGGTTTAATGAAACGGTCCCCAACCTCTAGACTGAGGCCTGTTGGGGGGCCCATGCAAGCGACAGGCATGCATGTGAAACCATCCCCTCCCTCCTGCTGCGGTTGGGCTTAATTTGTTCTAATTACAAGTGGTCCTCAATTTATAATCATTCATTTAGTGACCATTCAAAGTTCAACAGCATTGAAAAAAGTGACTTATGGCTGTTCCTTGCAGTTATGTTCATAGCAGATCCTCAGGGCCATGTGATCTGAAAACCAGCATGCATTTATTTTATTTTTTTATAACAAATTTTATTGGCTTTTTAACTTTTACAACAGAATGCTCAAGACACACCGTGGTGGTTAGGTGGTCAATCATCCAAAAACAAAATCATATAATAGCTCAAGTAAATACATTAAATGTTCCCTCTCTATTTCCCTCAAATGATATAACCTATTTAATATAATCCATTTACGTATCTATAAATCCTAATCCTGTTTTGAGCTTTATTAATTTACAATTACCATAGTCCAACTTAACCTTAGATAAATGTATTATCACTTCAGGTATCCCTTTTAAAATACTAATCTAGATATATTCTAATTCATAATCTCATAAACCATTGATTTTATCACAGATCTCTCTTATTACTTCAAATAGCATTTAAATCCCATTCAAATAATTATCATATCTAAAAAAAGAACACACCTATTATTATACAAAACATCATCTTACTAACTTAACACACTCAATTAGTTGTTAAAGCTATCTGAATTTCTAAAAGCCTCTTTCATATTCTTATTCTCATTCCATTACGAAATAATTTTCATACAAATAAACATATTATTCAAGAAAATACGTTCTTACTCTGTTTAACTTATATATTCTAATAATCACAAATTTTCAACTCTAAATCTTAATCCTTAAATCAGTCCATATTTCTCAAAACCTTTTTAATCCATTACATATAATTTAAAATTTCTCTTTTTAGTCTTATTCTGGCTTTCTTCCTACGCCGAGCAGGCTTCCATAACAAAGCCTCTATTTCAGCAAATAGATCTCCCATTATTGCTTGTAGTATCATTTGGGTCAGTAAAAGACCTCCCATCCTCTGTTTTTGACGCCTGGTTCCTGTCTGCTGGATAAAACACTCAATCATGTCCAATTTTATAATTAATAGTTGATTATCAAGGTTGTCATAATTCTCCAACAATTGTAATTTCAAGTCCATTTCTGTTAGTTTTTCAATTATAGATAGTTTAGTTACAATCATTTTTTGGCCATCCAAAGTTTCCATAGGTTGTATGTAAATTAATTCTTCTTCTGTTGCTTTTTGGTCTGTAGAATGGTAAAGTAGAGTCTGAAGGTCAGTTTGCAAATTCACAGTAAAATTTCTGTTTATTATTTCTGCAATTCTCTCTCTTATTTGGGAACAGTAGCTTCATAAATTTTTTCCAGTATGAGTTTACAGTTGAGTTGTGAGTATGATTTCTCCATTTCAATAGTAACACAAACAAAAAACAGTTACAATTAAATTTCTCCACAAGATGTCCTCAGTAAACTATGAAAGTCTCTTCCAGACATAAGGAATGAGATTAGCAAAGTCAGAGCTATGGAATCTCTTTTCTGGCTTCTCATAGAGTTGTTGTTGTTTTTTTCAAACAATAAAGATTTATCCCTTTAAAAAAGTAAGTCCAAGACATAGGAAGACACTATTCTCCAGCTTAGAAAATATAATAATAAAGTTTTATGACAAGGATTTTTCCAGGGCCCCCAAGTAGCCAAAAGTAAAAATAGTCAATAAGAAGTTTTTTCCTTTGTTATGGAAAGCTCTTTTCCCCAGATAAACAAAGGCAGCTCTTTCAAAGCAGGGAAGTAATTCCAAAAGGCTTTTGACAGGAGAGTAGTTAGGCAGAAGGAGAGAGGGAAAAATCTTACCAGGATCATCCACGATGGTTTCTTAACGCGTAGATGTTCTTTTGACTTTCAGCTGGAGCAGCTAAATAATCGGCAATGTTACTGGCCAATCTTTCTCTCCGTCGGCCCTGAGGAGCTGCCTCGGACCGCGGAAGGAGCTGCCTCCTCCCCCCACAATCAACGAGAGTCCTCCTCATTGGTAGTCACCCCTCCAGGGTGACTTTTCGACCCAATTAAGGGTCTACTGGCAGAGGAAAAGCAGGTAATGAAGAGAGAGAGCCTCTTCGTGTGCCTACAGCCACTGCAACCCAAACCGGAAGTAACCAGCATATATTTATGATGGTTGCAATGTCCTAAGGTCACCTTTTCAGCTGGCTTCTGATAAGAAAATTCAACAGGGAAAGCCAAATTCGCTTTAGAACCAGATGTTTCTCTTAACAACTGCAGTGATTGATCATAACAATTATGGCAGGGGTAGGCAAGCTTGGACCTTTTATGACTCATGGACTTCAACTCCCAGATTCCTGAGTCAGCTATGCTGACTCAGGAATTCTGGGAGTTGAAGTCCATGGGTCATAAAGGAGCCGAGCTTGCCTACCCCTGAATTATGGTAAAAACAAGGATGTAAAATCAGACACATTTAAGAACTGTCATTGTTGCTGACTACTCTAGTCCTAGGTCTCTTCTCTCAACAAGCAGTATGTACAGCATATCACAAACTCTAAAATTATTAGATGTTTAAATGAATTAAATCATTGCGAAGAAGGACATATGTTTTTTAAAACAATGATTTTTATCAAACATGTTATCTTAAATAAAGCAAAATAAAAAACAGTAGATTAATTGAATGTTCTGAATGTTTTCATAGAACTGAAAAAGGCATGAAGCTTACTAGGTTCCACGTATGCAAATATAACATTAGCAACAAACCCAGGTTTTATGTCTGCAATTATGATGCATTAAAGAGTATTTTGCTTTTTATTTATTTACTTTATGTTTCCCATTAGTTCAATTAACGAAAGGCAAGAAAATAAACACTACTGTACTCAGACTGTGTAATTGGAAAGTATGGTTTAATATTATACTGTAGCATATACTGTGCTCAATAGCCTCATTTGGTTTAGTATCAGAAGGTTATATCTAGTTATGCCAAAATACACACATCTCGCTCACAAACATACAGTATTACATATTTGACTGATATTAACAAACCATAAAATGCATAAAATGGTTTTAAGATGGTTTAAAATGGTTTTAAGATGCAAAAGATACAACCAACATTTAATCAACCATATTTTCACAAAAGGAAAACAAACCCTATAAAAAACTCATTTTTCTTCAAAGGAAGAAACACTAATTTAACTCTTTTACTGTATTCTTGTAAAATTCAGATCTCATAAAGTCTAAGAAATCTAAGGTCTCATAAAGTCTATGAAATCTAAGATCTCATAAAAATCTAAGAATATTGTATATAGCAGCAGTCCTCAACTCCTGGGCCATGGCCCACTATTGGGCCATGAACTGTTTGGAACCGGGCCACAGAAGCGGCAGGCGAGCACGTGCATCCCGACTTGTGTGAGCAGGGGGGAATGCGTGCATTCCATTTGCGTGAGCAGTGGATGTGAACCATTCCCTCTCCCCCACCCGCTGGTCCACAAAGGTTGGGCAACTCTGGTATATAACACCTAACTTACAATAAAATAATTGTATTTAAAACTATTATTAGTAACAATGAAATAATAATAATATCTAACATTTAAATGAATTATAATTACTATGAATGCATTGTGCGAGAGAGGGCCATCAGAGGTTGACAGATCTTCTGTGCTACAGTATAGTGTCTAGAAACTATTACACTCCCACACATACAACTAAAAGCGTGGCTCTGGTATGTAGACATTTGTCATAATAAAAAAAGGAACAACTAGAGAAGACACATGAAACAAACACATCTTCAAAGAAATAAAATTCACAAAGGAAGAAGGAATCAACATACTACCACCCACACTAATCAAGTGCTCCCCTACCAGAGTAACAACTCAACCTCCTACAAGAAGAGCTGTGTAAGAACATTATTCATAAAAGCACAAATGCATTTCAGTAACTCAGAAAACCAGAAAAAGGAAACAGACTGTCTATACAACTTATTTCAAACAAAATTTATACCCACACAACTTTATCAAAAAGTGCCTGACCACTCCACCCACTACAGCACAGCCAGCACAAGCTATGAAAAGGAAAACAGTATCATACATAAAAAAAATCTCAGAAACAATATCGGACTATTACAACCACAGTGCATCACTGTAGCACAGCAACAAACTAAAACTCTCCAAAAGATCTTAAGTAAATCAAAAGATGAAAAAACAAGAGTGGTCTACAACTAACAGTGTAAGGATTGCAATAGCCATTATGTAGGACAGAGAGGCAGAAGACTAGTATAGCCCATCCATGAATTAGGAGGCAGAAGACACAATGAAAACTCCTTAATCTCTTAACATATGAACCGATTCGACCATAGTTTTAACTGGAAAACTGAGCATCCTAGACCAAGCTAAATCAAAAAACGCCAGGGAATTCCCAGGAGCTTGGCATTCAGACGAGTCAATTTATTAATCAGAAGGTTTATCAATCAGCCATCAATAAAATCAGCTATCAGTAGACATGAAGAGATAAACCACATAAACCAGACATGTGAAACACAAGGCCCAGGGCCCGGATGCGGCCCACGAAGTAGTTTCATATGGCCCACGAAGCCATGCTGAAAACAGTGAGGGAATGGCCCCCGCTGCCTTGGCCCTGGCCCAGGCCAGCCGGGAGCCAATGTACAATTGTGAGGTGGCCATCTATGCTGAAATGCATTCAGTCTTAGCTGTCCAGAAACAGCGAGGAACCAGCCCCTGCCACATTGGCTCCACCCCCTGGGTGCATGTTGGGGAGGTGTCACCCTTTGTGAGGAATGAAGATATGCACCATGCTTTGGCACTTGCCCCCGTCCCACCTTCTTCTGCCAGAGACCCTCAGATCTGTCCCACTCCTGCCCAGGCCCCCACAGGCACACTTGATGCAAACGATGTAGAGCTGGCCATGCCCACCCAGAAGGCCACACCCACTCCATCCACGGCCACCCATTAGGCCACACCTACCCTGGCCACACCCGCTCGGCCCCCCAAGGGCAACCGCAATGCTGATGCGGCCCTCAATGAAATTGAGTTAGACACCCTGACATATATTATATATATTAAGAAAACCAAGATCATGGCATCTGGCCCTCTCAATTCCTGGCAAATAGATGGGGAAGAAATGGAGGTAGTGACAGATTTTATTTTCCTGGGCTCCAAGATCACTGCAGATGGGGACTGCAGCCAAGAAGTTAAAAAGACGCTTGCTCCTAGGGAGGAAAGCTATGGCAAATCTAGACAGCATACTAAAAAGCAGAGATATCACTCTCCCAACAAAAGTGCGTATAGTCAAGGCCATGGTTTTCCCAGTTGCAATATATGTGAAAGTTGGACCATAAGAAAGGCTGAGCGCCAAAAAATTGAGACCTTTGAACTATGGTGCTGGAGAAGACTCCTGCGAGTCCCCTGGACTGCAAGGCGTTCAAACCGGTCAGTCCTAGAGGAGATCAACCCTGACTGCTCTTTAGAAGGCCAGATCCTGAAGCTGAAACTCAAATACTTTGGCCACCTAATGAGAAGGAAGGACTCACTGGAGAAGAGCCTAATGCTGGGAAAGATTGAGGGCAATAGAAGAATGGGACGACTGTGGGGGAAAATGCACGCGCAGCAAACTGCCATGCTTCCCCCCCCACAAACCTCATAACTTTTTGATACCCTTTGTCCTAATGAAGCAGCCAAAAGGTCATCCCCTTTTGACTTAATACCTCACCTACCTAAATAAATAATATACTTAAGTTCCTTCCTATCTCTTCCTGTCTTTGTTAGTTCCTTCTGCTTTTCATCTCCCTGTATTTGTTTTTACCTGGTCTTTGAACAGGTAATATGTTACTAGAAAATAGTTGCTTATATGAAGGAATTTTCCAATGAAGAAACTTTATGTCAGCATCTAATGGTTAAACTTATGAATGTAAAATGTCAGCATCTAATGGTAAAGCCTATGTATGTAACAAGTATATAAGAAGGAATAAACTCAAGAGTTTGTCAAGCTGTGTCCTGCAGCTTCAAACCTCTGCTCAAGACATGCCTGCATCTTTCTCTTAGCGTCTTTATAGACGACAGAGAATGAGGTGGCTGGATGGAGTCAATGAAGCAGTAGGAGTAAGCTTAAATGGACTCCAGAAGATGGTAGAGGACAGGAAGACCTGGAGGAACGTTTTTCCATGGGGTCGCGATGGGACGGATATGGCTTCGCAACTAACAACAACAACAACAACAACAACAACTGTATACACCATTCAAAGAGACAGTAAAAATGCTAAGGAGGAAAAAAATCCTCTCCAGCACACTATACCCAGATAAGCGGGGAGTAACAATAGATAAACAAGTACAAAACAATACCCTAATCAAGGAACTACCTGTACCAAGGAGAAACCATACCACTCACCAATACTAGCAAGGCAAACTACTGTATATAAACAGGAAGCAAACCCTAAAACCATTAGCACTGATTTGGTAATGAGACATCTGCAAGCAAGCAACCATGCTCAGAGAGCCTGGATTTCATTTAACAGAACATAAATTGGAGAAAAGAACTAATATATTTTCCAAAGCGCCTGAAGGCAGAATAAGAAGCAACGGATGGAAACTAATCAAGGAGAGAAGCAACCTAGAACTAAGGAGAAACTTCCTGACAGATAGAACAATTAACCAGTGGAACAACCTGCCTCCAGAAGCGGTAAATGCTCCAACACTGGAAGTTTTTAAGAAGAGGCTGGACAGCCATTTGTCCGAAATGGTATAGGGTTTCCTGCCTGAGCAGGGGGTTGGACTAGATGACCTCCAAGGTCCCTTCCAACTTTACTACTACTACTACCGGTACTACTACTACTACTACTACTACTACTACTACTATTATTATTATTATTATTATTATTATTATTATTATTATTATTATTATATTTTCAAGTAAATGCAGTGTTATCACTAAGTACCATTTCACTAAGTAATCCAAATAAAAGAATAATTCAGCTATTTTTGTTTGTGGAACAGGAGGAAAGCTAACAAAGGAAAATGCTCTTTATTTTGGCTTTGGCACAGATGATAAACTGAGCCTTTACACAAAACAGGCCATTATGGAACTTAGAATGACCAGGTCATTATGATAACTCTAGGTGTTTAAGGCCTAATCCACCTCCTCCTTTCCTTGTTTCTTTGAAAGAATCAGACAATTCACACAAATGGAGAATTTGATTGCTGCTGGCACCAAAACTCTTAAGGTGTTATTATATAAGGCCTCATTATTTGAAAGAATGTAGTTACAAAACTGTTAAAACTTAGGCAACTTTTCAGACCCAGATTTGGAGGCAAGAAAGGCACCTGATTTCTGATAGTTGAGGCTTCTGCCATCTCTGATCATCACAAGTGAAGCAAGCAATAAGGAGAAGCTATTTTCTTGCTTTTTGCAAGGCCCTCAGTTTGGCAAATTGGAATTGGGCTACTGAATTAAATTGGCACATGCTGTTATCTAGTATGAGCAACTCTTATTTACAGAAACTAGAAATTTATTAGTAAAGGAAAGGAAAATGGACTTGGGTAGCCAACAAATTTAAATAATAATAAATTTAAATAATAAATAAAACTTTATTCTGCTAAGGGGCAATATGAATCCATAATACCCTAGAAATTGAAATGTTTCAATTTGATTGTAAGATTGTTTAGATTAGATATAAAAAGTGTATGAACAAAGGATGGCAAATCTGAAAAAAAAATTATATGGAAATAGCCCTGGCTTTTGCCTGCTTTGTGTTATACCAGTGGTTCTCAACCTTTCTCATGTTGAGACCCCACTTGCCCCGCCCATGCGCACCGCGACCCCGACCTGGGTGTGTGCGCGCGCGCATGCGCGCGCAAAAAAGAAATGTAATTTTTTTTCCAAAAAATAAAAAAAATGGCGGCCGTGACGGGCGGATCCGCGCATGCGCGGATCGGCCCGTCGCACGCGCCACGCATGCGCGCATCCGCCGGTCACGGGCCGCCATTTTTTAAAAATTTTTTTTAAAAAATTTAAAAAAAAAAAAAAAAAACAACAAACAAAATGGCAGCCGCGATGGGTGGATCTGCGCATGCGCGGATCAGCCCGTCACACGTGCCATGCATGCGCGCATCCGCCGGTCGCGGGCCACCATTTTTTAAAATTTTTTTTAAAAAAAAAATTTAAAAAAAAAAAAAAACAACAACAAACAAAATGGCGGCCGCGATGGGCGGATCTGCGCATGCGCGGATCGGCCCATCACACGTGCCACGCATGCGCGCATCCGCCCATCGCGGGCCGCCATTTTGGTTTTTTTTTTTTTTAAATTTTTTAAAAAAATAAAAAAATGGCGGCCGCAACGGGCGGATCTGCACCTGTGCGGATCGGCCCGTCGCACACACCGCGCATGTGCAGATCCTTCCGTCGCAGTCCGCCATTTTGTTTTTTTTTATTTTTATTTTTTTAATTTTTAAAATTTTTTTAAATTTTTTTTTTATTTTTTTTTCCGGCACGACAGGCGGATCTGAGCGTGCGCGGTGCGCGCGCGCCAAAAAAAATAAAAATAAAAATAAAAAAAAATTAAATTTTTTTTTAAAAAATTAAAAAATAAAAATAAAAAAAACAAAATGGCGGCCGGCGGTGCCCGGCGACCCCCGCGAAATGGTCGCGCGACCCCAAATGGGGTCGCGACCCCAAGGTTGAGAACCACTGTGTTATACAAAGAAAAAAGGAAAAAAGCTATTGCTGATTGCAGTTAATTAAGGTGACCAACCGTCCTCCTTTAGGGAGGACAGTCCTCCTTTTGTAAGTGCTGTCCTCCCTCAAAAAGTGTCCTCCTTCATGTCCTCCTTTTCGATATTTGAAGACTAATCTGCAGGGCTTTTTTTTTTCTCATAGAACGCTCAGAACGGCGTTCCGGCACCTTTTTTTTGATGGTTTTTTTTTCAACTTTTGCATGAGCTGTGCTACTCCCACTATTGGCTTTCAAAAGCCAATAGGAATTGCTGCTGAGTGCGCCAAAACACCCGGCTGGCAAACTTTGCACATGCAAGTTGTCTGTATTATTGTTGCAATGAATAAAATGTTTCTTTTATTTACGATATTTTTTCTTCAATTCATTTGTGTCCTCCTTTTCATTGTAAAAAAGTTGGTCGCTTTAAGTTAATAGAACTAGCAATTAAAGTAAGCAGCTTTTGGATTGTGCTCCCTGAGGCTGGAGCCTACAGCTTCCTGCAGATATTCCAACAAATCCAATAAATAAATAATTTTCAGTAGGACCAACTCTACTTTTTTGTTTTATCATACTACAGATAAAAGTCTAATATTAAGCAATTGAGAGAAAGTCTAATATTAAGCAATTCAGAACTGCTTCCCCAATTTCACTGCCTCTTTCCTTAATGACTTGTTTAAGAAATCAATCAATCAGAATAGAGCTGGAAGGGACCTTGGAGGTCTTCTAGTCCAACCCCCTGCTCAAGCAGGAGACCCAATACCAGTTCAGACAAGTGGTTGTCCCGTCTCTTCTTAAAAACCTCCAGTGATGAAGCACCCATAACTTCTGATGACAAGCTGTTCCATTGGTTAATTGTCCTCATACTTAGGAAGTTTCTCCTTAATTCCAGGTTGCTTCTCTGCTTGATTAGTTTCCATCTCTTGTTTCTTGTCCTGCCCTCTGGTGCTTTGGAGAATAAGTTGATTTCCTCCTCTTTGTGGCAACCTCTCAAATACTGGAATACTGCTATCAAGTCTCCTCTATCCTTCTTTTCTTTAGATTAGCCAAACCCAAATCCTGCAACTGCTTTTCATGTTTTAGTCTCCAGGCCTTTGATCATCTCAGTTGCTCTTCTTTTCACTTTTTCCAAAGTCTCAACATCTTTTTTGTAATGTGGTGACCAAAACCGGATGCAATATTCCAATTGTGGCCTTACTAAGGCTTTATAAAACAGTACTAATGCTTCATTTGATTTTGATTCTATGCCTCTGTTTATACAACCAAGGATTGTACCAGTATTAGCTCTTTTGGCTGCTGACGCACATTGCTGGCTCATATTTAAGTGATCGTTCACTAGGACTCCTTCTCACAGTTACTGTTTTTGAACCAGGTTTTGCTTAATCTGTACTTGTACCTTTGGTTTTTCCTGCTTAAGTGTAAAACCTTGCTTTTCTCCACATTAAATTTCATGTTGTTGGATAGGGCCTATTGCTCTGTCAAAAGTCTGTCAAGATCTTTTTAGATCCTGAACTTGTCCTCTGCGGTGTTGGCTATTCTTGCCAGCTTAGTGTCATCTGCAAATTTGATAAGTTCCCTTCTATTCCCTCATCTAAGTCAGAGATCTCCAATCTTTCCGGGCTTGTGGCCTGGAGGGAAGGAGAGCAGCTTTCAAATTGGTGCACGCGCATGCACACAAATTAGGCATGTACCACCACGGCTATAGTGGCCCCGTTTGTGCCCATGCGCATGCGCAAACAGGGCTGTGGGTGCTGGTGTGAGTGGGGGGAGTGCATGCGCACACACGTGTGCGCCAGCCAGCCATTTCTATGGCCTGCTGGCCAAGAGACCCCTGATCTAAGTCATTTATGGAACTATTGAAGAGTACAGGCATATGTTCTTAGAAATACAACACTCAGTCGCAAAATCAGTTCTGATTAAGAAACAGCTTCAGATTTTTAATAATGCTAGACTCCAATAAACTAATCTAAATGTAGCTCTCAAGGGCAGTAAAAAAAATTAAAATTCTAAATGGGCAATTTGTAGACATGTTTAAAAGCAGCCATTCACTTCAGAATAAAATCAAGTCTTCATAAAAGTATTAAAAACACTATCTGAAATGTCCCTGCACGGGTGACTGAATTGTTATACCTATTTTTGGAACACTGCTAAACCATGTGATGGGAAAGCTATTTGGTGCTGCTTACTATAGATACTTCAGCACAGGACATATATATAATTTTGGCTTTCAAAGGGCCACAGTAAAAGTTAATAAATGCATCATGTGATTTCCTTCAGTGTCTCCTTATCTTAGACCATCTAAAAGGATTATTGTTGGCCATCAGTCAAATGACAATGAGCATCTCAGGCACTTACTGTACTACAGCAGCACATCCTGCTTCAACTCTGCTTTGAAAGTCCCGTAGGACATGAATCTGGTGAGAGCAGTTTTTCTTGCCAAGTTCGTTCTGCCCTTCCTGTACTTGAAGCAGCACAAGCATTTCACATCTCATTTTCCCTCCTCAGATCAGCCAAAGGATGTAGCTTAGTCCAGAGGTCCCCAACCTTTTGGGCACCAGGGACCAGTTCCGTAGAGAGAGGTTTTTGCATGGACCGGAGGGGGTGCGGTTTTGTGTGCTGCCTGCATCCGGTGGCTGGAGCTTTCCTTGTTAGTGCAGCCCAGTTGCTGGCTATCAGGCATTGAACTAGGATGGGGGTTGAGCCAGGAGATTGATAGCAGGTTAGCTTGGCACCAGGTGGGAAGAAATGTTCTGCTTTTATTCTCTGATTATTAGCTATTGATAACTGCCGAGGCCAGGGTCATTCTATGACAGGGGTGTCAAACTCGCAAAGTCATGTGATGTGTCGTGACGTATCACAACTTTTTCCCCATTGCCAGAGCAGGGGTGGGTGTGGTTTCGGCATGACGCATCCGGCCCATGGGCCAGCAGTTTGACATCCCTGCTCTATGAGATAGGCAGCCACATAGTTCTTTAAATAAATATATAAAATGAATCAATCAATAAAAACCACCCCCTCCAGCCAACCTATAAATATATATCCTATCATATTTAAATTTCTCATACTCTCTTTAGGAGTAATTGAAAGTGGTACCAACTTAACCAGCCCACTTCTGTTACTTAACCAAGTTAGCAACCAATTTGCTGCTTAAGAAACAAAACAAAATAAAATAGCATCAACCATTCTACTTACAAACGCCTGCTGGACCAGGTGCAGAATTTTACAGGATAAGTGAGACTTGTCTGATGATAGTAAGACAGAGATGGGGCTCAGGTTCAAAGAGCTACGCAGATGATCAGAAAAAAAATAACATCTAGGGAGCAGATAAGAAGGAAGCAAACGCTCTGGAACAGTTTTTCCTCAACTTTAGCAACCTTAAGATGTCTGGACTTCAATTCCCAGCATGCTGGCTGGAGCATTCTGGGAGTTGAAGTCCACCCATCTTAATAATCTTGCTAAGGATGAGAAAGACAGTTCTAAGGAGATCGAAGAGGCAGGGAGGACAAGCTCATGAAGAAGGCAGAGAATATATGATATGCTGGGAGACAAGGAAAGGAAGGAAACTCCACTGAAGATGTTACCTAACCTGGTAACGAAAGGTTCGGAAATCAACCATCCTACACCCGGACTACATCACCATCGCAAAGGGAGGTGTGATTCAATGGAAACTACAAAGAACCCAGAGCAGCCTTTTCAAATGTGCAGCCCTGCAGGATTAGGGGGGGGAGGGAGGGAGGATGTTTTGTTGGAATTATAGCAACCTTGATTTCCAAGTCTTCGTAAGGCAGCAACGTCAAGAATCGTCCTTGAAGCAACTCAGAACCCTTGAGAAGTTTTGCTGAAACTCACACGTAGTGGAACGTGTAGTTCTACCTGTTAATAGTAAAACACCAATGGCTGGGATACATTTGAATCTTATGCATGTTAAATAGTGTTTGGTAGAATAGGGTTCACTATGATTCCTGTAGTAAAAGTTTCTGGGAGGGACTTTGCCAAAAGTATAAGGCTGCATGGAAGTAGTGACTCTGCTACCATGTCAGTGACTCATACGAACACAATGACTCACTTGACATACAGCCACTTTTAAAAATACTAACTGGATTATTTCATTACTATCCATGTAATACTTATTGTTACAGCATGCGCGTACAATAACAACCCTGCTATTAAATGGACCCACAGTATAAACTGTGAACAGAGACTACAAATCGTATAAAACACAACCCTGAAAACTTGGACCAGACTTAAATCGGCATTTTAATACACTCCTACGCTTACTTCACACTCACTTAAAACACGCACCGAGGACGCCCCTGCATATGTACAACGCTCCAAATTGCCTCGGAGTAATCCCAAAGGCGCTTTTTCAAAAGGGACTGAAAAATAAAGCCCAGTTGCCTTTTGGGACAACCGTAACCTGGATGATTGAGGATCTCCACAAGATACATGCCCCGGAGTAACTTCTACGGAATTCCGCCAACGCTTTCCTCCCAGGAAGCGGTGCGAACTTGGAATCCCGCGCGTGGAACTTGGAAGCGCTCGGAACACTCTCGCGCTCCGCGAAACCTCCAAAGGGGAGAGCGAGCTTTGGAAGCGGGAAGGGGCCGGCGGCCTCGCAAGTGTGTTTCCACGACTCAAGCGGGTCCTGCCCTTCTGCGCCCCCTGCAGCCGAGAGTAGGCGCGGCCGACCGTCTCTTCTCTCCGCTCGGCTCGCTCGGAAAGGAGCTACTGACCTGGCATTATGGCGGCAAGGCTAGCCGGTCTGGCGAGGCGGGAAGCGTCTTTGTGCCGCGGCTGGCGAGCCCTCCCTCACGCGCTTCCTCGGGGGAGTCTTGCTTTTTCCGAGAGGCCGGAGGCTCTCCAGCTGCGCGGCTCTAATTACAGGCCGGCCTCTCGTCCCCGCGGTTTTCCTGCAAACCTGCCAGAAGCAGCGGAGGAGGAAGTGGGCTTGGTAGCCGCCGCCCGGCCAACAAGAGCGGTGGCGAGAAGTTTCTTTCCTCCCCGCCTGCCCTCCGAGGACTTGGCCAGCGGATTGGAAAAGCCGAGTCGAAACTCTCGCATTCTGCCTCGCGGCTGGCTCTGAAGCGCCGCTGCTGGGATCTTTGGGGAGAGAAAGGGAATTCTCTTCGGCCGGGGCTTGTTTAAGCCTCTGAAGGAAACAAAATATGTAGCAGAATCCATGGAACTGGCAGACGACAGAGATAACCCTCTGCCCTGTAATGACCAGGCAACTGCGGCTGGATTTGGGGGTCAGTCTTAGAGCCTAATTGTAAGAAGTGCCATCCTCCATAAGAAGCCATAGAGAGGGCATCCGGGTCTGAATACAAAACCAGCAGTTCTTAGGCCTGTTCAGATAATAATAATAATAACAACAATAATAGTAGTAGTAGTAATAGTAGTAGTAGTAAAGTTGGAAGGTCATCTAGTCCAACTCCCTGCTCAGGCAGGAAACCCTATACCATATCGGACAAATGGCTGTCCAGTCTCTTCTTAAAAACTTCCAGTGTTAGAGCATTCACCGCTTCTGGAGGCAGGTTGTTCCATTGGTTAATTGTTCTCACTGTCAGGAAGTTTCTCCTTAGTTTTCTCCTTAGTTCTAGGTTGCTTCGGCCCGTCGTGCGTGTGTTGCGCATGCACGGTTCGGCCCGTCGCGCGCACGTTGCGCATACGCGGTTCGGCCCGTCGCGTCGTGCATGCACGGTTCGGCCCGTCGCGCCCACGTTGCGCATGCACGGTTCGGCTCGTCGCGCCGCGCATGCACGGTTCGGCCCGTCGTGCATGTTGCGCATGCGTGGTTCTGCCCGTCTCGCTCCGCATGCGCGGTTCGGCCCGTCGCGCCGCGCATGCACAGTTTGGCCCATCGCGCGTGTGTTGCGCATGCGCGGTTCGGCTCGTCTCGCCACGCATGCACGGTTCAGCTCGTCACACGCGTGTTGCGCATGTGCGGTTCGGCCCGTCTCGCCGTGCATGCACGGTTCGGCCCGTCGTGCGCACGTTGCGCATGCATGGTTCTGCCCGTCTCGCCGCGTATGCACGGTTTGGCCCATCGCGGCCGCATTGCGCATGCACTGTTATGCCGTCGCGCGCGTTGCGCATGTACAGTTCTGCCCGTCTCGCCGCGTATGCACGGTTCGGCCCGTCGCGCGCACGTTGCGCATACGCGGTTCGGCCCGTCGCGTCGTGCATGCACGGTTCGGCCCGTCGCGCCCACGTTGCGCATGCACGGTTCGACCCGTTGCACCGCGCATGCACGGTTCGGCCCGTCGTGCGTGTTGCGCATGCGTGGTTCTGCCCGTCTCGCTCCGCATGCGCGGTTCGGCCCGTCGTGCCGCGCATGCACAGTTTGGCCCATCGCGCGTGTATTGCGCATGCGCGGTTCGGCTCGTCTCGCCATGCATGCACGGTTCAGCTCGTCACACGTGTGTTGCGCATGTGCGGTTCGGCCCGTCTCGCCGTGCATGCACGGTTCGGCCCGTCGTGCACACGTTGCGCATGCACGGTTCTGCCCGTCTCGCCGCGTATGCACGGTTTGGCCCATCGCGGCCGCATTGCGCATGCACTGTTATGCCGTCGCGCGCGTTGCGCATGTACAGTTCTGCCCGTCTCGCCGCGTATGCACGGTTCGGCCCGTCGCGGCCGCGTTGCGCATGCACGGTTCGGCCTGTAGGGCGCACGTTGCATATGCGCGGTTCTGCCCGTCTCGCTGTGCATGCACGGTTCAGCCCGTCGCGCGCTCGTTGCACATGCGCGGTTCTGCCCGTCTCGCCGCGCATGCGCGGTTCTGCCCGTCTCACCGCGCATGCACAGTTCAGCCCGTCACACGCGTGTTGCGCATGCGTGGTTCTGCCCGTCTTGCCACGCATGCGCGGTTCTGCCCATCTCGCCGTGCATGCACGGTTCGGCCTGTCGTGCGTTTGTTGCGCATGCGCAGTTCAGCCCGTCGCGCCGCGCATGCACGGTTTGGCCCGTCACACCGCGCATGCACAGTTTGGCCCGTCGCGCGCGCGTTGTCTTCTCCAGGCAGTTTCCAAAAACTGAATGGATGGAGGGGAAAAAAAGAATCCATACAATTGCAATTAGAGGTTCTAAGTTTGATTCTGTTTAAACAGGGCTAATGCTGAATTAACATTAACATTCCATTACTGTTGTTATAACTTTGACCAGGATGTAATGAAACAAACAATGGTAAAGGAATCATTTGAGATGATCATTCTTAGTAAAGGACTCGTGCTCTTCTCTTCACATGAGGTGATGATAATGCCTGAAATGGAAGATTTCTAGGCAGATTACAACATTGTTTAATTAAATGTTTCTAAATGTCAGGGTAATAGCTAAACAGCTTATGTAATGATGTAATGCAGGGGTGTCAAACTGCCCGCCCATCATGCCGAAACCGCACCCACCCCATTGCCAGCAGTGGAAAAAAGGTCACAATATGTCACAACATGTTGCGAGTTTGACACTCCTGATATAATGAAATATAAGGTGGATGATGCAATGATAAGGAATGACTCAGCAGGGTCTGTGTCCCTTTAAGAGCCTGAGTATAAAAGGGAAGGCTTTTGCTGGAGTGTCTCTTGTCCGTTTCCTGCTGTAACTGCTGTGTGTTGGAGTTTGTGTATTACCACATGTATGTATATTGTTCCTGGTATATTGTAGATAGTGTAAGATAAGCCACTATTTAATATAGACCACTGTTTACTGTATTTACTCCTGGGTTATCTCCGCGCAATAAGACTGCATACTCTGACACTAAACCATAAGGAGGGGGTGGGGAAGAGAATTATACACTGCAGTTAATAGCAGAGAAAACATTAAGTCAATATTCTGGAGTTGAACAAGCATTTAAAATCAAACAGAATACAAAAGTACGAATTCTTGGGGAAAATTGAAAGTCTTTGAATAAAAATATATTAATACAAGTGTTCCACGTGCCTCGTTTGTATATGTGTGGGGGAACATTCTGCAATCCAAAAACCCCTTATGAGGATGTGGTCACCTCTCTCATTTCCTTTGTTAGAGATACTGGAAAAGGGCCTCTGAAGGCAACTGTGGCCTCAAGCTGTTCAAGTAAATATTGAAAAAATATAAGGATTTTAATTTGGACAAGTTCTTCTCTGTGGGATATTTAAAACTGATTTATATGACTTCCAGTTCTGGGTTGTGGCGCTCCTAGTCATATGAAGAGATTTGTCTCCTCGTCGGCTAGCTCCCTCCGCCGGTAGACCCTTATGCGGGTCTAAAGTCGCCCTGGAGGGTACGACTTCTGTCAAGGAGGCTTCGCTCAGCTGCGGAGGAGCAGCGGCTCCTCCAGCTGTCCGGGCCGACTCTGAGAACCGACGGAGAAGAAGATCGGCCAGTAAAATGGCCGTTCACTTAGCCACTAGTAACCGCAAGTCAAAGAACAGCTAAGCTTGAAAACCCACCATGGTGAATCCGGGTGAGATCTTTTTTTTCCCCTCCTCTCTTTATGCCTTTTTGCTTCTTTTTGCCTGTAAGAGCCCTCTTGGAACTATTTCCCTGGCTTGGAAAGGCAGCTTCTATATTTGGGAAGAAAGGCGAACAAAAGAATAGAACAAAACTTCAAAGACTACATTTTTTCTTTATATATGTTTTGGGATACTGGAAAAAAAATTTTTCTTAAGAAAAGTTGGGGATCCCTGCTCTAGAAAAAATGTTCCAAGTTCCAGAATTTCCAATCAACGTGGAACTAGATAAAGGTTTGTTCTTCACATTTAGGTCAGCTTAGATTATCTGATGGTGTAAATGGTGCCAAATTTAGAAGTGTGGACACAGGAATGTACAATTGGAAATCAAGGCAAGATATGATCCAGCCAATGTTCTGAGAAGAAATGGCTCTCTGGTTCAGTAACCCTCTAATCAACATGTTAGGACCTTGTGAAATATGCACGCTCAGTTCTTAATCTCACTGATGTGCAAGCAAAACTAAGGAGAAGTATGATTCATCTGGGCAGTGGTTAATACACCTGTTGCTACAGGCAAATTTCCCAGTCACTAGGAAGTACTGCAAATTATTTAAGAGCTACCATAGAGCTCTTACTTTGCCAACTAATCACATGATTCCAAGTTCTAGAAACATAATAAGGCTGGTCATTTGAAATCACAGTTGTGACTTAATATCTGAAGTGGATTTTACAACAGGGTTATAGAAAAAGGTTTCCAATTGTTGCCTATATATGGAATGCTGTTCTTGAAAAGCCCTCAGACTTAACCTTCACTAATATTAGTGCCAGTGTTGATGGAAACAAGCCACGGTCCCTCCTTGAACTCCTGCTTTAAGTTCTAAACTTGGGAGAAAGAGGCGTCATTCAAAAAGATCCTTGGAGTTCCTTCTCTCCATATCCCTATCCTTTATAAATCACAATCACACTTCTGAAGATACACCTATTTTTTGATTAGCAGATCTAAAACCTAACAGTCAAACATATGGTCTCAATATATGTACTGTAATTATCTGTATAATAAACTGCTACATCAGGGGTTCTCAACCTTGGCAACTTTTGCTGGCTGAGGAATTCTGGGAGTTGAAGTCCACAAGTCTTAAAGTTGCCAAGGTTGAGAACCCCTGTGCTACATTGATATGTCCAGAAATAATATCAGAAATATTTCCCACAGAATAAATTCAGTCCAAAATAAGATTATTTGCAGTTGCAAGTGCTGAAAAACTATACAGCTTTTCCCCTGAATATTCTTGCATACCATAGATTTTTACATGGTTAAAAGTTATAAATAGAAAGACTGAAGTATCCCAGCAAAAAAATAAGCAGAATAGATACACACACACACACACACACACACACACACACAGAGAGAGAGAGAGAGAGAGAGAGAGAGAGAGAGAGAGAGAGAGAGAGAGAGAGACAGAGACAGAGAGACACACACACACACACACAAAAGGAAGTTGAGATTAAGCAGGCGCTCCCTTTCCCCCTAAAACTGTCCACATCTTCTCTTATCCCTTGAGCAAAGCTTCCGATGTCTTCAAAAAACAAGAATGCAATTCTCTCAGCAGCCCGCTTGGAAAAGACATCCCCTGGGGGAAAAAAATCTGTCACTTACATTTTCTGAAGATCATTGTCCATGGGTTTGACAATTTTTCCCGCTATGACTGAAAGAAGCCCATTAAATCTAGCAAGGTGAAAAAATGTCTCCTTCAATTGCTGCCAGCAACGGAAGTTTAATGACGAGTTTATGGAAAAGCGAAAGTAAAACCCGAGTGCCACCTTATTAACGCTTTGGCCACCAGGGGTCTTTTTTCGCCCTTGGAAAAATATGTTGCTCTGGGAAGGGAAGGTGAGTGTGACCCAATGATATTTCTTTGCCCTCGGTTTTCATTCATTACGGCTTATGCAGGTTTAAAAAATCCTAAGTGGAGTTATTGTTATTGAAAGTTATCCAGCCTGACTGTATACTGTTTTTGTTCCATCATCATAGAATAAATGCTTAAAATGAAGGATTACTGGCATAATTGGGCACCTGTAAACAATGATACACCCACAGCAAACCTTTTCTTTTCTGGAATAATGTTTTTAGAAATACTATTATATATATTTTTGAAAGTAATCTCTCTACCGTACAATCCTTTCCATTAGACGGAGATCTGCAATGTTTAATTATCCAGTTATATTACCCAGTTAAAATCACTTAATCAACTAAAAAGGAAGTTGCAATTAATAATTGAGTAGCAATACTTGTTTTGAAAAATCTAAATTACAGATTAAGTTACAAAAAAATAGAACATGCCCACTTTGATATACCTAGGTATCATTTCAAAATAAACAGTATCCTTCTGTTTGTTTTCATTTGCATAGAAAGTTAACTACAATAATAACCAACTAAAAATTGTACAATTTGTAGGTAGATCGTGCTACAAACCTGCTAAAAGCCAGTAAATGAAAGTTAGATGTGGAGGAATCTACTGCTTCATGAGCAAAATGGTTCTTAAATCCTGGAAGTACTCTGGAAAATTGGACACCTGTAAACAACCCATGAACCGACTCAAACATAGGATTGATTAATGGCCCCCTTCAGATTCCTGGAATTTAAAGATGATTCCTCCAAAGTATCTCTGGACAGATATTCTATTGGTGAGGTAAGTAACGTATAGGAAGTAAGAACAACTTTCACTTATCTGGGAAGAGGATCTATTAAACCTACCTGATTTTCCAGATCAAAAGACAGGATGCACCACTGAAGACATATTAGTGTTTCGACTGAAGGTGGAGGCAGAACAGGGACCACATAATTATTCAATTAACTAAGTTGCTAAGACTAACCTAGAAGGAAAATACTGAGTTAGTGCCATTTGGGAACTCAGCTTGCTATCTTCAGAGTGTGGGATTACATGGCAGTCTTAAGACTTGTAGGTTTTTGTGCTATGTTCAATAAATTCTTATTAGTGACATTGGGAGTATTGACCATCTGAAGCTTGAGTTTGCAATAAGCATCCCCTTCAGAGTATTACTAAGTAATGTGTTGTTTAGCTTTGGTCCTAAAATTGTCTAGGTGAGCCTGATAAAAACAAGAGGCTCCTAATAAAACTGTTACTTGTAATCATTTCCTGTTTCTCCTATGATACTGTTATGTCATGCAAACAAGATACGCCCTTTAAAACAGGTTGAGTAGAAGCTGGGGCAGTCGAAGTATTGAAAATGCACACAACATTATTGACTATTGTTACCGCTATATAATTAAAGGGAGAACTGGAAGAACCATATGGCTAGGACTGCATGCTATTTTGCACATTAAAGAATTCTACAAGACAGCCTGCTCCAATTCATTAACTGACAAATTTTGAGAAGACTATAATTCTCTAAATGTGTTAGTTTATATGTTTGCTGGGTTTACTCATCTTCTTTCATTTTTCTCATGCATTTTTAAAATGATACATAATTTCTTACATGAGCAATAATTAAAGCTCCAGGGATATCATTATCATCAACAAAAAGATTTTTTACAGGAGAAACAGAAGATGATCATCACCAAATTCTGAGTGCAATTTCTTTATAAAGCACCTTGTAGTTTGCAGGACCAAATTGCTTAAATAAATCTTAGTGTTTTAATAATATTCCTTCTGTAAATCTACTGCTTTCCCAAGACTTTGTATTTTTGTGTTGTTTCTGTTTATTGTTGGTGTTATTATTTCTATTTTGGATTTTTTTAAAAAAAAAGGTTTAAGAGAAATATGCTGTATTGTTTCGGTGCATTTCTGTCTCTAATGGAGGTAAGAGACTATTCTCTATTTGAAAATGCTCTTTTCTGTTTAATGCTCTTTTCGGGACCACACGCTGAACAACAAAACCCATTATGAGGCACCAGCAGCCACTTCACTCTATTGCTAGTTTGCTAGTTTTTGCATGCTGGCCTCTTTCTATTTTCTCCGCTATGTATAAAAGATGCATAGAGGAGTAGCTAGGCAACAAAGAGTTTCACATTTTCTCAAGAACATGGAAATCCTATTGTTTTGTAATTTTCATTTTTATCGTCCCCTATCAACAATATGTTTGTTGTAATGGTTAAGATACCAGGCTAGAAACTAGGAGACATGAACTCTAATCCAACCTTAGGTAGTAAGCCATCTGGGAGACTTGGAGCCAGTCACTTTCTCTCAGCCCTAGGAAGAAAGTAAGAGCAAACTGCTTTTGGAATCTTGCTAAGAAAACTGCAGGGACATGTCCAGGCAGTCATTAGGAATTGATCCTGACTTGGAGGTGCAACATTTGCAAGATGGTTACGATAATTGCAACACTTTCTTTAGTGCAGAAAACTGATGTGTTTAAGTTCAGTAAGACTTTTTTTTTTTTTAAGTTTACTAGTTATGACTTCTTTACTTCCTCTTTTACCCTTTCAGGTGTCAATGGAGAAATAAAGTTCTGGCACTTGCTCTTCTGGTAGCCTCAACCATTGTTATTTGATGCTATTGTAGTGTGTCTTTGATAGTGTCTCTCCATCTTCTTCTGGGTCTGCCTTGTGTTCTTTAGTCTTTTCCTCTTTTTGTTCGATATAGAATCCTACGACATCTTTTCCAGATGAGCAAACCACTTTTATTTGCTGTTTTTGTGTGTAGATTAAGATTGGTTCTATGCCAATTGGAATAGAATAGAATAACAGAGTTGGAAGGGACCTTGGAGGTCATCTAGTCCAACCCCCTGCTCAGGCAGGAAACCAGTTGTCCAGTCTCTTTTTAATAACTTCCAGTGTTGGAGCATTCACAACTTCTGGAGGCAGGTTGTTCCACTGATCAATTGTTCTGTCAGAAAATTTCTCCTTAGTTGTAGGTTGCTTCTCTCTTTGGTTAGTTTCTATCCATTGCTTCTTGTCCTGCCTTCAGATGCTTTGGAAAATAGCTTGGCTCCCTCTTCTTTGTGGCAGCCCCTGAGATATTGGAACATTGCTATCATGTCCCCCCTCATCCTTCTCTTTGTTAAACTAGACATACCCAATTCCAGCAACCGTTCCTTGTAGGTTTTAGCCTCCAGTCCCATAATCATCTTTGTTGCTCTTCTCGTCTCTTATGGTTCTTTCTCTTATGGTCTCACTTCTGATTTTATTTCTTCTCGTCACTCCAGAAACTTTCCTCAAACATCTCATTTCCGAGTGGTGGCTAACTTTTGTTTATGTTGTGTTGTAAATATCCATGTTTGGTCCTGGTAACATAGGGTGGAGAGGAGTATGCCTTTTTTGAGATGCTTCTTTGTGCTGATTGGTACAGCCTTATCTTGTAGGAGTGGAGCAATTCTTGGCTTGCCTTATTTCATCATATGTGAATCTCTTTGTCCGTTATACCTCTTTGGTGAAAATGGTTCCTAGATATTTGAACATCAATACTTGTTTTATGCTTGTACCTTCTATTACTACATTTAGGGTATGCTTTTTTTTCCTTTTGATTAGGCTGCCAGAATATTTGCAAAATAATATGTAAATTAACACAAGCTACAAAAAAGTTGCTGAGGCCGTAGAAAGAGTGCAGAGGAGAGCAACAAAGATGATAAGGGGGGTCTGGATGCTAAATCATACAATAAATGGTTAAGAGAAGTGAGTACATTTAGCCCAGTGGTGGTGAACCTATCGCACATGTGCCAGAGGCGGCACTCAGAGCCCTCTCTGTGGACACACGTGCCGTTGTCCCAGCCTTGCCTCCCCCCATGACCCCCTCACCAGCAGCTCCCTGGAGGAGAGTTGCCCTTGAGCATGGCCCACGCAGAGCAGCGCAGCCAAGGACATGGCAGCCAGGCAGCATAGACAAGACTCTGCCCTCACGCCCCATCGCTCACAGTTGATGCTGCGGGGCATGGGCAGAGGGCGTGGTGCTGCTGGGCTGCCTGGGCGATCTACGGTGGGCCCTGGAGGCGGTGAGTGGCCCTGCAGGCAGGTGGGGTGGGAGATGGGGTGGGGGCGGAGTGGGGCAGGGAGTGGAACAGGGGCGGGGCCAGTTTTGGGGCACTTGGTCTGTAAAAGGTTCGCCATCACTGATTTAGCCTAATGAAGAGAAGGCTCAGGAGAGACATGATAGCAGTGTCCTAATACTTGAAGAGCTGTCACATGGAGGAGGGCATTGATTTATTTTCCATATCACCTGAGGGCAGGAAAAGAAGCAATGGGTGGAAGCTCGTCAGGGAGATTCAACATGGAAATATGGAGGAATTTTCTGACAGTGAGAACAATCAATGGAATAGTTTTCCTTCAGAGTTGTGGTGCTCCATCACTGGAGGTTTTCAAGGAAAAAAAATATTGGACAATCATTTGTCCTGGATGGCATTAAAAATTCTAGCCTTGGGTAGGGAATGGACTAGAAGACATCCAAAGTTCTTCCAGCCCTATGACGCTATGATTCTAAATTATTTTTTTCATTTGGTCCTCAGACTCTCTTGAAGAATCTTAGGGTTCCATGGAACAGTCTAAGAACCCTGTTCTAAATAACTGAGACTTTGGACAACACCTATAATAGAACCTTTGGTCCAGGGCTTTCATGAGGATGAGTTAGCATTAGGATTAGTGAGAGTCATTTTCATGCAGCGGTCAAGGTGCTGGCCTAGAAACTAGAAGACTGTGAGTTCTAGTCCCACATTAGGTGTGAAGCTGGCTGGGTGATTTTAGGCAAGTCACTCTCTCTCACCCCACACCACCTCATGCAGCGGTCAAGGTGCTGGCCTAGAAACTAGAAGACTGTGAGTTCTAGTCCCACATTAGGTGTGAAGCTGGCTGGGTGATTTTAGGCAAGTCACTCTCTCTCACCCCACACCACCTCATAGGTTTGCTGTTGTGGGGAAAATAGGAGGAGGGAAGAGTATTAGGTGTTTTCACCGCCTTGAGTTACTTATAAAGTAATAAAAACAGGATAAAAATTCTAATAAATAAATAGTGAAAGCCACACACACCCCTGCCCGATTGTGTGGATTTTCTTTTCCTTTCCTATTCTTTTTTTTTTTTGTCATCCTTGCCATACTTTATTCTTTGTATTGTCCATTATTGCATTTTTTTGTTTTGTTTTTATTAGTGAACCATCCAGACTTGTTAGAATTCATTATTACTGAATACTTTTAAGAATCAAAGGGTGGTATCTTAGGATTGTTATTTTCTGGCAATCTTCATTCTTATACCTGTAAGAACAAACCAGCCCCTCTATTAAGATAATCACCAGAAACTATGCTTCAAAGGATAATTGCGTGGCTATTAAAAATAAGCCATTCTCTCTTTTTCACATAACCTTAATTTTATCCCTTTTAGGCAACTTATGATTTTTTTTATTAAAAAAAATTACCAGTGGGTAATTTCAGTTTCATTTGATTGATATGACAGCTTCCCCCCCCCACCCCGCACTTATTTGCTTTGAAATTGGGTTGATGCAACTGAATTTGGATCTTTCTTTTCAAAAGGGTTTTACTTTATTTTTACATTAGCTGCTGTGATATTCACTAAATGGAAAAGTAGTACCTAAGTTCTCCTAACAATAGCAATAGCACTTAGACATATACCACTTTAGAGTGCTTTATAGCCCTCTCTAAGTGGTTTACAGAGTTAGCATTTTGTCCTCAACAATCTGAGTCCTCATTTTACCGACCTCAGAAGGATGGAAGGCTGAATAAACTTTGAGCCGGTCAGGATTGAACTACTGGCAGTTGGCAAATTTTGCCTGTCTAACCTCTGCACCACCACAACTCAGACAGTCAGGACACATGATAAACAGGACCTGAAATAGAAGATTATAATGCAATCTGGACACTGAAGCAACATGTTTGCTTGACAAATTTCTCATTAAAATATATATTTATTTATTTTGATTCCTTCTTAATTTGCAAAAATACATTTTGTTTCTTTTTGATAGATCTATAAAAAGAGAAGTTAAACTAAATTTGCAGTTCTGAATTTATCCTCACTATCTTCAGGATTTTCACATGCAGAAAAGGTACAAACTGTTAAGAGCCAACACTGAAGCGCATATTAAAACAATATACAATTCCTTTCTTGATGTGATCCCTTTTTAATTTTTTTTAAGCAAAGTGTAGAAATGGTAACTTGATATGAAATTGTAGGTGCCCACACACATAAAAAAAATAATAATTCCAAAGTGCTTTGGAACATCTCCCATTTGTTAAAGCAGCAGCACCTTTTACTGAAGCTTTTATGGAGTAAGTTGTGCTTCTTTAATGAAAGGAGGTGCTATATTTGTGCAAATCCAAGTCATTTCTTCCTAATCATATTTTAAGCATGCACGGCCCCTAATATCAAAAATGTGTTTCATTTTGCTTTTTTGTGAAACTGAATTTAGTTTTCCACATTTTGG
Source organism: Bothrops alternatus (assembly GCA_034064705.1). Classification (NCBI taxonomy): domain Eukaryota; kingdom Metazoa; phylum Chordata; class Lepidosauria; order Squamata; family Viperidae; genus Bothrops; species Bothrops alternatus. Next base: position 20,546,857 of record JARGCV010000007.1, on the reverse strand, counting down.
GGGATTTGCTAAATTATAGCTATAGTCAGACATTTACTGCAACAGATACATAAGGGACAGTCCAGATATTTATTTGATGTTGTTTTTAAGGCACATTCAGTAAGCATATATATTCAGAATTTCCTTTGGTTCAGGACAACTTAAGAATTGAAGTTGTTTATCCAGGTAAGTGATTATGCAGTTTTCCAAGGATATTCTTATCTTGCCCATAGGCATCTACCGCATGTACTATATGGATGCTCTGTACACCAACATTATGTCCAGGGACCAACTGTTTATCAAGTGGATTACTGGTTTTAGCTGATTTATTTTGTAAGTTGCATTCTCCAGAACAGCGTGTTTCTGTCATGTCTCTAATCCAGTCTTCTTTGAAGCTGGAAAACAAAGAAGAGGCATTCTTTTTATTTATTTAGAAAAAACAATAGCTTTGGTTTAATTTAGCTTCAGTATTGCAATTTTGCCTGGCATCTGAAATTAAAAGTACGACAGGTAAGTGTCATGGTTCTGACAGATGAAACTCTTCAAAAGAACTTTGAGGCATTGTTTACCTTAAAGAATCTTTTATTCGAGAAACAAAGTATTGGCACTACATAGTTGAAACCGAAAACTAAATTCCCCTCCCCTGGACACAAAGCAACAAAGCACAATTCCCTCCTCCAATAAACAGTCATAAATCACATTCCCCAATTAGCTTGAAGCGCGGGCTTTCTCCCCAGCTCTCCAGCCCGCCAAAATTCTATCAACTCTGGGCCCAATGAACTTGGGTTCCCATGACTGAGTTATTATTGTTATGACTAGCTGGACTCTCATCCATATTCCCTCTCCCAGCATCAACTAACTCTAAAAGCATTAGAGAAAAATGGCTGCATTTTCATCTGTTGTCAAAGCAAGAACATCCAATGTTAGCAGCATTGACAGTAAGATTGTAAAATACAAGTTAATACGTTTGTAACTTGAATAGTTACAAAATTATCCAACAATAGTTACATTAATTTAAAACCAGTCTAAATGCCAGATGTGTACTGTTTGACAAAAAAAAAAAAGAATTTAGAAAAATGCAATCATGTGCATGTAGAAGTACTTAAAACCTTAAACTTTGTTCCCTGAAATGGCATAAAGCCAAGGCATTTTTGACAATTTTAAAATATTAGCCAGTTTAATAATGAAACATGCCTTGATTTGTGTCAGTAAAGATTTTTGTAGGGAAAGCAATTATATATATAATAAGCTTGTTAACTGTATTCCAGGATGAAACTAGAACACATAATTATTCATTTTTTCATTAAGATAATTTGGGTCTTGGAAATGATAAGGAAAAAATTTCACTGCCGAATACACAAGGGAGCCAAATGTTCTGCTATATGTGTCTGGGGACAGAGGAAATTCTAGGAAGCTTGGAAAGTTAGCATGGATTATCGAAACAGAATAGTTCATATGAATCAACACTCATGTTTCTGGAGAAAGCTACAGGTAGTCCTTGACTTATGCCCATTTGTTCAGTGACTGTTCAAAGTTATGGCAGTGCTGAAAAAATGAATGTGTCACCAGTCCCTAAAATTCTGGCCATTGTAGCACACCCCTCCAGGGTCACATGATCGCAATTTGGGTCCATTGATGCCTAGCTTACAAGTATGACATCTCCGATCACCATTTATGATCTTCTCTGCTGGCTTCTCACAAGAAGGTCAATGGGAAAGCGAGCAGGAAAGCTCAGAAGTTGCTCTGATAAGTCATTTCCACCTGTAGCACCCTCCCATCAGTATGCAACCTTTGCTGGCTCAGGGTCTCTCCAACTCATGTGCAGCCTCCACTGGGATTTCCAAACTCTCCCTCAACTTCCCTAGATACATGCATGGTCTGTACTGGGCCTTCCAAGCTCTCTCGCTGATTTGCACATTGATTTGCTGGGCATCCAACACAGCTTGCAGTCCAGCCTTCCCACAGCCCCCCTCTGCAATACCCCATCCCTCCTGTAGCACACTGATGTTCCCATGTGGGAGTTCTGCCATTTCCCATTTAATGATACCAGGATCTTGGGGTTATGACGGCAACTGGGAAGTCTATTCTCAACTGCACTGTACATCAGCTTTGCAGGCTTTACACTGACCTTTACTGGAAAGAAAGTTTTGCATAATCCACATCTACACAGCCTTCTTTATGGCACTTTCTTCACTTGGATACCTTGGATATGTATTAATTTATTGTTTCTGACATTCAAACACCACTTTTCCAATGGTCTTGGGGAGAGTTGAAGCTATGCAAGAGCAATTACAGGAAATAAATTCACTGGATACCTTGTGCATCTGACATTGTATTAATGGATTAATGACATTGGATAGAGTGCTGGATTTTCACAAAATAATAAAAGTCAAAAGTGAAACTGAAAGGGCAACAAGGGAGGAAAGGAATGTACAATATAATTTGAAGGGAAAGGTAAGATTGTCAGCTACATTTGTTTCTGATTCCTAGCTTCTGGAAGGCATAGAAGATCATTTTCAATTTTAAGGTCTGGCAGAAGGCAATAGTAATTCAAACAGAAAGTTCCCTCAGTCACAAATTATTTTAAAAACCTTTGGTGTTTCCAGCCACTGAATCTTCTATCTTTCTGTAAATGACTGTAGAACATTGTTTTTCCAACTCGGTAACTTTCAGAGGTGTGGACTTCAACTCTTGGAACTCCTAGGTCAGCATTAGGTTGCCAAGTTTGAAAGACACTTCTCTAGAAAGGTCTTTGAAGTTTTATGTCAAAGAAACAGCAGGTAATACTTTTGCTAGGGTAAAACAAAAGAATTTATTGAAATAATTATGTGTTAGGTTTAAAACACTGGCAGACATTGAGTAAATGTCATTAAAATATGTACCTTAAAATCTCAATAAAATTCCATTTGTCTAAATCAAATTATCTTGACTCAGTTTGATTATTATAAGAATAAACCACACTTGTGAACAGAGTGGGGACTGGGAAAAATAAATTATCCCTAGGAATGCTATTAAAACATCAATCACAATGCTTTTAATGGCAACAATTACTGAAGATTTCCCACATCTCACTTTTACAAAATTCCAAGGAAATCTCCTGAACAAATCATTTCTATCAGAATACTTATCACTAATAATTTGATCAATTAAATGATCAAATTATTATTAGGGCCCACTATATTTTGAGTGAATTTTTTTTGCTGTAAACTTAGGTAATTACATTCACATTGGTGGTTCCGGATCACCAGGTACTCATGATAGATGTTAAAAGAGTATTAACAATTAGGTTAAATATAGATTATTTTCTCCCAGCGTTATTATTTGTGTAAATAATTCAAGATGGCAAACAAGCCTAATGCTCCTTCCTTTTATTTTCCCATCACAACAACCCTATGAGATGAGCTATGTTGAGAGAGACAGTGACTGGCCCGAAGTCATTCAGCTGGCTTTTATGCCTAAAGTAAGACTAGAACTCACTTAGTTTCTAATCTGGTGGCTTAACCACTAGATCAGTGATGGCGAACCTTTTAGAGATTGAGTGCCCCAAAACCGCCCCACTCCCCAGCCCACCCACGCTCTGCTCCTGCCCCGCCTACCTGCAGAGCCACTCACTGCCTCCATGACCCGATGCAGCAGATCGCCCAGGCGGCCTTGCAATGCCATGGCAGCCAGCCCTCTACCCGCACCATCATCTGCACGCGATGGGGCACAAGGGCGGAGTCTTATCCTGGATGCTAAATCACACCTCGAATAGAAGACTCTAATGGGAATTTGATCATATTGAGCAGATTTCTAGGGGTGGTACATTTTAGGAATATTTCAACTCACTTTGGCTTTATTTTCATAATTATTTTCCTTAAAACTTCATTATTCTTTTGCAGGTGGCAACTCAGTCACAGATTGTGTGAAACTGGAAGGAGTAACTCTGATGTTGGCAGGACTTTGACAGAAGTGGCAAAGTAATCGTAATGTGGATAATTTAATCTTAGTAGAGAAATTAATGCAGGAATCATTAGTGTTGAGAAATATAGTTAAAGCTAATTAGCTACAAAGCTAAGAGAAAGTGGAGTGACCAACACTGTTCATTTGATTATATCACATTCATTGTTTGGAAGAATACTTTGAGGTACATTAGATCCTGTAATATGCCAGCAATTAATTAAATTTTCACCTTTTATTTAGCTTACAGCAATCAAGCAATGACTATGGAGTCTAGCAGCCCAGTTTTTGGAAGCATCTGTTAGGAATGTAAATTTGAAAGTGCAGTAGATAAGTGCTATCATTTCAACAGTAGGATGACTTCTTTTTACTTTTAAATTCTTAAGTATTTAGTTTATAGGGAATGCATCAAAGCAGTTCAGGTTGGGCATTTTATTCCTACAAATGCATATTAATAACTGTATTTAAATGGAGAGCTCACTTGTAGGATTAGCAGTATACTTTGACAGTTTGATTGGTGTCTGTAGTTTTGGTCTTATTTTGCATTGCTCTTTAAAAAAAAGAAAAGAAAAGAAAAAATAATACAGTAAGCACCAAGAGCATTCAGAAAAATCCCCTTAATTTTCCTTTGTTATTATTGCTTTTTGCCAGAAGGGATAATAATGTTAATAGCACTGGCAATAAAAAGATGCCCGCACAGTTAAGACATTATTAGTGTGGTCATATATTTCCCGACAGATGTTAAAAATGGCTTTGCAAATAAATTTCTTCGAAAAGGGAGTGGAACAAAAATTCTTGTTCCAAAATATACATTTTAGTGGCAGTAATAGATTCTTTATGAGAAAATCATGCACAAGGGAACACAATGTTTGCAACAATATAATAATATATAAAGAAAACTGAATTACATTGCATTACATATTGTTTGACTCCATTGTCTTAACCAAAAGGAAATTACTTAGACTCAAATGAGTAAATGTACAACAACTTGAATATGATTTATTTATTTATCGTTTAATTCAAAATAGTTTTATGCAACTCTATATCCAAAAAAATCAAGGAGGTATATAAAGTGTAATTAAAACAAGTCCTAATAAAGTGGTCTCCATATTATATAGTCCTTCTGCCTGTATATGATTTCAGCTCATTTTAGAAACAGGCATAGATCTTTACCGGTTGTACATGAACCTAGAAGGACTTCCTTTTTTCATTGTGTTTTGAAACCTACATTCCTCTCACTGAGAATTGGTACAATGCAAAACAGTGAAGTAATTATTCGGATGCTTCAGATTCTCTCTATTGTTTTTTTTTCTAAGTTGTCCAGAAGCATATTGGAGTTGGACAGACTCCCTTAATAAAAAATAATAGTAATACACAACAACATGAACAAAGCACTGAAGGGATAGAAGTGCCATATGTCAATTCTAGGATTTACTTAAGTCTCCTATCTACTTACTTGGATACTGAAGTCATGCAAACATAGGAAACTCCATTATTTACCGGTATATTGATTCATTCTGCTTCTAATCAAGTACTGTTAATACTTTCCAGTCTTTCAAACAAATATGTTTCCCACTCCCCTGAGCTCTCTATGGCCTCAAGACTATTCCTGTCCACAGGAACAGGTGCTGAAAGAATTTTTAAATAGTTAAATGACAGAAATTTGATTGCCCTACAACAGTGGTGGTGAACCTACGGCACGGTTGCCAGAGGCGGCACTCAGAGCCTTCTCTGTGGGCACGCGCACAGTCGCCCCAGTCCTAGGCCTTCAGCTGGGTTTTATAAAATCTTTTTGCTTTAGGCCGTTGCTGCTGTGTGCAAAAAAAAAAAAAAGGTTCAATCAATCAGTCAATTTCAACTTCTCACAGGGAAAAAAAATCTTGCAAAGTTGGAATTGATCGATTGAACTTTTTCGTCCCACCCAGTCTGCCGTTACCACCGCAGCCATGCCCACCCAATGGACTATACCAGTGATGGTGAACCTTTTAGAGACCAAGTGCCCAAACTGCAACCCAAAACCCACTTATGCATCGTCGGGTGCCGGGTGGGTGTGGCCCATTGGCCACACCCAGCCAATGGGCCACACCCACCCGGCACCCAACGATGCATAAGTGGTTTTGGGTTGCAGTTTGGGCACTTGGTCGCTAAAAGGTTTGCCATCACTGCCCTACAACCTGAAAAAGAAGTGTTAATTGAGGATTAAGAGAAAAACAACAAGAAGCTGCTAATTCGCAAAAGTAAGATTGAGGCTTAACAAATGCCAGAGCACAGAAAACAAAAGGGAGAAGAAAGAATTCCTTTATATTAGAAAATGGAGGGTACATCAGAGTAATATATCTTATTGTATACCTTTCTCATTAATGTTTCTGATTAGAACTACTTGAATATAATATTAGGAAATGTTTCATTAACATTTTTAATGTATCCTCCATTCCTAAATATGAAAACCTCAAAGCCTGTATAGAACTTGTAAAGCAGGGTTGGTCCCTTCAGCCTAACTTCTGCAATCACCAGATTATTTCCCAGTTATGCCACTGAAATTGGGTGACAAAACCAACAATTTTCAACTGTGTGATTTTTGTACTGTTTACTTTCACAAAAATACAGAATAAATATGTCCTTTCCCTGTGAGATTATTTTCCAGCTCAGTTTCCCAACTACCCATAAAAATGCAAAAAGAGACTAATGTTCTCAGGCTTGGTTATTGCTCATATAGACTTCAGCATCTGAAAAAAAAAATCCTATATATTTAAAATGAAAAGTTTCTCCTATCTTAAAGGATCATCATATAATAAATCTAAGTAGCCCCAATAATAGGCATGCTAGATACAGTTTATTATTAGTGATAGTCACACTGAGGAGGAATGATGGAAGTTGTGCTTAAAAAGTCTGGAGGTCACCAGATTGGGGACAGATAAATTAAATCTATAAATCCAATAAGATCTGGCAGGCATCCAGCTCCAAAGCCCATTAGTGAAACTGCTTATAGATCCTTGTATATGAGCCCTTCTATCTAGATCAACATTCTTTTTTTAAATCCAAGATTCCTGGCTTTCCAGCAGGCCTGGGGGAGATTGATTTGCTTGTGATATCTGTTTTATACGTGATATAATTAGTTGCAACATATTGCTGTTAATTAGTTGCTATTGCTGTTTTTCTTTTATTGTTTTAAAAACTTTATTGCTTGTATTCCTTCAAGAATAGTGTATAAGTTAAATAAATGAATGACTGAAGATGTAGGAAAAGATGGGAGGATGGGATGGGAGAGAAAAATTGTGGTATTTGATGCCTCAAGATATGGTGATGAATAGTAATTTAAATGTGTCTAAAAAGACTAGAAAAATCAGCAAAACTGTGTCAATGGCTGCAATTCTATATGCTAATTCTGAAACTACATTATGCTCAAAAGGACTGCTCAGCCGATAGTTATAGAATTTCTCTTAGTTACTAGGACACAATAAAGATTTCAAATATAGGGACAATAAACCGATTCCAGGGTGGGATGAACAGCAGGAAAGAAAGACTGTTTTAGAAAACAGCTGTAGGAGTGTAACAACCGTATAAGCAGGATTTTAGAATTAGCAAAGCCTGTGCCTTTCATCTGGGGCCTTGCCTTGAATGTAGAACATTCTAATAGTCTACAACAGACATGTCAAACACAAGGCCCGGGGGGCCAGATGCGGCCCGTGGAGTGGTTTCATGTGGCCCGCAAAGCCATCCTGGAAACAGTGAGGGAACAGTCCCCACTGCCTTGGCCCTGGTCCACAAGGCCGTCTGGAAACAGTGAGGAACCAGCCCCTGACGCCTCGGCCCCATCCCCTGGGTGCATGCTGGGGAGGTGTCACCCTTTATGAGGAATGAAGAAATGCACCATCGCCTGGAAGTGGCCAGCAAATGGCCCTCGCCTACTTCACATATCCGGGTTGATGGGCTCTGCCCTGGTCCTACCCCTTTCTGCCAGAGACCTTCAGATCTGTCCTACTCCTGCCCAGGCCCCCACAGGCACCCTTGACGCGAATGATGTAGAGCTGGCCACGCCCACCCAGTAGGCCACACCCACTCCATCCACACCCACCCAATAGGCCATACCCACCCGGCCCCCCGAGGGCAACTGCATTGCTGATGCGGCCCTAAATGAAATTGAGTTTGACACCCCTGGTCTACAATATACTGTAAGTTTAGATCAATATCGTTCAACCTTGACAACTTTAAAATATAGGGACCTCAACTCCCACAGTTTAGAGTGGATATCTCACTGACAAGATGTAATAAGCAGTTAATTTTCTGAGGAACAGAACAGTGAGTTTTATGACGTCAAATGCCACTTATTCAAATATGCAGGGTTACTAGATTTTGTGGTGCTTTTATCAATAAAACATATATTGTGACTGAAGTTTTTGTTTACTGGAGCCTGATGATTAGCTATAATCTTTACTTTCTTGTATGCTTTAGATCTTTACTGCAAAGTAAACATATTAAAGCAATTTCACACCTTTTGATGAAGCACTTCCTTTTTCAGGTATATTGTTAAGTTAATTTGTGGCAAAAAAAATATACTGTAGCACCTTAACAGGTGGTTAAAGCCCTAGACGAGTCTACTGAAATAGAAAAGCCTATTATTTATTTCCAAGTCAGCTAGTCAAGATTTGCACCTTGAATTGCTTTTTTTATTTGTAAGCTCCCACAGGCAATAACCCATTTCATTTCAAATGTTTATTCTTTCCCCTCCCAATGGCAATTTTCCTGAAGGCTCAGTTTCTTTTCATTAAATCCTCCACTTTCCTCACTACAACCCCCAGCTAAAAGTATCCTGATTTAACTTTTTAAAAACTCCCATAATATATAATATTTCAGTCTTTCAGAGATACCAACATCTAAAAATAACCTGCAAATACTTAGGCTGGAGCACCCCAAATAGCAGCTCTACCAACCAACCAAAATATTTTTCTTTGCTACTGGTACGTAGCAGCTATGCAACCAATCTTCAAAAGACAGCCTCTCATACTTAATGAAACCCATCGGCTTTTTGCAGTTCAACCAGCAATTAGATTACCTAACCAGTGACATTTTCCTATTACAATTTCAGTTAGATAAACTAGCAACAGCCTTCACCAAAATTCTTTAACTTTTTTAAATGAGGCAATTCATAGATTTAGAAAAATCAAACATTTATTTTTCAAGTCCACATACCAGAAACTCATCTGTAGCTCACCTACTGCATATTTTGGTGGCTGCATCTACTGCAGTGTTTCTCAACCTTGACAATTTTAAGGCATGTGCACTTCAACTCCCAGAATTCCACAGCCAGCATTGCTGGCTGTGGAATTCTGGGAGTTGAAGTCCACATGCCTTATAATTGTCAAGGTTGAGAAACACTGATCCACTGTGTATATTATGATGTTTCATAAATATAAGAAATTACAGAGTGAAGATCCTGCGGCTCTTGAGCCACAGGTGACCCTTGGTCTAACTTCAAAATCCTCTTTCAGGAGGTCAGTTTACATCTCTGATAAGATTTGTCTCACCCTTCTCTGCCAGGTGCTGTTTGGTGGTGACAGAAAAGGTTATCTGTATGAGGAAAGAAGTCTGTGTTGGGGAATGAGAATTGGTGTCTTTAACCCTTTTTGTCCTGGACTCTCAATCACTGCTTGCTTCAATTCCATTGACCAATCACCGTTTCAGGAATCCCAGGCAAAAAGGGAAGGTTGGAGACTATTTGACAGTTATCTAGGTCTGCTAGATGGACCCATGGTTTCTTGAAGAGGGGATGCATCATTATCTCCTTCATGGCCAATAATACCACCTCCATCCTGAAGATGCATACACAATCATCCTGGTTAAGCTCCCAACTCCTCCCTGGAGGCTTGCACCACTTAATATAACCAGGGTCCAAACCACAAGTGACTGCACATCATTCCTTAAAATGGACAGGCTCAAACCCATCCCAGATAATCCTGCAAGAAGGTTTCTGTCAGGCTATCTTCATCTATGTCAGTCCTGAAAAGCATTAACCAAACCCAATACCACAACCCAGCGATTGCATTTTGATTCGCTTTGTTACAATAGTTCCTATCACTCTTCCTTACCACCCAGTTATTTCTCTGAAGATAATGATCTTTTTGTTTCAGTCCCCTCTTTAAACCTGCTATTGCTGAACAGGAGTTCAGGGAAGGCAGCACACTCCTACCCTTTGTATTGTTAGATATGCCATCCACTTTCTTGGGTAACTCCTTACCCCAGCAAGTAAGCTCATCCAGCCCAGCATCTCCAGGAAAGATTGACTTGACTTCTTCTGCCCCCAAACACTCATCTTCCTTTCCCCCCAGAAATCTTCCTTTGCACCACCTTTCCCTGAACAAGTGATGTCCCTATAAACTAGTGGGCATGTATGAATGCTGTCTCTTTACTTTCTGCCTTCTTTGCTATGGACAAAGTTTTAACATCACATCTTTAAGCCTCCTGCCCTTTCTACTATGGCAAGAGCCATTAAATCTGCATTCAAAAGCTACTGACTTATTTGCTTTCTGGCATGCTCAGACTCTTTTGGCTTTTCATTGAACTGCTCGCCTGTGGCACAAAGTCTTCTGGAGTGTTTAGTTTTTACTTTGAATTTTCTGCTTTTTCTGCCTACATAGTCGAACTCTATATGAATTCCATTAGAGTCAATTGCTTCTAGAAATCACCTATTTCCCCCCCCTTCTCTGAACTCACTCCTTTGTCCCTCTCTCTTGAATGTACTGCATTCTTCATAGCCTATTATTAATTACTTCAGATCTCTGTGTTAGCTTTTACACTGCTGATTGGAATGAATAAATGTTAAGTGATTAGCCTCCTTTGTTTTTTAATAAAGTGCATTGCTTCATTATTCATTATAATTTCATTCTTGGACTTCTGAACACTTCTGTTTGTTCCTGGCCTCCAGGGCACCCCTGTTCATTAAACATCTTCGCCAAAATCTAAGGATTCCTTAACATGTTGATGTGGCTAAATCACATAATATTAAAAAGGAGGGCAGGTATTTGAGAAAAAAATTCATTTCTTGCAGCAATGCTTAAAGAAGGAGGAGTATATAGAAGAAATAATCCATGTAATAAGTTTTTATGGACTTGAAAAACATATTTCTGCTCTGAGCAGACAGGATTTCAATTGCAAAGCATTTAAGCTACTAATGCATTTGTCCCCATGTTGAAAAAAAAAAGCCACTGCTTTGTAGGATACTGTAAAAACAGCATCATCCAAGTAGTGGAAAAGAAACTTTCATCTATTTGTTAAAATAAATTAGGATAAATGTGAGGAGTGGCTAATATTTAAATTTGACAGCTTCTTTCTTTTCAGGATAATAAAGGAAGGAACTGCCCTTGGTGGACACAAGCTTGGCACAGGTTTCCAGAGCATTTAGCTATTTGGCATATTGTCTTAGCTTAGAGAGGCATAACTGTGTTAAAAAAAATTGCAGTTGTTATGTGAGGACAAGAATCTAGGAAATGCAAAAATGACATCTAATTTATTGTCTTCCAATTGCATTTCTTACATTACCCATGATGGGTCTTTTTGGGATTGCTCTTACTCCAATCATTCCTCTTTACTGCCATGCTGTTAACAGCAATTTATGAGTTGGGATCATTTGACTCTTATCTAATTCATTAGACAACATCCCTTAAGTGACACACAAAACTGGCATCTCCTTTGTCCGCTTCAAGATTCATTTTCCACATAATCCAGTGGACCAATTGCAATATATCATTTGATATAGAGAGAGTGCCAAATTCAGATCTTCAGTGTTACTGAAATAGATGTAGTAAAAAAAGAAATTGCATGTTGTTTGTTTTGGTTTATGGGACAAAGGCATCCTTAGGGCAGCTCATGAGACTGATTAATAAAACAAATCAGACTAACCCTAAAGTTAAAGTGAAGGGCTCTACCTTAGCACCACTTTTGTTCCTCATTCTCTTGAGTTTAGTCAACTTCTCAGGCCCATCACAGCTTGGGGATTCTACTGAAACACACACACACACACACACCATCATCATCATCCTTTTTAATTGATTAAATGGCATGGCTCAAACTGGTTCAAAAATTAGGCCCCATGGTCCTGGGACCATCACACCATCCCTAAAACTTTGGGATTAAAGTAAGCAGGAAGCAACTTGCACACAGGATGGACATATGCTGCTCCTTTGATGTGATACATTTTGTCACTGTTGCTATCATATGCCAGACATTTTTTGTAGAAAGTAGCAATCATACGCCAAGCAAACTGATAGACAGCTCACTCACCCAGCTTGCCCTTAATCTCTTAGGACTGGTTGCAGTGTCTTGCGGTCGTGTGATTGTGATTTGTGACTTTTCTACCATTTTCCAGCAGAAAGTGGCAAAAAAACCTCACCCACTGGATATTATTCTGGATTCACTTAATGATATGGTTTGCTTAATGACTTGTGAGTCAATTAATGGCTATCATTAAAAACAGTCATAAAACTGAGTCAGCTCACATGGTGACCCACTTAACAACCATTATGACTTATGATCAAAATTCTGATCTCTGTTGTGGTCGCAAGCCAAGGACAGCCTGTATTTGGAAGATTAAAAAATATCAATATCTCAGACCTTCTAGGAATTCTGAAAAGACAGCTGAAGAACAATAATTTTGCAAGGTATCACTACCAGGCAAAAATGGAGAATAATAAAGATATCTATTATTACTAAAATGTGCATAGAAATGTACATTATAATCCGGATAATAAATGTAAGAGTAGAACAATAGTTTCTTTGCCCCTTGGGAAGGTCATAAATCCAATCCCTGGCAGCCTGACTTGATAGGAATAAGAAAGACCGGTGTTGGCTGGTCAGCAGAGACAAGGCTGGGTTAGATGGACAAAGAGCTTGATATGGTATAAAACAGTTTCCTATGGATCTCAAGTGGTATTAATGAGGCCATAAGGAGATTCCTTTGTCCTTCTACAAGGGCAATTACTGGCCCAGTGGTGGGTAGACTGGAAACTGTAGCAGGAATAATTGAATGCTGGAAGTACTCCAGCTGATCTAGTACTAACTAATGGGGTACATAGGAGTGGCTTCTTAGGGACACTCGGATAGCCATACAGCAGGAGCAGAAGATTATTATATTATTTGCTCTGACCTTTGCAAGTTACTGCAAGGCGCAGCAGCCATTTTACGCTTAACTTTCTTTCTATCACTAGCAGCAAAAACTGCAGTGATACTTTCACAAATTAAGGGTTGAAGATGGCGCAGTAAGAATTTTCCCATTATCAGAAACAAGATGGAGCAGCTAATGCAACTCAGCATTCTGCAGTTTTAAACAGATTTCTCTTCCAAGGAGACGAAGTGGCATAAAATAGTTGCAGACTAAATTCTTGCAAATTGTGTCCTATTACACTCATTCCTATATGAGTGTGGGGGGGGGATTGCCCTTGCATTAGATTTGGATTCTCTAAATAAAAAGGGATAATATTGATTAAATTGCTATTTAACCAAGATTATTCCCTTTATTTAGAGAAAAAATATAAATGGAATATTTATATAAATATAAATGGAATCATTTTATCAAATGATTTTATCAATTGTGAGAATTTTTATTTAGCTGAATAACGAATACCCTACGAACAGCCTACAATGGCTTTCAAAGATAAATAATCAGATGTCTTAGTTTAGAGCTAAACATTACATTTACATTTAATGCATAACTTGCAGCATTTTATCATTTTAAAAGTATAATTAAAGATAAGAGAGAGAGTTTTCTGTACTATTACAGAATGATGGGAACTGATACACACTTCTGGGAGTGTTAGTGAAAAACACTAAAGCTGATAATGTCAAATTGGATTATTTTCCCCCCATCACCCAAATAAATCTGATAAATTTGGTCCCTATTCCTATTTGATGCCGTGATGGTTCATCTTTGCTACGCATGGAACAACTTCTTGATCCACAATCACATGCCCTGCAGGAGAACTAGCCATCAACTGCCTGTTACCACAGATAAATAAAGAGGCTAAATATATTCTATGTTGGTTGTTCTCCATTTCTTCCATTCCTGGATGGAATTAAATGTGGAAGATAAACTAACATGTCATGCACTGAGCATAATGTGCAGCATGATTCTTGATCTGCAGAGTGACTGGAGATGCAGTTTAACTTTTATAGCTTATGTAGCATTATCATAAATAAAACTGCACAGTATAACTACAGTTGTGCATATTAAATTAGAGGAGGGAATGCAGAGAAGGCCTGAAGGAGCAACTCTGAGAATGATCTAGAGGTTCATTCTACAATATGGTTTTTGTGTGGAAAACAGAGCGTTCAACAAAGCTTTGAATGACAGAGTCATTTAAGGCACTCTGCAAGATGGACCTGTACACTAAAATGACAAACAATGCTGAGATGTGCGTGATAAGTAGATTGTCCAGTCATCTGTAAAAACTGTTCAGGAAATGCAGCACAACACCAATTGATCTCTTCCTTACCTGCAGAAGCCATGGTTGTCATACGCCACATTACTACCACCATCGGACTCTGCCTGGGTTTTAATATTTTTGTTGTTGTTGTTATTCCTGCCTTTCAAACCAAAGTAAGCTGCTTGCATGTTTTCTAGCTCTTCACTTCTGAGCTGGTACCAGAACTGCATATCCCTGTGAAAAGAGGCACTGTTTCCATCCATAGCAGATCACAGCAGATGTGTACTGTGCAAATGTGACTAATGTCAAACATCTGAAATAGCAGAACACATCAAGTCTCTTTCAGGACTGTCCTCCTGCTATACCAGCCATGCTTTGCCAGAGGCTAGTCAGCTATAAGCAATGGGGAGGGGGGGAGGGACCTGCAGGGAAGTAAAGGGAAGGTTTGGATGAAGAAAATTGAAAATACTTTTCATGCCATTCCGTAGGAGCCCATGGCTGTTCCAAGGTCATGGAATGGAATATGAGATCATCCTGCTCGCCAAGACAGGGGCTGTTATTATTTGTTTGAATGTAATTGGATAGTTTAAGGTAAACAAAGGAAAGGTGGGTAGAAGGGAAGAGTTAACCAGATGCTTTGGGATTGAAACTTCAGATCTGGCTTTGCTACTCTGTAACTACTTGGCTTTAGTAAAGTGTACTTTCTTTAACAATGGATTTGAGTCTTTCTTTTCTAACTGACCAGGCTGGGATGGCTGACTGTCTCTGCAATTCATATTCCTGTCATGAACCCCTCCCCCATTATTCTCTCTCTTTTATATGATGCTGACCTTGTGCAATATAACTTAAATAATTTAAGAAAGGCACAATGACAATACTGCCCTTTTCTCCAATTTGGTGGAAGGGTCCCTTTTCATCTTTATAGCAAATGCAAGATTGTGCCCATTGCCCGATTCCAACTTCTATACAATCATCTGAAATTCTGAATAATGGAAGTATGCATGAGTTGTATATATGTGGATTCTCTCCACACAGTAAAGAACCCTGAAAAGTCAAATTCCCTAATTGTACAGAGAAGATATCAAGATGGCATTCAGCTGGACTGTTTGGGTGGAAGAGTTTTGGGTTTGAAATATATATGCAGTATGAATGTTGAAGGAACATGCCATTGAATTCAAAGCAAAGGTGAGAGTGAATCAGGAAGATTGGAGAGAAAGTTGGGCAGAAAAAAACTGAATGAAAATGACCCCTGGGTATGGTAAAAAAAAATGGAAAGATTAAATAGCGAACAGGAGCTAGTTGACCAGCTGGCACCAGTGCAAATTTGACCTTCAATTGGAGCAATAACAGTAATGAGGGAATGTTGATGGAGATGGTGACTATTAAAGGACAATGGCAATGAAATAGTATGGTGGCTTTATTCTGTTGTGGAAGTTGAACTGAAGAACTTGGATTTGTGTATGAATGTGAAGTGTGAGACTGATTGGGTTTAGGGAAATAATGGATTCAAGAGGCATGCATATGTACTTAAATGAATAATTAAACAACCCTTCATTTCTCTTGACATATTATCGTGGAGCCCCATGGGTAAAAGTCTGTGTCTTCTGGGCAATTATGCCTTGCCAGAAATCTGAGAAGGGTCTGTGAGTTGACTGAGCAACTCATAGAACCTTAAAATTGACTTGTAGCAATAGAACAAAAAGTTATTGTGAACTTGGTCTCTCAAATTAAACTGGCCAGAACTCTTCTGGGACGGTTTAGTCTTGAATCAGATTAACAAAATTTGGAAAAATTGTACTTCTGCCAAGAGGTCAGTAAATACAGGTGATGATAGGGCCTTACCATAGTTGGAGAACATGTATGTATGCAAGGCTTTTTTTCTCATAGAACGCCCAGAACGGAATTCCGCACCTTTTTTTGGATTGAACCTTGTAGGGTAGGAAAGGCAGGTTGTATGACATGTGTGAGTTCCGGCACCTTTTCTTTTTTTTTAAGAAAAAAAGCACTGTATGTGTGTGTGTGTGTGTGTGTGTGTGTGTGTGTGTGTGTGTGTGTGTTTGTAATGTAATGTATTGGGCACATTCTAGGGTTGCCCAACTCCAGAACAATTATGGATGGCTGACAAATTAAAAAAGGGAGAAATGTCTCAGTATCAAGACAAAGTGAGATCAATTAACTAGTGGAACAGCCCTATTCTATTCTATTCTATTCTATTCTATTCTATTCTATTCTATTCTATTCTATTCTATTCTATTCTATTCTATTCTATTCTATTTAAAAATTGCAGATCCTGTCATATGGAACACACAAACTGATGAGAACCTTCCTGTTTATATTTGCAGCCAGGAGAAGGAAATGAGCATTCACTAACAGAGAAAGAGAAAAAACAGTACAGCAACAGCTCTATCTTACGGCTGATACTTCAATTAACAGCCTAAAGCCAGAAATATGACTCACCTTTGAGCCCGTCTTCTTTCACTTTTCTTAATACACTTGATAAGACAACAGGTTAAAAAAGCCATTGACATCAGGAGAATAATGGCACAGCTCACAATGGAAGAAATCACAGCAACTTTAAATCCAAAGGTTTCATATTTGGATATGGCTGGAATAAAACAAACACAGTTAGAGGCTGACATCTGCACCTTGCTGTACATTCACACCCCTGCCATTAAATGCACCAACAGTAGGAGTGTTCTATCTGGAACCATCTCAAAGCAAACTATTTAAAAGCCTCTTATTTATAAGAGAGCAATGAAATCCTCACGAGGAACTTGGCACAGCAATTACTCCAACACAACTCAGCCAGAAACAAAACGGGGAGTAGTAACTTCAAACCATCGCTTCAGGCTTTCCCTGGGATAAGAGGACCTTGTAACTGTGATTGTTGCCCTTGTCAGCATTATGTAAACTATTGCAGTGTGTGTTATATGGGGGCCGCCTTTAAAGATCATCTGGAAACTTCCGTTGGTACAAACTTTTGTGGCCTGGATGCTCGGCAGCAGTCATTACTGTATTTAGTTTGGCCTGCAATTTAAAATGTTGGGTTTTTTTACCTACAAAGCTTTGGTGCTCTGCATACTGAAATTGGGCTTAACATTGTGTTTGTGTCAAAAGAAGCAGCTCATTTCCCATTTAAAGGAGGTCAAGGAGGCTGATCCTAAAAGGCACTGTTTCTCAGTAGCAGTACTAAAATTTCATGTTAGACCAGCTCCAAGTCTGGCTGCTTTCTGGAAAAAACTGAAGCTCTTCTAGAGCAGCGGTTCTCAACCTGTGGGTCACGACCCCATTTGGGGTCGAACGACCATTTCACCGGGGTCGCCAAACAACGCAGTCTGCCATTTTTTTCTCCCTTTTCCTTAGCTGTGCTACTCCCTCTTATTCTATTAGCTTTTGAAAGCCAATAGGAATTGTCCAGGCTGTCTCTGCCCTGCTGAGCCCGCCAAAAGTCCCAGTCTGCAAACGGTGCTGCAAGTTGTCTGCAGCGAAGGCAAGCTGTCTGGAAGTTTCCACCCCTCCCTGCTGAGTAACTACTAAAAATGTAAGTAAAAGAGGGCTAGGGGTTGGAGGTGGGAGGCCAGCAGGCGCAGGGAGGGTTGCTGGCACGTGTGGGGCCCGGCGGGTGCCTTACCTCCCTTGGGCTGGGCCAGCTGGTGGCCCAGCCGGTGGTCACCCTGCGCCGTCGCTGCCCCTTGCCAGCTATGCCTCGGCCGGCGCAGGGGGTGGCACCATGCATGCATGGCGCTCCCGGGCAGGGAAATAGTCTTCGACTTACAACCGGTTGGGTAGTCCTCGACTTACAACCAGTTGGGTAGTCCTCGACTTTTGACCGGTTGGGTAGTCCTCGACTTACGACCAGTTGGGGGTCGCGGCATTAAAAAGGTTGAGAACCACTGTTCTAGAGAGATTTTGGGTGCTGCCGCCTACGAAATTGGCATTTATTATTTTTGTGTGTGTGATCACTGTTGTGTTTTTGTTATTTTGCACTGTATATTTATTGTATTTGTAAGCAACTGGTATGATAGACACCAAAGGCATACATACAGTGTGGTTGGAACGCACAATCAGTGTTATAGGCCTAAGGCCAGGATATGGTATGGCTGAGCCCTATTATTAAGGCCCATGTAGCAGCAGAGACAGCCCATTGCTAATATCTCAAATCACTTAGTCATCTGATTTTTCTCCATACTTTGTTGCTAATTCGCATTCACTGCTAAGTGAGCATTGGAAGGAGGGAGAATCTCAGATACTTTGCTTTCTCTTCAGAGGATTGCTTCAGAAGATGGTCCTGAAACTCTAGCTAGTATAGAACATAGCTTTGATGGGAGCAAAGCAGTCAGAACATCCGACATTTCTAGTGTGCCAGTTGCATGACTACCAGTGAGGTCCTGAACTCAGTCTCAAATGCTGGTTTTAATATTTAAAGCCTTAAAACTGATTGAGATCAAGTTCACCTTCATTCCCATTGATCTGCTTCCATTTTTAGGAATGGAAATCCTTCTTATCTTCTTTTCATTGACAGCAGTTACGCCAATTAATGCAAGTAGGACTACACACTGCCCTATGGAATGCACTGCCCTGGTGGCTGATTCATTCCCAGCTTTTCTGTAAAAGCCCTAAACTCCCATTTATTTTTCTCAAGACTTTTCCTAAATGGAATTCTATTGTTCTGTTCCGGTTTCAACTCCACACAAGTTCAATTTTAATACTGTGGCAGAATGTTTGTGGGCTGTATTAATATTTTTATTACATTCTTTATAGCATTTTGATTTTATTACTATATGCTGCCTTGAGAAGGCTCTTGTCCTGTAGGATAGCCTGGAAATATTCTGAACATATTTAATTTTTTTTTATTTTTAACATCTTTTTCTCTTTAGAATAGTCAAATGAAGTGAAAACCACAGGTAAAAAGGCAGAAGAAAATTTCAGTATAGGTGAATTAAAATCACAAAAAGAAGAAGTTACTGTAATGCTCTTGATTAATTGGGTTAACTGGGTTAACCCAGGGTTAACTGGGTTATGTTGAAGGAAAAGCAGAAAAAGCTGTGGTAGCATTAGGAAGACTAACACACTTATTAAGACATCAACTTTCATGGAGTTAGGTGCAGCCCACTGACTGAATGCCCTATAATCCACCAAAGTCAACGTAGTAGCAGTTTTTGAATTGTTGTGTGATTTTTGTGGTTTTTATGATGCTGACACCCATTTTCCAGGAAACACAGGCTTACAGACATTTTAGAAAAGCTGCGGTCTGACTTACTTTGCTAGCGTGAAGCTATAACCACTTTTCTTTTTTGCAATTATAAACAATAGCATAACTGTATTTCTTTTTTTTAAAAAAAAAAAAACCCTCTACCTCTCTTCATCAACACATTTAGAATTTAAAACTGAACATTTACCTGAGCTGGAATGTTTTGAGCAAATATATGTGTCTCAGATAGCAAGATGGACAGCATTAATTAATTAATTAATTAATTAATTAATTATCAAGCAAGACTTACAGAATCAGAAATGAAACAAATGAAAGGGTAACATTATTTTTAATTAAATTTAATCTTTAAAAAACATGTGGCATTTCTATTTAGCATCAGGTCTTTCTTTGATAATAGTCAGCGATCTCTGAAAATGAATAGATCTGCAAAGTCTGAAATCTGCTCTTCCACCCTGCAGCCATTATCATTAGTTTTTACAGTGGTATAGATCACCTGCATGTCAGAGAAAGTCTGAAGATTATACAAATCATTTAGCAAGGAGAGGGGAGTGGGGAAAAAACACTTACGTATACATGAAGGAGTATCAGCTGTCCATTGTGTAGCATTTTCTTTCCAAATGCATGTGACAACTCCATGACCAATCAGCTGATGCTCATCAGAACAATGAAATGTAATTACAGACCCAAGAGTGGTACCATTTCCGTAGATTATCTGTGATGAGCCAAGATGAGGGGGAAATATCTGGCTGCACTGGCCTATTCAAAAGGGAAGAATAAAAACAGTTGTTTTATTTTTATCACCATGCATTTTTGGCAGAAACATATTTAGCATGAATGGACCTGAATATTATCGTGAGATTAAAAACAATTGAGATAAAATGAGTTAGTATCTGGTATAGAACTGTGGGAAAGAGTTATGCTAGGAACTTAAACAGACTTAATGACAAATTGTGTGTCGAAAGTACTCTAAATTTGAGACATCCTTAAAGATGAAACAAAAAAAAAATCCAGAATTGCAAAAAGCAAAAGGAGGCAAAATGGCTGTTCGCTGATAGTGAAAATAGTTGGGAGAATGGTGGAAAATAAAAAGGTAGCACAGATAAAAGAAAATTTGCCCAGCAAAATGCTGAGATTTAGAGATAAGCGAGAAGAAACAAGAAATCACTTATTGTATGCCTAAATAAGTAAAAAAAATGGAGGATAACAATTAGATGGGAAGTATAAGCAGATTTATTTTTTAAAAAAATCACAGGAAATAAGATGAGTAAAATAAAAGGCAAAGGCATCAAACCCATACTGATGAAAGAAAATATAATCAGAATGAGATGGTGAGAACTGCATAAAACAATAACAATCCAAATCAATTACAGGTATTCCTTGACTTATGACCACAATTGACTCCAAAATTTCCATTGCCAAGCAAGACAGCTGTTAAGTGCATTTTGCCCCATTTTATAACCATTGCCACAGTTGTTAAGTGAATCACTGCAGTTGTTAAGTTAGTAACACAATTGTTAAGTGAGTATGGCTTCCAGATGGACTTTGTTTGTTAGAAGGTAGCAAAAGGTGATCACATGATCTTGGGACACTGCAACCATACGGGCCAGTTGCCAAGTGTCAGTTTTGATCAAAACCATGGGGATGATGCAAAATTTGGGAAAAATGGTTATAAGTCACTTTTTTTCCGTGCGGTTGTAAACTTTGACCGGTCATTAAGCAAATGGTTGTAACTTGAAGACTACCTGTATATACATAAAACGTTTGAGCACAGAAAGCTGTAGGAGTTGGTGAAATAGCAGCAGAACCTCTAAGTCTTCCGAAATAATGCAATTAAAGTGCTATATGTGTTTTGTGCACAGATATGAAAAACAAAACAGTAGCCAACAAACTAGAAAATATCAATTTATATTATGATTTACCAAAAAAGATAACATTGGTAAAGAATGTTAAGATTATTGAACAATTGTGTTTAACTCACATTCTTGCAAGAGAATGCTCAAGATTTTGCAATTCAACTTTCAACCATATACAGAATGAGAATTTCCCGGTTGAATTCAGAAGTAGAGGCACCTTGGATAATCTTCCTAACATATTGACTGGCAACTGGCCAGACTTTGTTGAAATATGGGTTGCCATATAAATGTTTTAAATAACTAAATAAGATGAAGAGTAGAAAAGAAGGGGAATTCTCAAAATACCTTTATTTTAAAACTTAAAACCATAAAACCAAAATAAAACCCAGTATCTCAATCATCCCCCACTCCAGAAATCCTCACTCTATCCCAATACCTCGGTAAAAAGCAAAGTCTTGATAGTCTTTTGAAAGCTGTAAGAATGGGGCCTACTGAAGCAGCTTATAGAGTATGCAGAACATATTGTGAGAAAAGCTGAATTTGCAGAAATAGAAATAATGTTTCTGGAAAAAAACACCAATAATTTCAGATATGTTAACTATACACTATATTGGTTAGAAGAGAGGAAAAACTAAGCCATTGCCTATCAAAAGTGAAAGACTAGTGGTCTTCTGCTCATTAAAAGGGTGAAATGTAGTATGAAATTGCAGGAAGAAAGGGTTGTTTCGGGGGGTGGAGCAAAGAAAAAGTGGAAATGGAATGTTGGTAAGCAGGAAGAGGATGAGGGTGAACCCTCTCTAAGCAATTCACAGAGAATATCTAATAGTTATTCAGATAGTTCCTTTAGTGTGGCAAGATTCTGTTTCTAGGCAAACAACAATAAAGAACTATAAGTAACTTGAATTAAATAAGCACATTGCTGCCGCTATGATCTGTTTTTAATGTGGTGAATGTAGAAACTTCTATTTCTCAAGAATTATTTAAATGTAATCCACAAATATCCACATAAGGCTGGCTGAAGACATTTTCTGCCTGAGACGCAGGACAAAATGTCATCACTGCTCCTAATTCTATTAGAAAAACTGAATGTCTTGATTTCTATCTCAGGACTAAAGAGAGGCCAAGCATTTCCCCACACTCAAGGCAACATGCAAGCTTAAGAGTTGACATTCACAAAGCTACCTCAGGCTGGCATACATAGCTTTGCCTTATAATGGGAGAGAAATTAATGTGAGACTCTCCCACCCCTCAAAACTGCCATCTGAGGGGCTGCAGTGTGAAACATTTCTGAGGATGGGAACTGGAGAGGTGTTTTGTTTTCACTTATTAAATGCTGCACAAAAAATCTTGTACTTTGGAGATTTAGATTCAGTGTCATCTGTGTGTATGATAGTAATGGCAGGGCTTTGATCACATGATCATCTTGTCTTTCAGCCTCTGCAAAACAGCCCTGTTTCAAGCCACACTAAATTGTTATGAGATTACTGAAACTGAAAGATACCCAGGGCGTGGAAACTAGTTTGGTAGGGGCAGAAAAAGAATATGTCAAAAATTCTCCCCATGCTGGTTTGTTTGCTTTTATTTGTATCCCACCTTTACTATTTTTACAAATAACTGAAGGTGATAAATATATCCAATATACCTTCCTCCTCCTATTTTCTCCACAAAAACCCTGTGAGGTGAGTTAGTCTGACAGAGAGTTGGTCTGGCCCAAAATCACCTTGCTGTCTTTCATGGCCAAGATAGGACTTCAACTCACAGACTCCCACTTTCTAGCCTGGTGATTTAACCACTAGGCCAAACTGGCTGAGATATCTCACTTTCAGGACTTCTTTGATCCTCAAGGGAACAGGGCAAGATTAGGTTTGTACCCAGCAAGCTACCATTTGAGGTTCTAGGACAGTGGTTCTCAATCTGTGGGTCGTGACCCTTTTGGGGGTCGAACGACGCTTTCACAGGGGTCGCCTAAGACCATTGGAAAACATATTTCCGATGGTCTTAGAAACTGAGACACCGCTCCTCTATCCGGCCACCGCCCTCCTCCGCGGCTCCTTCGCCTCCAGGGCACCCTTCTCCTCCAACAGCTCCTGCTGCCGCAGCGCCATCACGTGCGCCCCTGATGCCGCCCTGGGCTGGCTCAGCAGCCAAGCTGAACCGAGCCAGGTCTGGGCTGCTGCTGGTGCTGCCGCTGGGCTGCTCCGCCGCTGCCGGCTGAGCTGAGCTGCAGCTCCACACCTCCTGGTTGCCCAGCCGCGCTCCACCCTGGCCGCCCTCCACGCCGTGCGGGAGCGTCCCCCATGCTGCCTGGCCAGCCTCCCTCGCCATTGGAGGCCTCCTCGGCCCTCTGGCACCCAGAGCGGCCATGGGGCTGCCAGGAGGAGCGGCTCCTTCCCGGCTCGCTGGGCTCCGGGCCTCGGAAGCGGCCAGGGGGCGGGGAAGAGGGCGAGGTGGCAGTGATGCCCGCATGTGCGTCAGAGGCCAGCTGGCTGGGCCAGGAGAAGCAGCGCCTTCTGAGTGGGAGCTCGTGCTCCGGCCGCACCCCTCTCGCGTACGATAGGCTGCGCGGTGTGGAAAGGGGCTCCTGTGAATCCGCCACTGCGATGGCGCTCAGGAGGCTGGAGGGGCGGGCAGGTCCTGGGGGTGGCTGGGAGAGGCCAAGAGGTGCTGGGATGAGTATGGGGGGCTCCAGGTTGGCGGGTGTGAGAGGGCGGCCGGCGGCTCCGAGGTACACGGACCCTCTGCGCAGCTTCTGAGGCCCCGGATGTGCTGCCGCTTGGCTCTCCACCATGCTCTCTGCCAGAGCCTCCCCCCTCCCCGGGCAATTGTGCGGAGGTGCTTGTACATCCTTGGCAGCACCTCCCCCCTTCAATCTCTCTCTCCTTCCTTCCTTCCTTCCCCCTTCAATCTCCTTCCTTTCCCCTTCAATCTTCCTTCCTTCCTTCCATTTCCATCCCTTCCCCTTCAATCTCTCTCCTTCCTTCCTTCCCCCTTCAATCTCCTTCCTTCTCCATCTCCTTCCTTTCCCCTCCAATCTTCCTTCCTTCCTTTCCCCTTCAATCTCCTTCCTTTCCCCTTCAATCTTCCTTCCTTTCTTCCATCTCCATCTCCATCCCTTCTCCTTCAATCTCTTTCTCCTTCCTTCCTTCCTTTCCTCTTCAATCTTCCTTCCTTCCCCTTCCCTCCCTCCCAATATTTTTGAGCAAGGAAGAGTAAGCTTCTCCAGCGAGCATTGCTATATTGTTTTTGTGATTAATCACTATTCTTTAATTATGTTCAATTCGTAACAATGAAAATACACCTTGCATATCAGATATTTACATTACAATTCATAACAGTAGCAAAATTACAGTTATGAAGTAGCAACGAAAATAATTTTATGGTTGGGGGTCACCACAACAAGAGGAACTGTGTTAAAGGGTCGCGGCATTAGGAAGGTTGAAAACCAGTGTTCTAGGAAGTCCACCTCTCCTTATGGCTCTATTTCCCTCAAGGAAAGAAAGCAACATATATTGAAGGAAGATGTATTTATTATTATCACTATGCACTTTGACTACAAGGTATGAACCATCACTAGAAATGCATTAAACATATATAGTATAAATAAATAAATTAAACAATGGATGGAAACAGCAATTAAATTTGAAAGCAGCAAGCTCCAGAAAAAAGTCCCCAGGGTAGGCCGAAACATACCTTGGGGACCAGAACTACTTAAAAACCTAACAGGACAGCTGAATGGGGAAATGTAAGAGGCCTAAGAGAATAAGAAGCCTCATCTGATACTACCAAAATAACAAGATAGGCTCAAGCGGTTTCCCTAGGGAGATTAATCCACAGTGGTGACAGGGGAATACCCTTGAAAAAGCACAGCCGTTTGTAATTAAATAACAAGGGATGTATGGAAAGAGGCCCGGCTTCAGAGACAATGGCTTTGAGGTCTGAAGCACTTTATTGCTTAAAAAAAAAGCACTTTACATGAGGTTTGGAAGCTGAGAGAAGATAATTCAGTATTAGAATAATCTGATCAAATGTCCAGCCTGATCAGCATCTCAGCTGCTGTAGTTTGTACTAACTCAGGATTTTGGGCCCTTTTCAAGCACAGCATCAAACAGAGGGCTTCCCTAGTTGAATAAAGACCTGCCATAGAGCTTGAGCGCTAAATAACCACAAGGAATTCATACAATGGGTAGGCAACATGGTGTTCCATTTCCCTTGTCATGCACCAAGTTTCACTGTTTTAAAATATATTGTTTTAATTACCTATCTGTATTGATTTGTATTGTATTGAACATGGTACCCTATTCATATATTATGTTCTGTCTAGGATACCACAGTTTAAGAAAGATTTGGACAAGCTAGAAGAGATTCAGAGAAGCATGTGGTGATGAGGAGCTACGTAGTAGTTAGGTCTTAAAACAAGAATGTTTTAGCTAAGAATGTTTAATTTAAAAAATTGGGGGGGGGAGTAGTGATAACCCCCTTCCAAATCATGAAAAGGGTATCACACAAAACCAAGTCAAGATCTGTACTCTCTCATTGAACAATGCAGGATATAGAATAATACATTTTCAATTGTAAAAGCAATTCAACAGTGGAATCAATTATCCAATGAGGTGGTGAACTCCCTTCAATGGATGCATTTAGAAAGAGCTGATACGGAGACTTTAATTTGGTTTTCTGCACTTAGCAGGCATGTTGATTCAATGACCTACAAAGTCTCTTCCAAGTTTATGACTATGTTGCTCTGTAAAATAAAAGGAACTGAAATCATGCTCTGGCACCTATTTACAACTTACAGCCTGGGAGTCTGTGGTTGCTGGGAGAAGTAAACTAATGAAAGTTAATGTGACTCCTAAAATAACCACAACCTTTTCCAGACTATTTTAAAGAAATTGGTCGATTTGAAATAGACCGCAGAGCAGTGCTCTATGGTTCTCATACAAGGCTCAAATGCTTCCTCTGAATCATTTCCAAAGCACACCCAGCCCTAGCATTTTGTCACAGGTTCTGCTCTCTGTGGCATCCATTTGGCAAGACCATAAATCTTCTGTACCTTTTCTACAAGGCACTTACCACTCAGAAGATCCTCCTAAAATTCAGTGAAGATATCCTCCTGTAACTTAAGCCTATCCTGAAGGAAGGTGCTTAAGAAAGAAGGTGCTTAAGAAAGCTCCTGAGCTCCATGGTCTGACTCAAGGAGAGATTTGCAGTCTGCCTTAGAATCAAAGTATAGAAAACATTTGCAAAGACTTTTTATTGTACTTTTATGTTACTTTCTAACTACAATAGGAGATTTGTTCCAGGGCTACGTTTTCTCATTTATTTCAGTGCCAGATTTGATTAAATAAACTATTGCTCTCCCTCGTGAATCTGTAACATATTGAGTCCTCTCAATATTTTGAGAATTTGCCAGATTAAAAAAACTATAGCTTCTTCAAAGATAGCAATGACAGCCTTATATCAACACATTCAGCACCAGCCCTGCAAATGGTGACTCCAAACACCTCAGATAAATATAGAGACAATCTAATTAAAAGAAACTAAAGGTGTTATATCGTTCCATTTTGACTGTTATTTTCTAGTTAAAAATAGGCAGCAATGGAAATTGCCAGATTAAGCACAACATTTGTAAATGTGAATTACTCATGGAAAAGGTGTAAACTGTTCTCTTTATTATATTTTGTAATTAACATAGATCAGCATGTTCTTCACTCTGATTTTTGTTCCATTGCCACCAGGGATAATTTTATAATACCATATCCTGTCTCACATTCTATGAAAAAGTAAATCAAGAGAAGATTGAAGTATTTATTGAAATCTGAAATTTCTGTACTTCAAACAGGAAATCTAAAAGAGAATAGGCTTGAAAATAAATTTGTAAGAAACGAGGATATTGCTTTCTTGCTTTAAAAATGTAGACCTAATTTGGGGACTGAGATATTTTCTCACACTCATTTAACTAAGTTTTAGTTCAGGGGTCTTCAAACGTGGTCCTTTTATGACTTGTGGACTTCAACTCCCAGAATTCCTCAGGCAGGCATGCCTGGCTGGGGAATTCTGGAAGTTGAAGCCCACAAGTCATAAAAGGGCCACGTTTGAAGACCCGTGTTTTAGTTCCTATAAAAACTGGATGCATTTTTGAGTAAATACTTTGGATAAGAATTAAGTAGGAGGAGCTGAAGTGGTGGCAATAGATCTCAGTCTATTGTAATCCATTCATACAAACTGAGCTCACAGAATATCTGTGTCAATGCACAAGAATGGCATGGATCAGAATGGAGTGATATAAAATCAGCAGGAGCTGCAGGCAGAAACTAATTTTCTCCCATTCTCTGCAGACTTTTCATGCAAATTTTAGTTTATTTACTCATCTACTGCATAAAGATATCTGCAGATGGCTACAAAGAATAGCAACTATTGCTGGAACAGATACTCCAGATCTTAAAATTTGACTGATGAGGCACAGGCTTTCTGCTAAGCACATCATTCTGCTGTCTCAGGCCATAAAACATTCCAACTTTTTCTTCAATTATCTAGATGTTTCTATTACACTCATTGGCAAAGAATCATGGCAATTGCTATTCCTGTCATTTATTTCCAACATCTGGGAATCAAACAGCTGTGCAGATTTTCGAATTCATCTCCACACATTGCTGCTTTGCTAGTAACATCTATAATAAAGGACCCCCTAAGAAATATGTGGCTTCAGTTCAGAAACTTTGGAAACCTTCTCTGTCCTCACCTAGGCTCACCACAGCTCCATACTAAGTAGGAGGAAAGTAGCAGGAGGGCACTCGGCGCCATGAACTGTTGCCTCTGTTGCAATCTGATGGCAAGCCTATTGATTATATTGAAAATCTGAGCAATCTCTAGTTTTAGTGTAGTTGATAAATGTTTCCAGCTCTGACATCAGGCAGTAATATAAGGTGTAAGGACCACTAAGCAGGATGAAAATGTTATCTTCCTAGGAATTTAAAGTTTCAGTGCAGTTGCTAACTCTTAAGTAGAGTTCAAGCAGCTTCCTCAGCACAGAGAGAGAGAGAGAGAGAGAGAGAGAGAGAGAGAGAGAGAGAGAGAGAGAGAGAGAGAGAGAGAGAGAGAGAGAGAGAGATGCCAGTCTGATATGGTCAATACTACTGCTCCATAAGTTTTCTCTGGTTTTCCAGACATGTTCCTCTGCAGTATACTGTAGGTATCTGTTTTTCTCCTTTGTCTTCAAGATGCTTTAAGATTATTGCAGAACTTTGGTAAAGCTTTTGCATTGTTTTAAAACTTGTTTCTTTTTGTTCTTTATCTATAACAATCATTCTATTGCATGGCAAGGTAGACTTGGTAGTTCCAAGTCTCCGGAGAGGAGCGGCATACAAGACCGAATAAAATAAATAAATAAAATAAAATAAATTTATTTTCTCTACTTAAGTTCATTAAGAACAAGGACCACTATGGAACAGAATAGTGATACCATGATACAACATGGGGCATGATTTCTAACCCCACCTCTCAATTTCCAAGATTTCCATTTCTTGTCATTTTAAATGAACAACTGCTACATTTAAGGTTGCAATCTAAGCGTACTTTATTTATTTTCCCCCTAGAAATCAGAAGCCAATTGCACCTCCAATTTCCAGAAATTTACCAGAGAATTTTAGCAGCTTGATTATGAAAATTAAAAACAAACAAACAAACCAACAAGACAGGAGGGGATATCTGAGGTCTGCTGGACAACGTCATCATCCTGCTCTGCAATCTTTTCCACTTCCTGCCCTGAAAAACCCCCTCCAGAAGCTTGTCTTCCTGATATTAGGAGCTGGCATTAGGAGCTGGCAGGGAAAGTGTGTCATGGAAGATAAGCTAACCACATTCGTGTAAGAAATTCTCATCCCTATTCTAAGAATTTCACTAAAATTCTCGTCCTCCTTTGAAAAATAAACAGGAACAACGGCCAAAGTTTCTTTCAAAGGGGAAAGAGTGCTGAACGGTCAATTAATCCTAAAGAACTAGCGAATGGCTGACTGTGAACAGGCAATGCTGGCCAAAAGCAGAAGGCTTTTTGTTCACCAAAGAGCACTATTAAAACAGGCCTAGGAATGCTAGAGAATTAGTCCAATCCTGCTGGATTTTGCTCAGTAACTACTAATTATGCAAGGTAAGCTAATACTGTGTCATAGAACTGGCTATTTCTCAGTGCCGAAGATCTTGCCTTGAATAGGGGCAAAAGGAGGGAGAGATTCCTTTTGCAAGGTTTCCCTTTGTTTTTGGCTTTTATGATTGTCCCAGCATCAAAACTCCGAGTCTTCGGAGAGGAGCGGCATACAAATCCGAATAAATAAATAAATAACAGAATGGGAAATTAGTGAGGGAAAGGCATGGGCCCTCTGAGAAATCAGTAACCAAAAGGACGTGCAAATTCTCTACCATCTCAGCAAAATGTTTTCCTTTTAGCCATGGCTCTTTGCCTTCTTTTACTCCATGCAGCAGCCAATCTTTTTTTATTTATTTAACCCATCTACAAACTGCTTCTTATTTTAAGCAAATCTTAAGGTAGTCTTCAAAGAACTCATCTTCAACAACTTAAAGGAAGAAGAAGAGTGGGACTGCCACTGCTGCTATCATTCTGAGGCTGAAAAACCTTAGTCTAAAGTACTCTTTGAGAGCCAATTTGGTGTAGTGGTTGAAGCATCAGACTAGTACCACCTTAGGCATGAAGTCAGCTGGGTGACTTTGGGCCAGCCATGTTCTTTCAGTCTAGGAAGAAGGCAAGGGCAAACTACTTCCAAAATCTTGCCAAGAAAACTGCAGGGACTAGTCACTGCACTAATAAAGGAGAATATTGGTACAGTAGCTCTGGGTTGAAATGAGGAGTCCTTGATTCTCTCTGTGCTTGGCTTTTTACTTGCAGACATTTCATTATCCAAACTAGGTAAAACTATCAGTGCTAGGACTAGTCCATGGGTTGGCAACTCGCGGCTCCAGAGCTGCATGCGGCTCTTTCAGCCTTCTACTGTGGCTCAAGTCCTCCTCCGCCATTTGCAGAGAGAGAGAGACAGAGACAGAGAGAGGCATGTGCGCTTCCCTTGTTTCTCTCTCTCTCCGATCTTCTGCCTCATGCTGTTCTCTGACAAGCTTATTGGGCAGGGCTCCTACCTTTGCTGCGTCTCCGCAGGAAGCAGCAGAAAGCAGCAGCTCTCTCTCTCTCTCTCTCTCTCTCTCTCTCTCTCTCTCTCTCTCTCTCTCTCTCTCTCTCTCTCTCTCTCTCTCACACACACACACACACACACACACACACAGAATGGCGGAAGAGGACTGGCAGACCAAGGGCAGGAGAGCCAGCCCAATAAGAATGTGTGTCAGCTTGTCGGAGAACAGCGTGAAGCCAGCTTGCCAGGTGAGCAGAAGATTGGAGAGAGGGAGAGAGGGGGGAGAGAGGGAGGGAGGGAGAGAGAGGGAGGGAGGGAGAGAGAGAGGGAGAGAGAGGGAGGGAGGGAGAGAGAGAGAGAGAGAGAGAGAGAGAGAGAACTCATGCACAGCAGCCTCTATTTCTTTTTAATTAAACTCTTCAATCAAGCTCCCCCTCTGCGCGTGCACGCATGCAAGTTTTGCAGCTCCCAGTGTTTTCTTTTCTCTGGGAAATGGGTCCAAGTGGCTCTTTGAGTGTTTAAGTTTGCTGACCCCTGGACTAGTCCATTCAGTTGCAAGGAGTCAACAATACCTCAAAGGCACACTCACACAATTATTCCTTAGCCCAAAAAGCCTTGCTGCAACTTTCTGCCTGGAGATTTAATATTAATCATTTAATGATTAGCACTAGTCCAGTAGGAAGAGAGGGTAATTTGGTGTTTTGGGTCCTGCTTCACAGAATATTTTGGTTCAGTAACAACGTTGCCTGTTGCGAGCATCAGCTGGAGGTGATAAGACTTCCAGAGATTGTGGAAATCTGCTACCAGCTGGATCCAAAGATGGATAAAATAAAGATATAAAATAGTCTGATTTAATATAAGGAAGTTTCCTAGATTTCTAATTCTCTGAAAGTCCTAATATATAATGAAAGGGAGTCCTCCCTCCCTCTTTGGATCATAATTACTGGTTGCTGTAGAGGACTGTGAGATTAATTGGTATTGTGATGCCTAGCTGGATGGGATTCCATCGGTAATTGTTATAAGAAATACTTCCCTTACTCTAAATAAGATTCATATATTTTTACAGTCATTTGCACATTAGCAAACCTGACCAGATTTGTAATCTCATGTTATATTTTAGTCTCATACGGTAGCCAGGAAATGGTTCCTGATTGAGTGGAATTGCTCAGAGAGAAACAAAGTAAAGGGAACTGAAACAACAGAGGAGAATATATTTATTTAGAAGATTTATATCACCGCTCACTCACTAACAGTAATTCTGGGTGGCTTGGAATGGAATTAGCTACTCCCAGCAATCATGAAGAAAAATAGGAGGTGGACTACAAACCTACTACTCATGAAGAAACAACCAAACCAGGAGAACCTATGGTTCAGTCCTAATCATTATTCTCCACCAGATGCATGAATAACCTATCTTTTGTTAAATATGTGCAGCCAACCATGGCACAGCAACAGTCAGCCAAATAGTATACTAGAATCATTCACTACAAACCATATTTTCTGCTGGAAGGAACAATATAGTAAAAAGTTATTTCTTGGGTGCCCATAATCAAGCTGACATATTATCTCTGGATAATGTTCAATATGTCTGACAACCATAAAAGAGCTCTATGAAAAGTATCATCACTTGTAAGGCATCTGTAACTTCCTCATAAAAATTCTAAATGTTATCCTGTAATACCTTGAATCAAATCTCAATAGGAAAAAACTTTTCGCAGTGAATCTTTCATTAGATTAGAATTTATGTGTATAGAATATTAAGGTTACCGAAGTTCTTCACGACCATTCATAGATCCACTAGATAACCAATCATAAAAGGAGGCAGGGAGTTAAGAGAAAGAAGACAAAGAAAAAAAGGAAAAACACAACGAGTGGAAAGGATGGAAAACCGAGATACAAAGTAGGAGATATAAGAAACATACCAAAGACCCATAAAGGACTCAAATGCCCATATATGAATGCTCAAAGTTTAGGGAACAATCAGGGTGAACTTGAAGTACTAGTACATGAAAGTAAGTATGATATAGTTGCCATTACTGAAACATGGTAAGATGAAACTCGTAACTGGAATGTATTGATGGAAGGATATAAACTATTCAAAAGAAACAGACCTAACAAAAGCAGAGGTGGAAATGCATTATATATAAAAGATCACTACATCTCTACAGAAATCACAAAACCAAGGATGAAAACTTCCTAGAATCCATATGGGTCAATATATAAAAGGAAAAAAAGAATGACATTGCTATAGGCATATATTTCAGGCCACCCAACCAAGCAGAAAAAATAGATGAACGTTTTGTTAAACAATTAAAAAATGTATGTAGAAAATATACCACAGTAGTAATGGGAGTCTTTAACTACCCTGATATCAACGGGGAGACAAACTCTGCAGCAAGTGGGAGATCAAACAGATTCCTAACCAACCTAGCTGACAACTTTATCATCCAAAAGGTAGAGGAGGGAACTAGAGGAAAAGCTATACTGGACCTAATTCTTACTAATAGAGAAGAAATGAGAGAGGGAGTTGAACTTTGGGAGAGAGTGACCACTTCATATTGGGATTCAATATAATGCAAACACAAGCAATAGAACATAATCCAGCCAGTGTCTTAAACTTCAAAAGAGATGATTTTAACAAATTCAGAGAGAGTCTAAGAAAAAGTCCATGGGTGAAAATACTAAATGAGAAAACAACTCAAGAAGCATGCAAAACTCTGAAAAATATAGCAATAGCGTTTAGACATATATACTGTTTCACAGTGCTTTTTCAGCCCTTTTTAAGCGGTTTACAGAGTCAGCATATTGCCCCTAACAATCTGGGTCCTCATTTTACTGATCTCAGAAGGATGGAAGGCTGAGTCAACCTTGAACCGGTGAGAATCAAACTGCCGAACTGCTGGCAGTAAGCAGTCAGCAGAAATAGCCACATAAAAACCCAGTCCAGCACAATATCATTGAAAAAGAAAAACAAGAAATCCAAGAAAAAAACAGCATCGTTGCACAAAGATCTCTTTGATAAACTGAAAGACAAAAAGGACAAGTACAAAAAAAGGAAAGAGGACCCATAATTAAGGCAGAATATTAGTAGATAGCCCAAATCTGCAAAGATGAAGTCAGGAAAGCAAAGACTCAGAATGAACAAAGACTTGCAAGAAAAGTCAATAATAATAATAAAAGTTTATTTCAACAATAAATAACAAACAAAAGTCAAGGAAACAGTAGGTTCACTTAAGAGAGAAGATGGCAAGGAAGTAACAGGCAGCAGACAGAAAGCAGAACTGCTTAACTCAAATTTTTTGCATCAGTCTTCACGCAAAAAGAAACCATAGCCCAACCTACCAAAAACATAACTGTAAAAGACAGACTAGAAATAAAAATTACAATAAGCAAGAAAATGGTTAGAGAACACCTATCTGATCTTGATGAATATAAATCACAGGGACCTGATGGATGACATCCCAAATTTCTGAAGGAACTGGCAGATGTTATCTCAGAACCATTGTACTGAATCTTTCAAAAATCCTGGAGAATTACCTGAGGATTTGAACAGAGCAGATGTGGTTCCCATCTTCAAAAACGGGAAAAAAAACCAGACCCAGGAAACTACAGACTCATCACCTAACATCAATACCTGGGAAAATACTGAATAAGATAATCAAAAAACAGATATGCGGACATCTAGAAACAAAGTTATAACTAAAAGCCAGGATGGGTTTGTTAAAAATAGATCATGCCAAACCAATCTTATTTCATTCTTTGACAAAGTGAATAAATTAAGTATACTATGTCCACAGTGAAATGCTGCTGCTGCTGCTGCCAGCTGAGCTGAGCTGCAGTGCCAAGCCGGTCTCCACGCCTCCTGGTTGCCCGGCCGCGCTCCACCCCCGGCCTCCCTCTGCACTGTACAGGAGCCTCCCCGTGCCACCCAGCCAGCCTCCCTTGCCGTTGGAGGCCGCCTCAGCCATCTGGTGCCTGGCGCAGCCATGGGGCTGCCAGGCAGGAGCGGCTCCTTCCCGGCTTGCTGGGCTCCGGGCCTCGGAAGCGGCCAGGGGGCAGGGAAGAGGGCGAGGTGGCAGCGATGCCCGCATGTGCGACAGAGGCTAGCCAACCAGACTGGGAGGGGAGAAGCGGCGCCTTCCGAGTGGGAACTGGCGCTCTGGCCGCGCCCCTCTCACGTGTGATGGGCTGCGCGACGTAGAAAGGGGCTCCCGCAACCCCGCCGCTGTGATGGCACTCAGGAGGCTGGAGGGGCGGGCAGATCCCAGGCGGGTGGCTGGGAGAGGGCAAGAGGTGCCGGGATGAGGATGGGGGAATCCAGGTTGGCAGGTGTGAGAAGGCAGCCAGCGGTTCCGAGGCATGCAGATCCTTCACACAGCTTCCGAGGCCCCGGATGTGCTGCCGCTTGGCTCTCCACCAGGCTCTCCGCCAGAGCCTCCCCCCTCCCCGGGCAATTGTGCAGAGGTGCTTGTGCATCCTTGGCAGCGCCTCCCCCTTCAATCTCCTTCCTTCTCCATCTCCTTCCTTCCCCCTTCAATCTTCCTTCCTTCCTTCCATCTCCAACTCCATCCCTAACCCTTCAATCTCCCTCTCCTTCCTTCCTTCTTTCCTTCCTTCCTTCCTCCCCCCTTCAATCTCCTTCCTTCTCCATCTCCTTCCTTTCCCCTTCAATCTCCCTTCCATCTCCATCTCCATCCCTTGGCGAGTGTGAGACGGCGGCCGGTGGCTCCGAGGCGCACGGATCCTCCACGCAGCTTCCGAGGCCCTGGATGTGCCGCCGCTTGGCTCTCCACCAGGCTCTCTGCCAGAGCCTCCCCCCCTTCCCGGGCAATTGTGTGGAGCTGCTTGTACATCCTTGGCAGCGCCTCCCCCCTTCAATCTCTCTCTCCTTCCTTCCTTCCTTCCTTCCTTCCTTCCTTCCTTCCTTCCTTCCTTCCACTTTCAATCTCCTTCCTTGTCCATCTCCTTCCTTTCCCCTTCAATCTCCTTCCTTTCCCCTTCAATCTTCCTTCCTTCCTTCCTTCCTTCCTTCCTTCCATCTCCATCCCTTCCCCTTCAATCTCTCTCTCCTTCCTTCCCTTCAATCTCCTTCCTTCTTCATCTCCTTCCTTTCCCCTTCATCTTCCTTCCTTCTCCATCTCCTTTCCCCTTCAATCTTCCTTTCATCTCCATCCCTTCCCCTTCAATCTCTTTCTCCTTCCTTCCTTCCTTTCCCCTTCAATCTCCTTCTTTCTCCATCTCCTTCCTTTCACCTTCAATCTTTCTTCCTTCCATCTCCATCTCCATCCCTTCCCCTTCAATCTCTCTCCTTCCTTCCTTCCTTCCCCCTTCAATCTCCTTCCTTCTCCATCTCCTTCCTTTCCCCTTCAATTTTCCTTCCTTCCTTTCCCCTTCAATCTCCTTCCTTTCCCCTTCAATCTTCCTTCCTTCCTTCCATCTCCATCTCTTCCCCTTCAATCTTTCTCCTTCCTTCCTTCCTTCCTTCCTTCCTTCCTTCCTTCCTTCCTTCCCTCCTTCCTTTCCCCTTCAATCTCCTTCCTTCTCCATCTCCTTCCTTTCCCTTTCAATCTTCCTTCCTTCCTTCCTTCCCCTTCCCTCCCTCCCAACATTTTTGAGCAAGGAAGAGTAAGCTTCTCCAGCGAGCATTGCTATATTGTTTTTGTGATTAATCACTATGCTTTAATTATGTTCAATTCGTAACAATGAAAATACACCCTGCATATCAGATATTTACATTACAATTCCAAACAGTAGCAAAATTACAGTTATGAAGTAGCAACGAAAATAATTTTATGGTTGAGGGTCAGCACAACATGAGGAGCTGTATTAAAGGGTCGTGGCATTAGGAAGGTTGAGCACCATTGCTCCAGATCCTGAGGTTCTGCATACTCACAGGTACTCCGTCTTACTAGAATTCAGTTGTCCCCCATCCAGGACTCCACAGCCTCCAGGCACTGCAAAAGGGCACTTTTTTTTAACTAAAGCAAGAAATCAAAACCAAATATTCTTACCCATCCCAAACTGAGCAAGGTATCTATAGGAATTTTCTATTAGCCCTAGACCAACCTTGAGTGGCATTCTTGGAATATCTGATAAGGGTCCACGAAGCCTTCTGTCACATTCAGGAAAATGAAGATTGGACTTTCTATGAATCATCTCATTAAACATGAAAAAATGTGGATACTGGGGTAAAATAACAGAATGTGAGCCGCCCTGAGTTCTTGAAATAGGACGGCATAGAAATCTAAGTAATAAATAAATAAATAAAAATATTTAACATGTGCTTTGTGCATATTAGGCATCTCTGTAATATTGGTTGAAAAATCTGGGAGATGTAGTCTAATATTATGTACACGTGGGGCTTATCTATTTGAATCAATGATTGATTGATTGATTGATTGATTGATTGATTAATTGATTGATTTATAAGGTTTAGACCTTATGGTTTACCCATCTTGTAAAACACAATTTTGGGAGGCTCGTGTTAATAAAATCACAACTGTAAAAACAAGAAAACAAGTGGAGGGAAAATGTACCATTATTAATGTATGACCTTAAATTAGGTAAGCTCCCCTGAACTGAGCTTGACTCCTGAAGATTACAAAGGGCATGGACAGGTTGCTTTCTTGACAAGAAGAGAGGCAGTCACTTCAAGGGTATGTGTATGTGTACCTGTCATGCACAAATACGCTTTTCTGGCAATTGCCATCCTTTCAAACAATCGCACAGCTCCTGGAAAATCTATCTATTCATCAATCTTTGAGGAAAGAGATACCAAAATTCTAGTTCCATTGTTTTATGACCAATAAACAGAGCATATTTTCTTCTTGAAAGCACTTAAACTGTCACCCAATGGTACTGTGTTTATTCAGTCTTCTTCCAGAGTGTGATAGTGTGGTTGCCTTTGGGAAGAGAAGGCTAAGAGTCCAAGCTGGCTCCCTCACTAAGGGGTTTTTCAGATTCTCATCATAAATTATTTATGGAGGGGTTCTTTCTGTCAATACAGTCACAAGTGCCCACTGCCTTAATTCCTTTCTGAGGAAAAGGTGGGCAACTTTTTTTCTGGCACTGTTGAACTCTTTGCAGTATCCTTATTCATTGCTCTAGTGACAGATTTATATGAGGTCCACTCCTGAATTGCTCTGGGCAGATTTCTTTCTCTTTCACTAAACATGAAAAACCAGTAATGCAGAGATTCTGAAAAAAAAGAAGTTTGCTCAACAAGAGCCATAATGGATGCAGTATAATATCACCAGCATTTTTTGCTTGAGTGGTATTTATAATTTTACGGATATTCAATACACTTTATTTCATTTTCCCTGCAAGATTGTTTTACATGCATAATCTTAGAAAATTACAGGGATCACAAAGAGGAAGTGTACATGCTAATGATACCTTGGCCATATATTTCCAACTTCTGAAGAAGAGAGGAGGCAAATGACCGTCAAAGCCCTATGCAGTCCTTAGTCCCCTAAAATTAGTCCATCCGTGCTCTAGGGACAGGAATCTCCAAACTTGGCAACTTTAAGACTTGTGGACTTCAACTCCCAGAATTCCCCAGTCAACATACATTCTGGAAATTGAAGTCCACAAGTCTTAAAGTTGCCAAGTTTGGAGTCCCCTGCTCTAGAACAAGGGCCTTAAAACAATTGACAAAGGAGTATTAACAGGTTATATTTAGATGATATGTCTCAATGAGAGTTGATTGTTAAATTATTGCTTCTTAATTTAGGAAAATTCTGGTACATTCTGTATTCATACTGGTGTTGGAGATCTCATCTTTCTCTATTTTATATTTCTGGAAGGCAGCAAAGATTGTAACAATCTCTATTTTTGATTGACTTTAAATAAGAAATGCCAAATGTTTGAATGAATATTGTAAGAGAACAAAGTTCATAATGATGTTTGCTTCTTTGGGAATCTGATGTTGGGCAGTACATTTGTTTCTTTATTGGAATCTCAAGATGTTCTTTACATTGTACAACTAAAAACAAAGTTGTATAAAAATGACCAAAAGCCTCACACACTCTAATGTACATTTGTTTCTAAAGGAAATCAAACTCAGGTAAGCACTAAGCCAATGGAAGTTTCTTCTATCTTTCTGTGAACTAAGGAGGGAGTTGCTGAGACATTTGAGCACGGGGCTGAACTAGAAGATCTCTAAGGTCCCATTCAACTCTGTTATTCTGTGTTACATTCTTAGCCAGGACTCATGCTCTGTTTTGATTGCTGTCTTGGAGGTGGGTCCTCCTCCTCCTGTCCTTCAAGGCCATTTTCTCTGCCCCCTACATATCAAGGCACAAAGCAGACTATTATATATACCATTCTATGGATCTGAATATTGTTCAGCCTATATCCTTTATAGAAACCTTTTGTGGAGTTTGGGCCTACAGTTCACTTGCTTGATCATATAGATAAAGTAGCCAGAATGATGGTAAAATCACTGCAAGAGAAGGAAGACTAACTGGGTGTTAGCCCAGATAAATCAGACAGGAAACAAAACCAGATGAGCAAAATAGATTTTGTTGTAAAGCTATGCTAATAGAATTTTGTAAATGTGAAAGTACAAACTTCCTGCCCACCACTCTTAAGTGCTAAGGGCTGGTCCTTATTCAGTTTCTTTCTTTGACTGTTAATCCTCTGCAGGCTTCTGCCTCTCTTGTCTGATGGCAACATCTCCTCTCCCTTTTCCTTGAGGTTATCCGTGCATTCCATTATGCATGGATGATAAATATAAGAATGGGACCAACAACATTGTAGAAATCAATCTACTTCCATTTCTACCTTTAAAAGGTTCCTCAATCTCTCCAACTACCATGGCCCTAAAATAACCCTTCCATATACAATTGTATTGAAAGAATTAAACTTTTGCAGTCACCAGCCACAGAAGCCATATGTAAAAACAAGCAAACAAAACAAAACAAAACTCATAATAAAATGTTGCATTGTGAAAAGCTATTTTTCCCTAACTATTTATCCTCCATTTCACCATGATCCAGTTTCCTCTCCTCCCCATCTGCCAGCATTCTATGACCAGTGAATATGTCCAGTCATTATGAAGAAGTTGTGGGTTTTTGGGAGGACATTTAAACATGTTTTTTAATCTATTCCACAGGCAAGATCTACTGGAATGGAATTCTTTACTGTTTTATCTATGTACACTTTCTCCTGTTTTAATTGTCAGTGCATCATAGGGCAATAATTTTTAAACAAGGTACTTCAAATGTGCTAACTTAAAGAATGTATAAAATAATCCAGGACCCATTATTCCTGTGGAATTAAAATTTCAAGAATCTTCAGATAGTTGTATTTGCAAATTTGTGGCCACTGCAGAATGATTGCAGTCAGCCATGCCAACATGACTGTTATGTACAACACTTCCCACAAACTATGTCAATGGAGAAGCCAGTTGGAAATCAGAAGTTGCTCCTACTGCCACTGCTTTTTTTGCCCTCCTGTAGTCATTCTGTTTCTCTATTTAGGTAAAGAAATATCTCTGAAAGGATAAACCAACGGGTCATGGTTTCTCTAGTATATGTATATGTTTCTTGCCCTCACCACATTTTCAGTTTATCAGATGCAATCCAACATTTTAAGTGGGTTACGATGTGGTTATCTGACAGACTATTTTTCTCATTATGAATTTGATTGGGAAAAATTGGTAGAAAACTCCCTCTTGAGTGCACAGTGGCCATGCTTCATAGTACTGTGATGGCAAATCTTTTAGAGACCAAGTGCCCAAAAACTGGCCCCGCCCCACTCCACCCGCTGCCCCGCCCCTGCTCTGCCCCATTTCCTGCCCCACCTGCCCATAGGACCACTCACCGCCTTCACAGCCCACCGCAGATCGCCCAGGCAGCCCAGCAGCGCCATGGCGACCACACCTCTGCCCGCGCCCTGCAGCTCCCTGATTTAATCAATCAATCAGAATAGATCTGGAAGAGACCTTGGCGGCTTTCTGCTCCAACCCCTTGCTCTATCTAGAATCGCAGTTGCCATGCCAATACTATGGTATAAGCTTGGCATAGCAACTGCAAATCTAGACCCACCTAAACCTAAGGCAGGAACACTACTTATTCTCATCATCTTCAGACTGAATTGCAGGTCTTTCTTTGCAATGATGGATTTTAGATACACAATCTTAGCAGAGGAAACAAGAAGTAAAAAAGATTGTTGGGAATACAGTAAATGGCTTCTCAAGAAAGCAGTACCACAATTTCAACCACAAGTATCAAGGAACTTTTTTATTGACTTTCAGAATATACTATAGTCCTAGCTTCCATAGCACGGCATGTCTGCAGGCACATTCCATTAATGAACACAGTCAGAATCTTCACCAACACTGCCTCTCCCTGCGTGAGGCCAGCTTATTGCTTGACCCCAACTGACATCACTTCCCTCTTTATGGCACAAATTCTAAAGGAAGCCAAATGTTGGTGCAGCAGCAAGAAGGAAGTTAAGGTACAATTTAATCTACTTAAAAGGATGCATGTTCCCTTTTATTTTTTTAATCTCTGAGATAACACCAGCAAATCAAAAGAGGTTTCTATTTTTCTGCATCTTTGTGTAAACATACTAGGTGACAAACATCTGCTTTTTATTCCAACAAAATCAATCTGGAGCCCCAATGAATGTGCTTCACTTAAAAGAGGATTCTTTTTTTTTTTTCTTCTTCCCCAAAACCAGAGTTGACATCGAGGAAGACATTTCATCTGGGAAAAAAAGGGCTAACTGCAGTTCCACAGCTCAGTTGTGAACCCCATGAAAACTGGAGACGGCAAAATATAGTTTAAAATGTAAAAAAACAAAACAAAACTAAATTTGTATTTTGTAGGCTTGGCCTTATTTTCCTCCCATCAAACCAAAGAATACTTAGAACACATTGAATATATTTATGTGATTACACAGGTTTCCTGAAGTAAATATATATACCGGTATTCACATTATTCCCTTTCCACGTAAGTCAGATTATGTAAAGCACAGAAAAGGAATAAAAATAGGAAGTCAACCAAGCTGAAAGTGTGAAATTAATAACGAGAGAGAAAAAAATATGAA
This sequence comes from Bothrops alternatus, assembly GCA_034064705.1. Taxonomy (NCBI): domain Eukaryota; kingdom Metazoa; phylum Chordata; class Lepidosauria; order Squamata; family Viperidae; genus Bothrops; species Bothrops alternatus. The sequence goes on along the minus strand of JARGCV010000007.1, from coordinate 20,505,270 downwards.
ACAGTATAGGATGTCATTAAAATATATTCGTCTTTAGTGTTCAACTTTTTTTTAATCTCTTTTTAAGGAACTAGGAACTATGCTCCTATATACAATAATTTTTTTCTAAAATTCCTTCCTTGGAACTGACCACAAACTATCCTGTACTTTTCTACCAGCATTTGGACATTTCCTCATTCCTTAGTAAGCATGGAGAAACTTTGCTGTTTTTTTTTTTTTGCCATTTAATCTTTTATTCTAAATGGAAACACTCCATTGCATCATGCACTCTATATAATATTTGCTAAAAATAATTTGGCTTTTCAACACAAAAAAACACTTGGAAATTTCTTCTCTCACACTCATACATTTTCAAATGAGCTAAATGATCTGAAGAGCAAAAGATCCGGTCCCATTCTTAACACAAAGTCACACGCCACTTCCCAAAATTGTTCACTGTTATGTCTCATACCCATCTGATCAGAATTCTGATCAGCCACTTCCTAGGCACATTTATTAAACTAATTTTGTTTTTACTGTATATTTCCTTTTGCACAGGAAAACAGTAATAGCATTCTTCCAAATATCAAATAGAAGTGCAACTTTCATACCTACCTTAAGCAAATTCACATCCACTTTATGTATCAACCATATACATATTTTAACATTTTAACATTTCTCCAATGATACTATCTATGCCTTCAGCCTTACCATTTTTCAACATACTCGTATGAGATTTTTTTATTGGACACAAGAACATATTCCTATCCATGGCTCAGTTATTTTTTTTCCCGCATTCTTTCATCTCATTCCCATCCATCCATTCATATCATTCTAACACATCCTTGAATCACGTTCACTCCCCAAAATTCATCCCTACTTCACTCATTATCACAATTCAATGTAACATCACATGCAAATATCACAAACCATGAATTCATACTTTTATATGCACCCATAACCTAGGTGATAGAAATGAATACTTTTGGAAATAATTTTAGTTTAATAATTAAACTTACACTTCTACTTCCCTGCTTATATTCATCAGGGAATCACTTTCATTCAGCTGTTACATCCTTCCCCTTTCTCTTATTTTTCACAGGCACCCAACATATCTATTTTTATTTATTTTCGTGCGGTCATTTATTCATGCTGCTTGCTATTTCCATGCATTCTTAGTTGCAATATGCCATGGTCCCCACCATATCTGTTCATGGATATCTTTCTGTTGCACTCATCATGGCTTTAATTAATCCATGTGTTCATATAATTCATCGTTAGTTCACATATTCATTGTTAGTAAGATAAACTTGGTCTTGGTCATACTGATAATAATGGTAAGTACAGTAGTACTACTAGTTTTTTTTTTCACTTGCCTATACGTACAAGAGTACAAGTTGTACCACGTAGTTTAGGCATATTTCGGTAAGCCTGCCACAAAGTACAATCCAGGTCCAGAGTTATCCCAAGCCATGTTACACTCTTCTATGCAAGACAGGATCTCTAATATAGACATTACTTCTCAAGGCAACATGTTTTTGCCAGCATCTATTCAATTCAGAGATATACAAACTCAGGATATGAAATTTCTGCAAATATAAGCTGAGCTGGGTTTGTTAGATAAATTAAAGATTTTGAAAATCCATTACTAGGTCTCCCAAGAGTTTTATTTCTACACTCAGGAAAAGGATGAAGACTACACTAGTGTTCATAAAAAAAACAAACAGGGCACTGAGAAATAAAAAATAAAACTAGGCGAAACATTCAATTGTCTTTCACATAATATATATTTTTGCTCTGATAGAAGCTTCCTATAATTCAGAAGCTGATTTCAATTCCAGGTAGATGGACATCAGTTCTCCATCTCAGTGTACCAATTTTACTTCAACACCGGCTGTCATTGTTCTCAGAGATTACATGAATGGCTCATTAACTGCATTGCATGGTAGATTTCAGATTCTTTCCATATTTGTCTATATTGAAAAGTCCAGTTCATAAATTTCAGTGAGAGAACTCTCTTCCTGTGGGAATAAGGCTAGGTAGGATTACTGAATACATACTCGTATGATATTTTGGACCCAAAGATGGGTTTTAGGCAACTTCTCTTTAATTATTTCTATTCCACCTCTTTTCCCTCATGGTAAATCAACTGTCTTCTGGCAGTGTCCCATTAAGTATTGCTTGATGCCAGAAGGCCTTAACTTCACTATGAATGTGACTTCATGTACCTGCAGATGACATTAAGCTTGGAGCCTCTCAGAAGGTTGAAACAAACGCAATAACAATTGGAAAGGTTACCAAATATACTACAAATAAAAAAAAAAACCTGATAGGTCATTTGGAGCATCAAGGGGCAACCAAGGTCTGTCTAGAACAAGCTGCTTTTTATTGGGACAGACAGATGGTGTGTGTCCCATTGCTTAAGCAGACTCGAATTAGCAGTAGATCTTCAGTTTCTTAAGGAAGTGCCTCTTCAGTCCTGACCTCCTATCTTTCCAGGGGCTCCTGCGGGAACTGAAGGGAGCACCGGTTCTCAGAGGTGGTGAGGGCAAGGTTCAACTAAGCATTTTAAATTCAGAAGAAACCCCATTCCCAACGACAAACACGTTTCGGGCACTTGTTGGTCTGCCCACCAACCCATCTTTCAATACACAGCCAGGACCTGCCTAAACTAAGAAAGGCAGAACCTCCACAACCCACTGGCCCCACGCGGGAAAAGAGCAGAGCAGCAACGGGCGCTCGCAGATGCAGATGCAGATGCAGCGTGGGGAGAAAACTTGACTCCCCTTCCCGCCGTCATCAGCCCCCGTCCCGCACACCAAACCCGGAGTGGGGCCATTTCCTTCTAACGGCATCGTGACTCTCGTCGGTCAATCACCGGCTCCCCGCCTGCTGGCCCGCCCGCCCGCCCCTCCGCTGCCTTCTCACCCGCGGACTCGTTCCGCCGTTGGTTTCCCTCCTCGCGGATCACCACCGTTCTTGACACGTCGAGGATCGAGGCGGTGGCTGCTTGCATGGCTCTCGGGCCCTCGGGGCTTCCGAGCCGCGGGGGGAGGGGGCGACCTGGCCCTCTTCTCCGAGCAAAATCTCGCACTCTTCCCGGGGGGGGGGACGGGAGGCAGGGAGGGAGGGGTCTTCCCCGCTGGCCTGTCCGCTGCGGCTGAGGGATCGCGGCGCTCCGGGCAAGCTTCTCTCTGCGGGCAGGAGCGTCGTCTTCGTGTCCCACTTCTCCTTTCACAACTGCCGGCACTCCGCTCGCCTTCCCCTCCGCCTCCGCGGCGTCTAACGAGCGGCAAGCAAAGGACGGTGCTGAGCACCTGGAGATCCCGCCCTCCCCCTCCCCCTCCCCCCCCGCCGCCACACAAGGCACACCTCGCTTCCTCTTTAGCGCTGAGTGCGGGGGAAGGGAGTGGAGGTCGTCGCGCCTTCTGCTCAAGGATCACCGCGGACTCGACGAGCCGGATCCGTCGGATCTCTCCGGTCGGATGCGCCCCTTAACCGCGCCATATCCAATCCAAAGGTGTGTCGCGGATCCCCCCCTCCCCCCCATGAAGATCGCACAAGAGGCGGATTCCCGAAGCGCTCGTCCTGGGGCTTCGATGCAACCGGAGCGGCTGTACGATCCATCTGGTCAAAAGGCAGGCTGACGAGTGCTTCCCTTCAGCAGACTTGGGGCACAATCCGGGGCCTCCCCTCGGTAGAAGTAGTCGCGTCAGGGCCCCGCACTACTTAGTCCGACGTAATCTCCCCTTCCTCGAGAAAACGGGAGCCCAGGACCATTTAGGCCACGTGAATGTGCACGAGTAATTTCTTCAACACTTATGGTTGTATAAGAGCGTGTGAGACAAAGGCACGCTCCGCTGGGGATCATCACACACCGCGGAATACTCTCCCGAGGCAGACGTAAGGCTTTTTTGTTTACAAAAGCACATATTTATGTTTTTGCGTTGCTCCTTATTTAAATAATTCATATCTTGCCTGATCTTTGGGAGCTCACACACAAGCGCGCCCTCCTTTCATTTCTTCTCTAAACAGAGCTTTACGATGGTACATCAGCTCAAAGTTACTTCCACGACAGTGGAATTGAACCAGCAGTCTTCCGTATTCTACCACTGCTTCACACTATTGTGTTTATTAAGTTTCCATTCTCTCTCGACACACACACACACACACACACACACACACACACACACAGAGAGAGAGAGAGAGAGAGAGAGAGAGAGAGAGAGAGAGAGAGAGAGAGAGAGAGAGAGAGAGAGAGAGAGAGAGAGAGAGAGAGAGAGAGAGAGAGAGAGAGAGATCTTTAGAGCATGGACCTAAAAATATGTCTGATTTGCATATGTTCCTATCTTCCAAAATGTCTGGATGAAATTTTTTTATTTTATTTTGTGGTGGGGACTAATAACATCAAATGATTCAAGCAGTAATGCACCTGGAATATTTTTGATGCACAAGCAGAACTGGTAATACCTTACTTTCTCAATGTATAAATCTATAAACTCTTACTGAACTATGGTTTGTATTATACTTGTCTGGGTTTGCATGATCATACCTACTTACAAGAAATCTGGGATGGACGATTGACAGCTGTGCAGCTCAGAAGGTGGGACAAACAAGAGCAGTAAGAATAAAGCTTTTGTAGATAAACCATTAAATATTCTACTCTAGTACCAAACAAATGTTGTACAGTACGACTACAGAAGATGACTATATAATAATGCCAGTCTAGTCAGATGAGATAGATAAAATAACCTTTATTGTCATTTTTTACTGTGAGCACACTGGCTCACATTAAAAATGATATTCTGTTGCTTGCTCTCAAAATAAAGTATATATATCTACCCATACACATACCTAACACACGCTATATACAAGTTCACAAGGTTGATGCTATATAATCATGCCAACTCATATGGCCATAGTATCTAATAAAAACCATTATGCAAATTACATAAATTATGTAATTTCTGTTAGATGTCATGAAGCCAATGACATAATAGGTAGTTCATATGATTTGCCAATGACATAATGATAAATATGACATCATTTCCTTCCTGTCTGGATGCCCATGCACATATCCCTATTATTCCCCTAGCTGTGTAACTCTAAAGTTGCTCCATTATCCCAAATAAGTGACAGCCTTCAGCCTTGTTGTCAATTAGAACTGCTAATCAAGCTGTGATCCTATGAGCCTTTCTTTCATTCAGTAGGGCTTTGTTTATGGAGAATCTAGAGCAGGGGTCTTCAAACTTGGCCCTTTTATGACTTGTGGACTTCAACTCCCAGAATTCCTCAGCCAGGCGGTTTGATTTCAGGCAGCACTTAAAGATTAAGAGGGTTAATTTGACTTTTGTAATTCATGGAGACATCCGTGTAGTTTTCTGGTTATCAAGATAGAAGTGTTTGCTTTCTTCAGGCATGATGGGTTTGTTTTTTTATGTTCCCAGATGATCTTAACATTCTAGAATTGCATGGGGTTGCCCATCCAAGTGTCAAACAGTCTGAATTCTGCTTAGCTTAGCAGGCTGTATGTCAGCCCAGCGTGTAAACTCATAACTTGTCATTATTAATCTTGGGTTTTGGATATGATAACATAATCCCCTCCAGGTGGTTTTTATTGCCATCTCCCCAACTGACTGACAGACATCTGCACAAAACTAAGCTGATCTATGCAAGGCAGGGTTATTTATTTATATTACCATAGCTTGATCTGCAGAAAAGGTAAGTCATTTCTAAAACTAAAATACCATGATATGCTTATTGGATCAGCAAAATAAGATGGAAAAAAAGATGAGAGAGGCTAAAGCTAAACCAGAAAATATGGACCGATTTAATAATAACACAGGATTCTTTTATTTCAGGATGCAGCATATATACACAAGCAATTTTTTAAATCAAATTTCTATAGCTACCCATCTCACACAAGGTGACTCTAGATGACATACATTAAATCCAACAATTAAGATATAAAAACAGTTAAACAATTAATCCAAGTAAAAACAAGAAAGTGAGAGGGTTAACATGTGGTGCAATCAATAGATGGGCTTTCTCCTTGGGCCTAAAGAAAAAACATTTTGAGGCCTTTCTAAAAGACCAAAAAGTTGGAGCCAATTTCATCTCAGAGGGAAGTTGTTCCAGAAGATGGGTGTCACAGCAGAAAAGGCACATCTCCTTGGTCCCATCAAATGGAAATCCTTAATAGATGAGACCTACAACATGCTTCTGCTGGCCCTGATGGGCTAGGTGGAAATAATTAGGGAGAGGATAACCTAGGCCTGTACCATGTAGGACTTTAAAGATCAAAAACAACACCTTGAATGGACCTGGAAGCAAATTATGTAGCTCACAGAGCAGAGATATAACTATAACATTTTGTACTCCTGAAGCTTCTGGATAATGCAGCTCCATGTAGAGCAAATTATAGTCCATTCAGGAGATGACCAGGGTATGAGTAATTGTGAGCAGAGCCTTATGATCCAACTGGTAAACAATATGAAGTTGTGCAAAGGCCCTCCTAGTCACAACTGCCACCTGCTCCTTGAGCAGGAGTCATGAATTCAGAAGGACCCCCAGCTTATGCGTTAGGTACGTTTGGGGAAGTGCAACTCCATTCAGTAGCAGTCTCAAATTTGGAAGGCCTAAAATCCAAACAGAGAGAGAGAAAGAAAGAAAGAAAGAAAGGAAAGAAAGAAAGAAAGAAGGAAGAAAGAAAGAAAGAAAGAAAGAAAGAAAGAAAGAAAGAAAGAAAGAAAAAAAGAAAAAAAGAGAAAAAGAAAGAGCAACAATATTGCGTGATTGATTTTTCCTCTGCAGGGTCCAGTGCTTTCTATCTCTTTGACTAAGGCAGTGATGGCGAACCTTTTAGAGACCGAGTGCCCAAAAACTGGCCCCGCCCCCACCCCCTGCCCCACCCCACCTGACCGCAGGGCCACTCACCGTCTCCAGGGCCCACCGCAGATCACCCGGGCAGCCCAGCGATGGGGCATGAGGACAGAGTCTTGTCTATGCTGCCTGACTGCCATGTCCTTGGCTGCGCTGCTCTGCGTGGGCCATGCTCGGGGGCGACTCTCCTCCAGGGGGGCTGCTGGTGAAGGAGTCGTGGGGGGAGGCGAGGCTGGGGCAACAGCACATGTGCCCACAGAGAGGGCTCCGAGTGCCGCCTCTGGCACCTGTGCCATAGGTTCGCCATCACTGGACTAAGGGATTCCAAAATCTTCCAGTGGAGATTTTTGGCCAAGTAGAAAAGTGCAGGAGGTCACTTTCCCTACCCTTCTCCAATAATGTTCTCCTCCCTCAATCAAAAGCCTCTCATCTATGGAAGGTTTGAACTGGATTCAATACATAATACTATAGTATATTCAAAGTTGATTTTTCTTTCCTGCAATAGAAAGAAATTAATTATTCTTTTTGTAGTTATATTTTATCCTGGCATAAAGGAAGAGCAGAGTTGTTCAAAAGTACCCAGAAGAGCAACAAGAACAGTTGCCTAATTTTTCTCAAATGGCTATTTATGCAGAAGAAAACCAAACGGGAATATAATTCCCCCCAAGATGAGTTTAGCCCTGACCCTATTAGCTTTCCACAAATCTCTTAAAATATGGTTTCTTCACCAGCCTTGATGATCCCGTGGAAACTGGGACCCTGAAGGATCATGTTGTGTTTAGGATGTTGGTTCATTCTCCCACAATCTTACTTATGCTTATGCTTAACTGTTTTTAATGGTTGTTTATACTTGTTTATACTTTAACCTGTTTGTTCCACTGTATGCTGTCCAGCATCACATTTGTGAGATGGGTTGCTATGTAAATTTGCTAAATAAATAAAGTGAACATCATAGCATTTCAGAATTGGGTAGTGAAAAGATCTGAATATCATCAGTCTCTTGGCTATGTTTGCTAGTGCATTAGTGATAAGCTGATGCATTTCTTTCTTATGGAAATAAGTAGCATTTAATCAAGCCAAACTGTAAATATTATAGCAAAAAGATCCACAATATAAAAGTCTCCTTTGAACTGAGCTTGACTCTAGGTAAGTAGATGAGCCTTGTGTTGTTATCTTGGCAACAATATATATATTTGTTTCACTGTCTTCTTCCAAAGTGGTTCTGAGTCTCTCATTCGAGCCTCAATCTAGCCCCGGGATTATTTCCTGGTAGTTTCCCTTACAGGTAAAAATCTGACCCCGGTTGGCTTCCAAATCCCACGGTGCCACCATTATTACTTGCTCACTAAAATGTATTTACCTCAACATAAAATACCTCCCAGGTTTTTTTTTAATCCTTGGATTAGCAGGTCTATATTTATCCCAGTTTATCTCCAGGAAGATCCCATTCTGAGGCAACTCTGTGACACACAGGAAGATTTCAGGTAGATCGATGAGATGAAGCAGTCTGCTTCAAGTTTCTACAACGGAATGGAATCTGAATCAATAATGAGCTGCAAGCATCAAAAAAGAGAAAGTGTTGTGTTTGCCTGCATCAAAGTTTTTTCTCAGAGAAGAAGAGAGAAAAGAGAAGAACTGTTAAGTTAGAATATGTGATTCACACAAGCAGTTTTTTAAAATGAGTGTTGAACATATGAAGGCATGCCTTCCTAACTAGCTTGATCGTGTTTTCCTGTTCTTACATACATCATATGTTCATGTTCAATACTCATTTTAAAAAGCTGCTTGTGTAAATACTTATGTCTTCACCCCACTTCAGCTGTCCATTCAAATCCAGCATTTTACTTTCCAGTGCTTTCAGTGATCCATGCAGACCAGCATGGAGAAGCTAGCAGTATCAAAGAGCTATGACTACTTTGGTCAACTAACATTATTGTTAAGGAGCATTAGAAGAATGTGGCAGGGACTTCCAGTTCTGGTACGCGGCGATGCCGGTCGTGTCTGGGGACTCGTCTCCAGTCCGGCCAGGTTTTCTGCATCGGTAGACCCCCTAGTGGGTCGAAAGTTGCCCTGGAGGGGCGACCACTGAGAAGGAAGCTTGCTGGTGACTGCAGTAGAGTGGCAGCTTCTCCCGTGGCCCCAGCTATTTCCTTAGGGCTGACGGAGCAATGATCGTCCTGCAAGATGGCCGATTATCCTGCTGCACCAGTCAAAGTCACAATTACAGCTAAGTGATTTTAGACCCACCGCGGAGGATCCGGGTGAGACCCCTTTTGCCCCTCTCTTTCCCCCACTTGGGTTTTTTTTGCCTGAAAAAACTTAGTTGGAATTATTTCCCCATTTGGAAAAGGCAGCTTCTGTGTGCGTGGGAAGAAAGGTGTTGAGAACAAAGAATTTTTTTTTTTTAAATATTTTTTATTGACTTTTTTTCCCCCCCAATTTTAACAGAAAAGAAAGCTAATCATATCAAATCTTAATATACAAATAAACAATCAACAACAAAACATAAATACAATTTCCAATACTTCTGATAATAATAACTCAACTGAAAATAAGCATCTCAAACAATTTACCATCATTCTTCCCCCTTCTTATCAGCTCACACTTAACTCATCCTTCAATCCACCAAAGGCCACCCAAACAACCCATTAGTAACAATAATTAATTATTCTTCCACCAACCCTAATTACAGCTAAAAAAAACATCATACCTAAAATTATGCGGCTTCCCAGAATGATTACAGGGTATAACAAAAGAAAGCCCCACTACATCAAACAAAATTATTATATGAACTTAACAAGAATTTTAAACTATATACTATCTCTTACTCAAAACACACAAAAAAAGGAAAAAAACAAAAAAAAGAGAAAAAAGACAAAAAAAAAACAAGAAAAAAAACCCATCTTATTAAAGTTAAACAAATAATATTAACCATAACAATATCAATAAATCCCTCGATTCAAGATAATAATAATGATATTAATAATAATAATTATATTCTTATTCAATTTAGTTTATCATAATATATCTTAGTATATATCATGATATAAACATCCTCTTCTAAACCTTACTTATAATATAAACAATCAACTCATCTTGTTAAGAATAATATTTATCATTAACTTCTAAACCGTCAATCTAAGTCAAATCTACTAAATTTAGTTTATAATAATATATCTTAAAATATCATTTAAACATCCTGGTTTGCGGCTTACCTATGAACTTATATTAATAATAATAATTATATTCTTATTCAATTTAGTTTATCATAATATATCTTAATATATCATCATATAAACATCCTCTTCTAAACCTTACTTATAATATAAACAATCAGCTCATCTTGTTAAAAATAATATTTATCATTAACGTCTAGACCATCAATCTAAATCAAATCTACTAAATTTAATTTATAGTAATATATCATAAAATATCATTTAAATATCCTATCTTACAGCTTGCCTAAAATCTAAATCTTTAAATCAACCCATTATCTTAGATTAACCTTAATTCTCTCATTTAGTTATAAATTTCTTTTAATCAATCAACTTCTGGACTCTCTCACCTGACAAATAAACCTCCATAATAAAAACAAATTATTTATAGCATTTCTAACTTACATTCCAACCTAATATCACACCTAGAATAATTCCTTACATACAATTTTAAATTTTCATTACTTCAAGCGAACTCTAGGTTTCTTTTTCAACCAAATAAAAGGCCATAACAAGGCCACCCTTCCAACTAATAAGTCTCTCTTCTGTATTTCTTCAGCCCCGTAGCTAAGTTGCTTGTTGAATTGAGTCTTCCTTTCTTGAATCATATCCTCTTGTTTTACATAAATAAACTGTTCATCAAACAACATCCATTTCGTTTTATAGTCTAATTGCTTCATAAAGTAGAACAATGCCTCTCTTTTGTCAGTTAAATCATCTTCTTGCTGCCCAGCTAGACAGAATTCCCCTTCTTGAAACAAAACCTCTTGCTCGCTATAAACAAACTTTTCATCTAGCAAAATCCATTTGTCATCTTCATTCTCAAAACCCTCCTCATCTCTTCCCTGTTGAACTTCTTTCTCTTGTGTTATGTAGTAATCATCTCCATATACAGATTGTGAAATAAATTGTTCAACAGTAGGTTGTACATCGATTTCATTTGGAGGAAGGAGTTTAGCTAATTTCAAAAATACTTCTGTCAAAGCCTCTTTCACAAATGCTTTAAACTCTTTAACCTCTTGCGCAAAAGTCTTCTGTGTTTCAGACCTTTTTTCGTAAAATTCATCAGTAAAATCCAACTTAGATTTAGCATTAGGCTGTATATTCCACTCCATTTTAAATTTCAAATCACAGCCGTCTCTCTAGCTGCGCTTGAGAGAACAAGAAGAGAGAGAAAAGTAACAGATTCCACTTTCACTTTCCAGCACTTTCCCTAGCAGTGAAAACAGTGAAAGCTAAACGCCATCTTGAAACATTGTTGATTGAAAACGTTAGAAATGTATAACCAAGAAAAAAAACAATAAAAATACTTGCAAACCATTTAGACTCCTGTAGTCATTCAGCCTGCTTATAATCTCTTCAGTGTTAAATCTTAAAAAAAAAAAGCAGAGGTGGTCGCGGCGTCTTTTTCTGCCTGAAGACAGAAGCGTCTCTGGATAGGAGCGTCCTCCGGAGCTATAGGGAGCTCACTCTTAATCCCTGAAAACTTCTTTTCCAGGGATTTAAGAAGGCTCAACCTTACTCCCGATGCTCTTCACCTCTCCTTTGCCCGGAGAGGGGATCTTTCACCGCGAAAAAACAGCTGATGTGCGCTGTTTTTCGCGGCTTTGCACATCCAGATGACGGAGTCTCACGAAGGAGACCCTGCGGCGCCGGCGGAGCCACCGGAAGCCCCGAGAACAAAGAATTTTTAAAGGCTACACTCTATTTTTAGTTATTTTGGGATACAGGAAAAAATGCTGTTTCGAATTGTATAAGTAGCTAATATTGGAAGATTATTTTTTCCCTACTTCTTCCTTTAAAAGATAGAAAAAAGGACCAAAAAAATGGTGTCTGGAAAAGATTTTTTATTTACTGAGGACATCTAATGGTGAAAAGTTAATATTGCAACTATTCTTTGGAGAGAAGGATTTGACTTTCAGATTATTCCTGGAAAAGATAAGCTGGTGCAGCTGTGGGAACTGAGAGGGTGGACACTGTTTAATTACAGCCCTTATTAAAAAAAATAATAAAGAAAGAACTTCCTTTGATTACTTTTAAAATGGAGAAACCCTACTTAAACTGTAAGCTTATACTGGAAAAGATCTATGAGGTTTCTGAAGAAATACATACTATAAGGAAAGGGATTATTACAGAACAAAGAGTTAATTCTACCCCAAACATTCAAACTGACTTTCAGACTACAACTGTTTATTCTACAAACCAAAACATACCAGAAGAGGAATTAAGGGAGATTAAAGAGGAATTCGTTACAAGGAAAGAGAATACCACAGAACTAAGAACCAGAGATTCTTCGTTAAATCTGAAAAGTGACTTTCAGACTACACCCGACTATTCTACACATCAAAATACACTAAAAGATGACTGTATTGAGGATACAGAGGAACCTATTTCACCCTACAAGCATCTTACTTATATTTTCAAGGATCGGAAAAAGCAAAGACTGAGATTTGAACCTTCAAAACAATGAGGTTTCAAGAATAAGAGAAATGGAGCTCTAATGCAGAGGACAAGAAACTTAGTATTGCCACAAGTGGCATCACAAGCAATAAAGAGAGACTTATCAGATGAAAGGGAAGCTATGGAAACCTGTTTGGCAGGGGAAAAAAGCCTAGAATAAGACTGAAAAGAGAAATTTAAAGTTTTATATATATTGGATATAAGGCATTTTAGAACTATGGATTGATTTAAGAATTAAGTTCTTGAGTAGTTTATTTGTATGAAAATTATTATATAATGGAATGAAGAAAAATGAAGAGATGTTCTAGTTTTGTTTGATACTATGGATATTATTAGGTTTGATAATTAATTGGATGAAATTAGAACTTTGTTTAATGGATTCAAATGATTTAAGGTTGATAGTATTTTATTTAGCTAGATATGTATAGGATAGATTAATATTTTATCAATTGGGAGATATTAATGGAATAAGGAATAAACAAGATTTATGATGAAATTAAAGAATTACCTGTAAGGGATACCTGAACTGATAATGTGTGTACTTACAGTTAAATTTGATTATGGTATTGTAATTGCATAAAGCTCTAAAACAGGTTTAGGATTAATAGTAAATTAAATTAGAAATAGATTATTTTAAACATATAAGCTATTTGAGGGAAATAGAGAGGGAATAATTGATGTATTAATTGAGTTCTATGTCTTGTTTTTGGAGACATAGTAACTCAATTACTATGTCTTGAATAGTAATTGTGGGGTGGGGCAGGCAGTGGGGGGGCAGTTTTTGGTCACTCGGTCTCTAAAAGGTTCGCCATCACTGCCTTAGTCAATGAGATAGAGAGCACTGGACCCTGCAGAGGAAAGATCAGTCACGCAATATTGTTGCTCTTTCTTTCTCTTTCTCTTTCTCTTTTTCTTTCTCTTTTTCTTCCTTCCTTCCTTCCTTCCTTCCTTCCTTCCTTCTTTCTTCCTTTCTTTCTTTCTTTCTTTCTTTCCTTTCATACTATAAAAGGCTTGATTACCCCAGCACCACAGTGTGTCTCGAGCACTTTGTATTAAGATCTAAAAAACCAATAAAATTTATTTAAAAAGAAGAAGAAGAAGAATGTGGCAGGGACAGCTCTACTGCTTGACATGTTTTTGAATTTCCCTCCCATTATTTCTAATGACAAGCACACAGACCCATGCACAGGTCTACTTGCGCATGCATACTGTGGCTAGTCTTTGGTACTCCATTTAAGTGGACAACTGCATTAATGGAGATGATTTTTCATGAAGACTACCTCTGTGCAGAATGGATAATTAAATGATAAGTTGGCAGAAATAGTGAAATTGACAACTTTGATTAAATTTTATTTTCTACCTAGAAATTACTTTTGCACTTTTTGCAAGAAACGTAAAGAAATGAAAATGTGATTTTGGAATTTGATGATTAGAATTATGTGGGATTATAGAAATAATGTGGACTATTGATAATTAAGAGTTTGATGTGTTTTTTAATCTATATCTGTACCAAAGAAAGTTGGAAACCATTCTCTTTCTATTTTCTTTATTTTTTGTTCCTTTTTCCTTCTGCACTTTTATCTTGCTTTTTCTTCCCTTTGAATTCTTTTTCTTTTTGCATGTCTATTTTTTTTTATTCCTGGGTTTGTTTGTTTTTTGAAATTCAACGAAGTCTTACTCTAATATGTGAACAACCCCTTTCTTTCAAGAGTGCAAAATATTAAATTCAGACGGAATGCTGAAAGGGTGCACAAGGCCATGAAACTGAAGACATCCTGCTCATCAGCCCAGCTTATCCTTCCCCAGGCTTATTGGATTTAATGCAGTGGGTGGGATTAAGCCGGTTTGCACCACTTCGGCAGAACCGGTAGCTAATTTTTTATTACCCAGGCCCAGAATGGACTTCCGGAAGTGGCATCCACACAAAGAACCAGTTGTTCACATATTTAAATCCCAGCACTGATTTAATGGTAATGTTGTGGGTCAAGGGGGCAAGTTACTAATATTTTAACAGAAGCAGTTTATTTTTATATTCAGGTTTGGCTGCTCAGCCACTAAGGTTAAAGCAGAATTAGGTGGGTTTAGGGACTGTGGAAACAGTGCTGTGAGCAGAACTGAACAATTGCAGATTGAAATAATGAGATGGAAGATGTATTTAACCAACACACACATAGACACACACAAACACATATACACAGAGAGACTGACAGACAGACAAGACAGGACAGAGACAGGACAGAAACAGAGAGAATGAATTCAGCCTAATATTAGATTTAAGGGTAGTAATTTTGAACAAAGCCATAGAGAATTGTAGAAATGGTAATCATCAAGGTCATTCTGAAAGATCTATCATGATATATAATTATTTTGTATTTGCTATTAAAATAGTGCATTGATATCAGTAAATGGTACGTGTGAATTGTTGAAATAGTAGCTTTGATGATAGTGAAATGCTGCTTCTCCAGAACAAAATTTTAGGCCTTATCTCAAAGGCAATCTATTGCCCTTGCTTTTAAACTGAAATATGGATGCTTATGTTGCCTTCCATCTTGCCACAGTTCTGCATGTCTACAAGGTGAATTTTTAATACATAACAATTCTGCACATTTTCAAAGACTCTTGTGAGATGGGCAGCCATACAATTATGATAAATATGTAAATAAGACATGGCAAAATTGCATGCAATTTCAGCATGAGGTCATCTCTTAAAAATAACTATAACTATAACTATTGGTTATAGACATAAGGGAGCCTTCCAAATGCTATCTTGCTTCCCAGATCTTAAGGAATATTTTGGTCCTCTTTGCCTATACAATATTGATGCTTATTTCCCTCAAAATCATAGAACAGGGGTCTTCAAAGTTGGCCCTTTTATGACTTGTGGACTTCAACACCCAGAATTCCTCAGCCAGCGTCATAAAAGGGCCAAGTTTGAAGACCCCTGTCATAGAATATAGAATAATAGAATAATAGGGTTGAAAGGGAGCTTGGAGGTCTTCTAGTTGTGTAGTCCAATGCTCTGCTGCTATAGACCACATGTGTCAAACTCACCACATCACGTGATGTGTCGCGACATATCATGACTTTTTTTTGTACTGCCGGAGCTGGGGTGGGCGCGGCCACTGTATGATGCAACTGGCCTGTGGGCCAGCAGTTTGACACCCCTGCTATAGACTATTCTAGACAAATGGCTGTCTGTTCTTGATTAATTTAAATTTCTCCTTTGTTCTAGGTCAGTGGTTCTCAACCTTTTTGGTTGAGACCCCACTTGTGCCTCCCATGCGCGCTGCGACCCCGACCTGGGTGTGTGCGCTCGCGCGTGCGTGTCCCCCCAAAAATGGCAGACTGCAACACGCCGATCTGCGCGTGCGCGTGCGACGGCCGATCTGCGCGTGCGCGTGCGACGGCCAATCTGCGCATGCGTGTGCGACGGACCCGAACCACGCATTCGCGCGAAGCGCCGAACTGCACATGCGCAGAACCGGTGGGCCCGCCGGCTCCAGACCAGGCCGGCCTCGCCTCCGGCAGGCACACAGAGGAGCGGTCCGGAGCAGGCGGGCGCAAAGCTGCCTCCTTCCCGCTCCGCTCCGCCACGTCCCAGGCCCGGCCTCCAACTCGCCCTC
Source organism: Bothrops alternatus (assembly GCA_034064705.1). Lineage (NCBI taxonomy): Eukaryota > Metazoa > Chordata > Lepidosauria > Squamata > Viperidae > Bothrops > Bothrops alternatus. Next base: position 20,489,111 of record JARGCV010000007.1, on the reverse strand, counting down.
TGGCAGTCGGCCAAGCGGTCGGGGCAGCCGGACCTCGAGGCGGGCCTGCACTTCACCGAGACCAGCTCGGCTGTGGCGAGAGGCGCCCGGCGGCCGCCTCCGGCCCCCAAGTCCGCGCTACGGACTGGCGTCCAGGTCGCAGCGCTCCGCCTGCCAGGCTCATCCGGGACACCCGCGCCTTCCGCAGGGCCGGCAGCGGCCGCAGGTAGGTAGGCGGGGCGGCAGGACTGGGGAGCCCGCCCGGGCCAGCTCACTCTCAGCGCCAGTCCCGCTCGGGTCAGGCCAGCCAGCCGGGCGGGGGGTGTCTGGCCAGGCTCCCCGGCTCCCTCCCTGGCTCGGCCTCCCCCCACGCCCGGCTCCCTCCCCGGCTCGGCCTCCCCCCACGCCCGGCTCCCTCCCTGGCTCGGCCTCCCCCCCACGCCCGGCTCCCTCCCCGGCTCAGCCTCCCCCCACGCCCGGCTCCCTCCCCGGCTCGGCCTCCCCCCACGTCCGGCTCCTTCCCCGGCTCGGCCTCCCCCCCACGCCCGGCTCCCTCCCCGGCTCGGCCTCCCCCCACGCCCGGCTCCCTCCCTGGCTCGGCCTCTCCCCACGCCCGGCTCCCTCCCTGGCTCGGCCTCCCCCCCACGCCTGGCAGGGACTCACCAGTTCATCTTGCCGATCCGCTGGCTGGGCGCCTTACCGCCTGCTTCGGCCGCCGCCGCCGACCGAGGGAGGGAGCTGGCCCGGGCGGGCTCTCCAGTCCTGCCGCCCGCCTACCTACCTGCGGTCGCTGCTGGCCCTGCGGAAGGCGCGGGAGTCCCGGACGAGCCTGGCAGACGGAGCGCAGGGACCTGGACGCCAGTCCATAGTGCGGACTTGGGGGCCGGAGGCGGCCTCTGGACACCTCTCGCCACAGCCGAGCCGGTCTCGGTGAAGTGCAGGCCCGCCTCGAGGTCCGGCTGCCCCAACCGCTTGGCCAGCTGCCGGAGGGTGAGTTGGAGGCCAGGCCTGGGACGTGGCAGAGCGGAGCAGGAAGGAGGCAGCTTTGCGCCCGCCTGCTCCGGACCGCTCCTCCGTGTGCCTGCCGGAGTTTTGCGCTGCGCATGCGTGTGCAGATCGGGTTGTCGTGCGCGCCACACATGCGTAGTTCGGCCCGTCGCGTGCACACGACGGGCCGAACTGCCCATGCACCGACCAAAAAAAAAATAAAAAAAATAAAAAAAATAAAAAAATAAAAAAAATTAAAAACAAAATGGCGGCCCGCGGTGTCCGGCGACCCCCGCAAAATGGTCTCGCGACCCCAAATGGGGTCGCGACCCCAAGGTTGAGAACCGCTGTTCTAGGTGTAATCTCTCTTTAGGGCAGGGGTAGGCAACCCAAAACACTCAGAGCCACTTGGACCCGTTTCCCACCAAAAACAAAACATTGGGAGCTGCAAAACCCTTTTGATATCTAAAAGGAAGATAACACTGCATATATCCTTTTTTACCTTTATTATATATATATACACACACACATACATATGTAGGTCTTTGGTTCTTCGGGTTTTCTCCCATGTAGAATTTGAAGTGTCTTGGCAACGTTTCGACGAAGTCCCATTCATCATCTTCAGGCTGGTTTTGCCGGCTTCGTGCTTCTAGCAGCAATGTGTGATCGTAGCTGTTTCTTCCTTTTAACTGCCAGTGGGGGTTTGAACTGATTGGCTGGGAGCTTGGCTATGTTCTGATTGGGTGGAGGTGTGTACTGATTGGTTAGGGGCTTGGCTGTGCTCTGATTGGATGAGGGGTTGGCTGTGCTCTGATTGGATGGGGGAGTGTTCTGTTTGAGTGGGGGCTTTGTTGTGCTCAGGTTAGCCTGAGTTGCAGGGTGGATTAGAGATGGTGAGCTGCATAGCTGTTTGGCTTCGCGTTCGTGGTTGTGCCTCATCTTCATGGTGGGTGTCAGTTTGCTTCATGTATGGATTGGGGGGGTTTAGGTGGCTAATGATGCAGCTGTGGTCTGGCTTCTGGTTTGTGGTCGTGCCTCATCATCGGTGAGGGTTTGGGTTTGCTTTTTGCGTGGATGTGTGGTGGTGACATCCTGTGTGGTTTTTGTGAGTGTAGGTCTGGTGTCATTCTTTGTGCTGTGGACTCGTTTGTCAATAAGGGCGGGTTTCCAAATGGCTGGTAGGCGGGAGGTATCATCTCGTTTGTTCATGCTGTGGGGGCGTTTTTCTATCTCGATAGCTTCTCTGATTATTCTGTTATTAAAGTGTTCAGTTTTGGCAATAGTTCTGGTCTTTTTGAAGTCAATTTCATGTCCTGTGGCTTTAAGGTGTTGGACCAGGGAAGAAGTTAGTTCCTCTTTTTTGACTGAGTTTTTGTGTTCTTCAATGCGTGCACTTATTCTTCTGTTGGTTTGTCCGATGTCTGTGGTGGGGCAAGCAGTACATGGGATTTCATATACTCCTTGATTTTCTAACTCAATTTTGTCTTTGGGGTTTCTTAGGATGGTGGATATTTTTCTGTTTGTGCAGAATGCTGTTTTGATGTTATGTTTGTGCAGGATCTTGCTGATTCTGTCTGAAAACCCGAAGAACCAAAGACCTACATACAAACACCCGCGAAAACCTCAGAAAACACACACACACACACACACACACACACACACACACACACACACACACATATATATATATATACACACACACACATATATATGTATAGGTCTTTGGTTATTCGGGTTTTGTCCCGCATAGAATTTGAAGTGTCTTGCAACGTTTCGACGAAGTCCCATTCGTCATCTTCAGGCTGGTGTTTCCGGCTTCGTGCTTCTAGGAGCAATGTGTGATCGTAGCTGTTTCTTCCTTTTAACTGCCAGAGGGGGTTTGAACTGATTGGCTGGGAGCTTGGCTGTGTTCTGATTGGGTGGAGGTGTGTACTGATTGGTTAGGGGCTTGGCTGTGCTCTGATTGGATGGGGGGTTGGCTGTGCTCTGATTGGATGGGGGAGTGTTCCCCCACACAGGATGTCACCACCACACATCCATGCAAAAAGCAAACCCAAACCCTCACCGATGATGAGGCATAACAACAAACCAGAAGCCAGACCACAGCTGCATCATTAGCCACATTAAACCCCCCAATCCATACATGAAGCAAACTGACACCCACCATGAAGATGAGGCACGACCATGAACGTGAAGCCAAACAGCTATGCAGCTCACCATCTCTAATCCCCCTGCAACTCAGGCTAACCTGAGCACAACAAAGCCCCCACTCAAACAGAACACTCCCCCATCCAATCAGAGCACAGCCAACCCCCCATCCAATCAGAGCACAGCCAAGCCCCTAACCAATCAGAACACACCTCCACCCAATCAGAACACAGCCGAGCTCCCAGCCAATCAGTTCAAACCCCCACTGGCAGTTAAAAGGAAGAAACAGCTACAATCACACATTGCTCCTAGAAGCACGAAGCCGAAAGCACCAGCCTGAAGATGACGAATGGGACTTCGTCGAAACGTTGCCAAGACACTTTAAATTCTACGTGGGAGAAAACCCGAAGAACCAAAGACCTACACACACACACATACACACACACACACACACACACACACATCTCATAAAGGTAAAAAAGGATATATGCAGTGTTATCTTCATTTTAGATATCAAAAGGGTCTCTCTCTCTCTGTCTCTCTCTCCCTCCCTTTCTTTCTGCCCTTGGTCTGCCAGTCCTCTTCCCCCACTATTTCTCTCTCTCTCTTCTCTCTCTCTCTCTCTCTCTCTCTCTCTCTCTCTCCTCTCTCTCTCTCTCTCTCTCTCTCTCTCTCTCTCTCTCTCTCTCTCTCTCTCTCTCTCTCCCCCCTTCCCCCTCTATCTCTTTCTCCCCCCTCCCTCTCTCCGATCTTCTGCTCACCTGGCAAGCTGGCTTCAAGCTGTTCTCCTACAAGCTCAGAGGTAGGCAACCTCAGTTCTTTTATGACTCATGGACTTCAATTCCCAGAATTCCTGAGTCAGCATAGCTGGGCTAGCTAGCTCTCTCCTGCCCTTCCTGCTTCCTGCTTCTTGCAAAGACGCAGCAAAGGGAGGAGCTCCACCCCAATAAACTTTTAAGCTCCTGGGAGAACACTGTGAGTGCACTCTCTTTTTTTACACACACACACACACACACACACACACAGAGAGAGAGAGAGAGAGAGAGAGAGAGATGAGAGAGAGAGAGAGAGAGAGAGAGAGAGAGAGAGAGAGAGAGAGAGAGAAGCAGGGAAGCGCAAGTGCCTCTCTCTCTCTCTCTCTCTCTGCAAATGGCAGAGGAGGCTGGGAGCCGCAGGGGAAGGCTCAAAGAGCCACATGCAGCTCCAGAGCTGCAGGTTGCCGACCTGTGCTTTAGGGTATTCCACCCATTACTTCTTGTCCTGCCCTCTGTGTTCTCTGGTTGCCTCTCTAATGGACCCATACAGAAAAGCTTATGCCCAGGATATGTAGAAGATGTGTTTGCATAGCTTTTTAGTATGCAAGCAAGGTAACACAAACATTTGCAAGGAGGCTGTGAAGAAGAAATTGAACTTAAAATAGTTACAACAAAAGGGATGACAGTTCTCATCATCCTAATACCCTCAGCTAATGTTATTCCAGAAACATTCCCTTTTGTAACCTTCACTTAAAAGAAATGTTTTCAGATAAAAGAGTAAGTTTAATCCATGCCTAAAATGCCACATTGATTATTTACATCAGTTTACCTTGCAAAAACTATTTTAAAAATCCAATGATTGAAATGGCTACTTGAGATTGATTTGTACATTGTGTTCCCTAGATTGAGAAGATGGCCTATAGAGCATTTTATACTAAAATGTGGTATATGCATGGCACATTTCCAGATATAGCTGAGAAATAATAAAGATAAAGCCTTCTTATAGTTGAACTCAGCTTCCGTATATACACAGTTCATGGAGTACAGTGTTTTAAATATTTGGAAATATGTTGCTGAACCATTTAGATACCAATTTCTGTCTTCTGCTTGCTACTATCCCTGTAATAGAAGTGCCACCTAAAGTAACTGGCTTTCTTCTGCTGAATGAAGGGCTTATATGCACATTGCTTGTTTGTTCGTTCATTGCCATTTTATGCCATCAGATGCCAAAGTGACTCTCAGCAATTTATATTCTAAAAATATGAAACATTGCAACAAGTTACAATCAAAATAAAAAGGTCAAATGCAGGTGGGTGCCAGGATGACAATATTCACTTCCCAAATGCCCTCTGTAACAATTTAGTATTCAAAGTCAACAGAGATGATTTCAAGAAGTACATTGTTACATGGTGTGGGACCTCAACTGCAAACCATAGCCTGTGAATCTTCATCTCCTTCACCCACTCATTTTCCCATCATGGCAATCTACCGCTGAGTGTACTGCTGCAGTCTACAAAGCAATGGACAACATTTCTCAGATGTTTCATAAAGAGGGAAAAGTATAGAATCTCCACCCTAACTGCCACCAGATGGTATCACTTTCTTAGGAAGCACTTGCCCTTAACTGCCAGTTCTTACAGGCAGTCAAGGTAGTACCATGGTCAATGAGGTTGAAAAAGACCAGAAGGGGTGCATTCCTTCCTTCCAGGTTCCTCTTTTATAGTGAATAATCCAATGTTTCCCAGGCCCAACTCGTCACATACCCATTTCTACCTTAAGAAGTCAGAAACGCATGATAAAATATGCAGGGGGAAAAGTTCATAGGATAAGCAGAATCCCAGGTAATATTGTAAGATGTTACTTGAAGCACCATCTCACATGAATGGCCAAGTTTACAGCAAATCTGAGTGACTTTATCAGAAAACTGCTGATCCTACAGCTTACTGAGACCAGGATATGGTATCTATTGTATCTAACAGGTTTAGCATATGTCCACCTATTGAGTTAGTCTAGTGCTAGTGGTTCCACTGGAAAATTGGTGACCAGGAATTGAATAATGGTGTAGATCCTTTGTGGGATGTAGGTATACAGAATTCTATATGGTTTTATATTTTCCTATAATGGTTCAATATGAAGTTCAGAACTAAGCAAGCATTCATTTAACTCACTAAAGGGTCATTCTTGTGTCATTTGTTGCTTTACCCTGTCCTTGGTGAGGCACCTGGGTAGAGCTGGATTATCTTTTTCATTTTCAATCTAATTAATCTTGAGAAACAGATATACTTGAAATCGGAGATGGTCTGATTTGCCACCTGGCATAAACAAAGGCTCTTTGACCTCGATGGTCTCCTTTTGGCAAAACTCCTGAACCTTGAACTTTGATGGCCTCACTCTTGGGCAGAAGAGCAAAGCACTCCAAGATAAGAGAGTTGTCCTCCTTGTCCTTGGTAAAATCCAGAGAGATAAGACAATTGCAAATCAGGTGTGCTTATTTATATTTTGAAGCTTATACAGTATAAGCTAATCATAAACTTCCATGAGATGGAGCTTCAGGGCAGTTATAAAGTGCAGTATGTTTGCTGACTTTTAGGGTACCTGCTTGTCAGATGCTATATTTTTTCTATCCTGCTCTATGGAGTCGGTCTCTGACAGAAGGCCACCTGAAGAGACTAGAAGCATTTGAAATATGGATTTACAGGCGGCTGTTACCTATAAGCTGGGTTGACAAGATCAGAAATGAGGAGGTGATAAGCCGCCTGGGAAAGCCAAGGGAAATCATCAAAACAATTAAAAAACAAAAATTAGAATATTTCGGACATGTGATGCAACACCCAGAAAAATACCGCATACTCCATTTAATCCTCCAGGGAAAGATGGAAGGGAAACAAGGTCCAGGCAGAAGAAGAACATCGTGGCTTCAAAATCTAAGGGACTGGTTTGGACAAAACTCAGCAGCACTTTTTCATGCGGCTGCTGATAAAAACTGGATCACCAACATGATCACCAACGTCCGATAATAGATATGGCACAAGAAGAAGAAGCTTGCCATTATCTCTCTGGGGTTCCATGACTGGAAAAAGAAGTGTAAGATCTTTCTTTCTTTTTTTTAGTGTATTCTTCAATATTTTAATTGCTAATGGTATTAATATTCTTTGATTGTTGCCTCATGTTACGTGACTATACTGCCTTGGAATAAAGCCTTAAGTGCTCATATTTGTCTGTTTGTTGCTTCTGAATGCAAAAGAACCAATGCAATACAATACAAAAGAACCAATACAACCTGTGACCCAACCCAGCTGAGAAAAGAGCAATACAGTCAGGTTGACTATTACTTAGGACAACCTAATGGTTGTCATGGATTAGCTTGCTTGGAACCATCCCAAGGCATGGAAATTGAGGTCTCCTCAGCACAATAAGTTGGAGATCTCGACTAGCAGCCTGGTATTGAGATCCAGGAGCTTAGGAAGGTGTTCTGCTAGGCAGATGGGAGCTGGTATAAAAGCAGGCTCTCAACTAATAGACAGGCAATCATATCCTGTCATGGACAATGGACCTGGAACATGCAAGGTGAAGATCATCCCTACCTATCCCATTTCTGGAATCAAGAATTAAAACCTGGAGAGGTAAATCTCTGAGAGGGTTTCATCACCTCCTTTCCACAAACAGGTATTGGTAATGCACTCCAAGCTTGGTCGCTCATCTGCAATCAAATTGTGATGAATGTGACCTTGTTTTAAATAGACCTGCTTTCATTATCAGCAGTATAAGGCCATGTCAAGAAACAATACAACCACATGGGTCTAGGAGTGGGTCATTAAGGTTGAAAGTGTGGATCAGTAACAAGTTAATAGTCCCCTTCCTCTTTGATGCCTCAGCCAATGCCCCCAGCCATATCTCCCATGAATCATTAGAACCAATATGTTGTGAACTTATTGCCAACCCTCTCCACATAATTGGGCAACATAAGATTTAATCTACTATCCCTAAGCACTCAAGGTACATTTATTCTTTCTCTGAGGCAATCTGAGTGGAAGCTAATATCTGACAGCCCACTCTTACCAGTTTCCAACTCATTCTTAATCTCTTCCAGCTTTTCAGGTCCCTTCACAATTCTTCTTTCTCCACTATGCCAGTTTCCCAAGAAAACCCCACTCTTACTTGGGTCTTCTAAGCGGATCACTCCTTGTCTTCTCACTCCAAAGGTGCTATCAATGCTTCCTGCTTTTCACTCAGGGAAACATTGCCTACCACAGACCAAAGCTGGTCACACAGTCCCTCCCAAGCCAGCTCCTATTGGATTCCAACTCATCCTCTTGGAGCTTGTTTTTTTGTGTGTGGTTAGGTGGAATCTTTTGTATTACTCAGCCTTTCCTATGACATATAATCCATTCTGCTGACCATGTACAGCACTTACCTCCTACCAAATTCCACAACCCAGGTAGATGTCACTGTCTCAGTTGGCCATCAAGGAGATTGAGGGTTACCAAATCCCAGTAGACAATTGGGCTCCCCATTAGTATGCCAGACTACTGTATTATTTTAATAATCAGTAATCTCCTTAGGTCAAATTTCTGAAGATTTACTCATGCACCTTGCCCTTACTTTCATCTCTAATTCTCTCCATTAGGTTCTCCTTTCTAGTGTTCCATGAATCTTCTTCAACATTCAACCAAACATCTACTCCATTCCCAATTCTTACCATGTAGCTATGGATCTTAAGCCTTTTCTCTGCAATCTCACTTTTCTTCCTCTTTCCAGCTATTTCCTCTGCCTCATTGCATCATTACCACCATTCCTGGTTGGTTGCCTAGTAAATCTCCTAACCTGGCTTGCAATACCATGGCTTCTTATGGTCAATGAATATCTACAGCAGTCCTTGTTGGGACATTTAAACTTAGCAGCTGCTTTTATATCCCTCCAATCATTCTAATGACAATTTCACATGCCACAATTCATGAAAACATGCTCATAGGAGGGTTATACTTCTGCCTTCCATATAATGCTTTTTCCACTTCTTTCCTATCACAAACTAGCACTCCTCTTCTCAAAGTCCTTTATACAACTCTGATCTTTCCATCTGCCTTGAAAGATGAGGTTTATATGGAAATAGAGGGCTATTTCTCAACATGTTTCTCCTTGTACTGAAACTATTGTACGGCACACAGAGTCACTCTTTTGTGGGATGGGCAGGCATATAATTATGATAAATATATAAATAAAACATTGCAAAATTGCATGCAGTTTCAGCATGAGTTCTTCTCTTAATAATCACCATAACTCCTTTTATTTACTTCTATATTTGTTCTGGGCAAAAAAGGTATCTCAAACAGTTGACTTAGCTATTGAAAAAGTAATCATGATGTACTTACCGGTATACAGCTAAAGAATATCCATACATCATAATAAATCTGTACCTTGGCTTTCTCTAAGAAGCTTAGAATAGCATTTTAATCTTAAAACACTCTTGGACTTTGATTAACATCTACCACATAATTTTATAATTATATTTTCATTTATATTTCCATTTTGGACATCATCTTAATAGTTTATAAATATGCTGTGAGTTTCCTGTCAAATGTCTATGAGGAAGGCTACTGATATTGGCTATCTTGAGGTAATACAAACACACGGCAAAAACATTGATTATAAAAGTAAAAAAAGACATAAGACAGGAGAAACTACAATTGTCATAGCTGGGGAGAATGTCTGTGATAAAAATGAATTCCTTTTCTCATTTTTTTTCAGATAGTACCTGTTTTGATAATTGATGAACCATTTAAACAGAGGCAGAAGAATACATCTACATTTGTGTGGCAGTAAAAAAAACACGTTACTATTAAGTATTACAAGATGCAAAAGAAAGCGGAGATTTGAGTCTACCTGATTTGAAATTGTATTTTGCACTTTGCTGTTTGGTTTGGACAAAGAGTGGATGCTGTCGAGAAATAGAAAACTCTTGAAGTTAGAAGGTCATGACCTAAGATTTGGATGGCAAGCATATTTGTACAATAAAGTCAAGGTTAATTTGGATTTAAAAAATCATTATGCCAGGCTTTCCATACTGAGAATATGGAATAGATACAAAGCCAGGTTATGTGTAAAAACTTCTGTAGCTCTCAGTGCAAGAAGCATTTTATAAGCGAGAAATTATAGGCAAACCTACATTATTGCAAGAAACTAGAATTTTGCCAAGGGGAATACAAAATAAAATCAATGGAAGAACCAGGGGCAGGAGGATGTAATTAACAATACTATTCTTAGTTACAGTTATTAGAAATATTTAAAATAGATAAAACAGTCTGTAGTTTTGAACATTACAAGACTGAGTTCAAAATTGAAATTGTCCATAAATGGCAATGTATATATTGGTAAAATGTATACATTTTAACTGAAATTTGAACCAGAAGAACGAGCGAAATCATGTATGATAAATTTTTGGTTATAATATACACATGGAACAATGGGAAAATATGCAGTTGAAAAAAATTGAAATTTACAGTATATTGCAATCTTAAGGATAATTTTAATAAAATGATGTACCACTAATATATGTCACCAGATAATTTGTCTAAAATGTACAAAGGCATTTCAAATTTATGTTGGGAAATGTGAACAACAGGAAGGAACATTTTTTCATTATTATTATTATTTATTAAATTTCTATGCCGCCCTATTCCGGGAACTCAGGGCGGCTCACAGCATAAATAGAAATCCAATATAAAAAACTACATAATACATATATAAAAAATACATATATAAAAAAGAGAACCCCTAAATTAAGAAACCATTCATTCAGCAAACGTACACACAAACATACACTGGCTAGGGGCAAGATGTCAACCGCCCCAGGCCTGTCGGCAGAGATGGGTCTTTAGTAGTTTACGAAAGGCGGAGAGGGTGGGGGCGATACGGATCTCTGGGGGGAGTTGATTCCAGAGGGCCGGGGCCGCAACAGAGAAGGCCCTTCCCCTAGGCCCCGCCAGGCGACACTGTCTGGCTGACGGGACCTGGAGAAGGCCGACTCTGTGGGTCCTAACCGGTCACTGGGTTTCGTGAGGCAGCAGGCGGTCCCGTAAGTAACCTGGTCCGATGCCATGTAGGGCTTTATAGGTCATAACCAACACTTTGAATTGCGTTCGGAGACCAATAGGCAGCCAATGCAGCTTGCGGAGTGATGCCGAAATGTGGGCATTTCTGGGCAGGCCCAACACTGCTCGCGCGGCTGCATTCTGCATTACCTGAAGTCTCCGAACGTTTTTCAAAGGTAGCCCCATGTAGAGAGCATTGCAGTAGTCAGGCCTTGAGGTGATAAGGGCATGAGTGACTGTGAGCAGAGACTCCCGGTCCAAATAGGGCCGCAACTGGTGCACCAGGCGAACCTGGGCAAATGTCCTTCTCGCCACAGCCGAAAAATTATGTTCCAAATTTAGCTGTGGATCGAGGAGGACGCCCAAGTTGCAGACCTTCTCCGAGGGGGTCAAAAGCTCCCCCCCAGGCTGATGGACGGATAGATTGAATTATCTTTGGGAGGCAGAACCCATAGCCACTCCGTCTTTTCGGGGTTGAGTTTGAGCCTGTTGGCACCCATCCAGACCCTAACAGCCTCCAGACATCGGCACATCACTTCCGCTGCTTCACTGAAATGACACGGGGTGGAGATGTAAAGCTGGGTATCATCAGCATACTGATGATATCTCACCCCGTGTTGTCGGATGATCTCACCCAGCGGTTTCATGTAGATATTAAACAGCAGAGGGGAGAGGACCGATCCCTGAGGGACCCCACAAGGGAGGAACCTAGGGGTTGACCTCTGACCCCCCGCCAACACTGACTGCGACCGACCAGTGAGGTAGGAGGTGAACCACTGCAAAACAGTGCCCCCAACCCCTCTAGTCGGTGCAGAAGGATACCATGGTCAATGGTATCAAAAGCCGCTGAGAGGTCAAGTAGCACCAGGATAGTGGAAAATCCCTTATCCCGGGCCCGTCAGAGATCATCCGTCAGCGCGACCAAAGCAGTTTCCGTGGAGTAGCCGAGCCTGAATCCTGACTATTGAGGGCCCAGATAATCAGCCTCATCCAAGAACCGTTGGAGCTGGAGTGACACCACCTTCTCAACAACCTTCCCTATAAAGGGAAGATTGGAGACAGGATAGTAGTTGTTTAATACAGCTGGGTCCAGGGAAGGCTTCTTGGGTTCAATCTCCTGAACCCAGCCCCACGTCACCTCCCTGCTGGCCGAAACCAGCCAGGAGGGGCACGGGTCCAATAAACAGGTGGCGGAGCTCACAGCTCCAATGGCCTTATCCACTTCATCGGGTGCCACAGGGTCAAACTCTGTCCACACAACAGGATCAAGACGAGTCCCTGTCATCTTGACTGAATCATTATCAGCCGACACTGCATTTCAATTGGAGTCAAGGTCCATCCGAATCTGGGCGATTTTTTCTGCGAAAAACTTATTAAAGTCCTCAGCACTACCCTGCAAGGGTGCATCAACCCCCCCTGATTAAGGAGGGAGCGAGTTACCCTAAACAGGGCGGCTGGGCGGGATTCCACACATGCAATCAAGGCGGAATGATACGCGCATCTTGCCGCCTTGAGCACCACCTGATAAGTCTTGATATAAGATCTTAAAAGTGTTCGGTCAGATACGGATTGACTTTTCCTCCATCGCTTCTCTAGACGTCTCTTCTGGCGCTTCATCCCCCTGAGTTCCTCAGTGAACCAAGGAGATCTCCTGGGTCTGCTACCACAGAGAGGTCGCAGCAGCGCGATCCGGTCAAGAGCCCCCTTCGCAGCCATATTCCAGGCCGTAACCAGGGACTCTGCCGAACCGAGAATGAGAGAATCCGGTATTTCCCCAAGCGTCCTCTGAAAGCTCTCTGGGTCCATCAGACATCTGGGGCGGAACCACCTAATCGGTTCCACCTCCCTGCAGGGGAGGATTGGAGCCTTGAAAACAAGCCATAACAGAAAATGGTCTGACCATGACATAGGCAAGATATCTAAGCCCCTTAAATTCAGATCATTGCTCAACTGTTCTGAGAGGAATACCATGTCGGGAGTGTGTCCCCTCTCGTGAGTCGGTCCCTGAACTACTTGAGTCAGGTTCATGGTTGCCATGGTGGCCATGAACTCCTGCGCCAACCCAGAGGATTCGCCGAGTGACGGAAAATTTAAGTCCCCCAAGACAATAAGCCTGGGGAACTCAACCGCCAGCCCATCAACCCCCTCAAGTAGTGCAGGCAGGGCTGTTGACACGCAGCTGGGAGGCAGGTACGCGAGCAACAAGCCCACCTGAACCCCTAGGTCCAACTTCACAAGGAGCAACTCACAACCCGCAATCTCAGAAACAGTGAGCCTGGGTAGGCTAAAAGTCTTCTTGGCTATAATAGCCACTCCTCCTCCCCTTCCCTGGGGCTGTGGCTGGTGCCATACCTGAAACCCGGCTGGACACATCTCAGAGAGAGGAACTCCTCCCTCCGTGCCCAGCCAGGTCTCGGTCACACATGCGAGGTCGGCCTCCTCATCCAGGAGAAGATCATGGATGAGGGGAGCTTTATTTACAACCGACCTGGCATTGAGCAGCAACAACCTGAGCCCAGGGTCCAGATTTCGCCCATTACCAGTACTTTGGGTTGAACTCACAGGGTCGGAGCAAGGGATCGCTTTTAGACAGCGAGCTCTTGTTCCCCGAGAATGGCCTACCCTATGGCTCCCACCATATCTGCCTCTCCCCAGCAAGACCGGTATACTTTGGCCCTCTATCACCCCAGAGCCAGTGTCTCCCCCCCCTCCACCTCTGCCGCGCCAGGCAGGCTAGCCAGTTCATCACATTCATTCCTCTCAACTACAACTTCATCCATATCATTAATTTATCCCTCACACTCTTTAAACTAAACACATTAAAAACAATAAACTAACCATCCATTCAACCTGATTCTTTCCACTAACATCAGTCCCCCCCATCATTCATAGCATCTAACAATCAATTAAAATGGTATTAAACAAATTTAAATATTTAAAATTTAGACAAACAATAGCTAACAAACAATTGCTCTGGATGGATACCCAGTCAGGATCAGGAGCTTTCTAAAACCATTATACTAACCAAAATAATTATACTAACAATAACAATAATTGTGGAACCCAACGTCCCAAAGATAAAGATATGCTTGATAGATGTGTTAAAAAAATTAAAAAAAAATTGGATACAAATACATGCACTGAGCTAGAGGATTCTAAAGATTAATATACAACTGAGACCAGAGGTTTTTCTTTTAAGTTGGAATGATTTGGCATTATCCACAATGGAGGGATGGTTAGTGAACATGATGGGACTCACCGAAATGGCCAAATTGTTTAACACCTCCACCCACCCCAAAAAATGATAATATGTTTATTGCTAACCTGAACCCTCTTATGGACTTCTTGTGTAAAACAGGGGAAAAAAATCAATTCATGATTTATGGTTTTGATGATTAGACAGAATAGATTATGGAGTGAAGAAACTCATGTTGCAATCTTAGAATAACAGATAAATTTATCATTATACTTAAAACTGCTTTAAAAGAGATTGGAATCTTTTTTCTTTTCAGAAATATTTCTGATTTTTTTTGTTTTTCTCTTCTTACTTTATATTAGTTTATTTTGGAGACCTAGCTGATAACTCTTTTTCAAATTATGATTCTACATGAGCAAAGGAAGCTCACTGCCAGCTGGAAGATATTGCAATACTTGGGGATTTCCTTTAGTTTCAGGGAGCAGAATATTGCTCTTTGAGAAGAATAACAGGATTGTACTTTTGTTGAGAGATAAGTAAAGAGATATGAAACCACTGTCAGCTTCCTAAGCTGCTGAATATTCCACTGAGATCTGATGTGAGATCAGTAAATATTGGCTGTTTAAGAGCTTAAGTTGTGTCTCAAGATGCATAGTTGTAAATACATGCAAAGATAGGTGGAATACAGATTGAATAAATAATAAGAAGTAATAGCTGCCAACAAACTGGAGAGGAATCAAGGCCACATAACCACTGCACTCTTGGAACTTCTAATCATTTAAGGAAAAATAGTTAAACAAAAGAAAGACAGGATAATACTGACATCTAATCCACTCTCCCAGGCAAATCAGTCACATATAAAATCAATATGATAGCAACTTGCCTAAGAGCTTCAGTATTTCCTCAATTTGATACCCTCTGAATGTGATTTACTTTAACTCTCACAATTCCCAGCTAACATGCTCAATGGATAGTTCATAATTGATGGGATCTGAACCTATATTTCTTTCATTTGAATGCAGCAGGCTTGTCACTATGCCACACAAATCAGTGCTAGCTAGCTAAGTTACATTAGACATGTCCATTTTGAGACATAGATTGAACATTTTAGCAATCTAAAATTAAGTTGATACTTTTGCAAAGGAAAAAAACGTGGTGCAATAGGCAAATAATAGTAACACTATGAATTCTAGAATGTTAGCTCAAAAGAACTAATTAATAAGGGGAGATACTTTGTCTCTCTCTAAATCAGGATTTATGGTCTTTTGTGACAGGGAACTTCACAAGTTTAAGACCAGAAGGTGTAGAAGGTAGGAAGATACAGTATGGGTGAAGTTAGGATTTTTCTGTATGCATATAGAAAAGCAAATACACAATCAACATTTTTCCTTGTCTCCTTCCTGTCCTGAAATTTCTGTGACATTTTTTTATTGAATAATGAATTGAGGAGGCAGAAAACATGGAGGCAATTAAAATCTCAACCAAAAAAGCAGCTTATATAAATGGCTCTGGAAAAAAAAAAGATACTGTTGGATTGATCTCTTAAGATAGCCACACGATTCCTTAGAATGGGGAAACCTCCTTAAAGTTTACTACTATTGAGAACTTCTGAGATCATCTAAGTTTGAGTAGCTGCCCAAAGGGAGGGGAAAAAAACTCTAGCAGGAAACAGCTAAATCAAAGTTTATTTCATGCAAACTGCATAGCTTTGACAAATCCCCAAAGATTAACTGGAGCAGCTGTATGATTAGTGAACTGCACAAGATGTAGGGTTCCTTGAAGAAGTTGGTATTTTTGATAGATCATTGTACAAGCAGGATTTTTATCTGTCACAGTTACTGGGGAAAATGACATTGAAATTAATGGGAGTTTTGACTCTAGCTACCTATTTACCAGGAATTTGTAAAGAGTAAGAAATTAAAAAAACTACACTAAAAAAATCCCAGGCACATCAGGAACAGAGAAGAGTTTTATCCAAGGATCAGAGAAAAACATGAACATCACCTCATTATTCTATCACAGGTAATGCCTTTGGTGAACTAAAATACTTTCACGGAAATATATCTGAAACAGCAGTAATCCTGTTTGCACTGACCTCTATAGAAAAGTGCTTTTTCATTACAGTTTGCCCGAGTTTGTTAATCAGCAAGCTAGTCTGAATAACTCCACTGAAACCACATGATGTTACAGAGTTGATAGTGATAAAACAAAGATTTAAAATATTAGACAGAGTTCTGTGGCAGATGGGCAAAGACAGCCCTAGAATTAGGATCAGGAGCTGGTCTTTCTCATTCAGGAGAGGAATGGGGAGAATTTTGGTGGGGAAGAACTACACTTTAGCAATGCAGAAAGACTGCTATTGTTGCTGGGAGAAGTTTAGTGCTGCTTAGAGTATTTCTCTTGGAGTCTCTCTCTCTCTCTCTCTCTCTCTCTCTCTCTCTCTCTCTCTCTCTCTCTCTCTCTCTCTCTCTCTCTCTCTCTCTCTCTCTCTCTCTCTCTCTCTCTCTCTCTGTGTGTATGTGTGTGTGTGTGTGTGTGTTTCCCTGGATATAGGGATACATGGAGGTGGGGTTTATTTATTAATTAAATTTATTATGATTGCCACTCCAGCAAAAATGTAACTGTAAAAGACAGACTAGAAATAAAAATTACAATAAGTAAGAAAATGGTTAGAGAACACCTATCTGATCTTGACAAATATAAATCACAGGGACCTGATGGATGATATCCCAGAGTTCTGAAGGAGCTGGCAGCGTTATCTCAGAACCATTGTGCCGTATCTTTCAAAAATCCTGGAACACCGGGGAATTACCTGAGGATTGGTAATTGGTAAAGAGCTGATGTGGTTCCCATCTTCAAAACAAGGGGAAAAAACAGATCCAGGAAACTACAGACCAATCAGTCTAACATCAATACCTAGGAAGATACTGGAAAAGATAACCAAAAAACAGATCTGCAAAAATCTAGAAATAAATAAAGGTATAACTAAAAGCCAGCATGGATTTCTTAAAAACAGATCATGTTAAACAAATCTTATTTTATTCTAAATTAGTAGACCAGCAAAATGCTGTGGACATAGTATACATACGGTAGACTTTAGCAAGCATTCGACAAAGTAGACTGCAATCTACTTCTTGGTAAGCTAGAAAAATATGGGATAGATAGCATCACCACCAGATGGATTTGTAACTGGCTGACAAACCATACTCAATGAGTTGTCCTTAATGGTACTACATTTACATGGAGGGAAGGAAGCAGTGGGGTACCACAAGGATTCAGAAAGATCTTGGCAGTCTTGAACAATGGGCCCTATCCAACAACATGAAATTTAATATGCAGGAAAGCAAGGTTTTACATTTAGGCAGGAAAAAACAAAGGTACGAGTAAGATTAGGCAAAACTTGGCTCAAAAACAGTAACTGTGAGAGGGACCTTGGAGTCCTAGTGGACAATCACTTCAATATGAGCTAGCAATGTGTGGTAGCAGCCAAAAAACCTAATGCAATCCTTGGTTGTATAAACAGAAGCATAGAATCAAAATCTATGCTGCTTTATAAAGCCTTTGTAAGTCCACACCTGGAATATCACATCCAGTTTTGGTAACCACATTACAAAAAAGTGCAAAGGAAGAGCAACTAAGATGATTAAATGCCTGGAGACTAAAACATATGAAGAAGGTTGCAGAATTTAGATTTGGCTACTCTAGAGAAAAGAAGGACTAGGGGGACATGATAGCAGTATTCCAGTGTTTGAGAGGTTGCCACAAAGAGGAGGGAGTCAACTTATTTTCCAAAGCACCAGAAGGCAGGACAAGAAACAAGGAGAGAAGCAATCTGGAATTAAGGAGAAACTTCCTAACAGTGAAGACAATTAACCAGCGGAACAGCTTGCCTTCAGACGTTGTGGATGCTTCATCACTGGAGGTTTTTAAGAAGAGACTGGACAGTCACTTGTTTGAAATGGTATAGGGTTTCCTGCTTGAGCAGGAGGTTGGACTAGAAGAACTTCAAAGTCCCTTGCAGCTCTATTGTGGTTGATTGATTGATAGATAGATAGATTGATTGATTGATCATATTCTTGAAAAAGAAGTTATAGAGTCCAAGGAGCAATCTAGAAGAGGGCAGTCCCAAAATGTTCTATAAGTCTTGTCATATGTTGGCGGTAGATAACAAGATTCACCACACGTACTGGAAAGATTTCAGTTGCAAGCAGCCCAAGGAAGAACAGAGAACAGCTTTAAATGCGATTGAGTGGGGCATTTTCCTTACAGGTTGCTTAATTATTCTGTCAGAGCAATCCTGATTTTTCTCTTAACTTCAGACGTTGATTCCACCTTGTTCCTCCATTCTCAGCTGCTTCCTGCATTACTCCAGGACAGGTGTAGATCTCAACATCTTCTTTCTAGCTATGTTCTCTTTTGGAGAATAGTTTATCTTAGGGTCTTCTCCCATAGCTGACCTAATCCTATATAGCCTTATTTGGGGAGGGGGGGAGAACCACATCCTCTCATCAAAAGATTCCTTCTAAGCAGTCATGACAGGGGAAAATAGTCAGACAAAGCATGATGGATTAAACAATCACTGGATAAAATTTATTTATTTTTCTTCTGTACTTTTGAAATTCTCCAAGAATTGTGATAAGGAAGAAATCTGGAATATCTTCACCCTTTTCTGAATTTAGTAGAGAGAGAAAAATAGCATGGAACAAACTACCAATAACATCTAAACATGACACCTAAGCTATCATATAGAAGATCAGATATTTATATGTAGCACATTTTTATTTACATTGCTCTGATGTTTATAAGCTTTCAAAGGCTCAATGCAGAAAAGTTTTAAATCATGCCTTCAAGCGTAAATGCAAGGAACTTGGCGTTTCCGTATTCAAAACGTAGAATTCACCCTGAAACAGAACTTAGATTGTGTAGTTCCTCTTAATTGTCAAGTAACATTTATTCTTCAGCATTCTTAAGTGATAGAAACGTTTTTGGTTTCTATTGGGTTCCTTTAGATAAAGTTGGCCCAATATCTTCACATCTCTCTCCAACCAGTAGTCTCTAGATCAGGGGTGTCAAACTGCCGACCTGCAGGCAGGATGTATTATAATGAAACCGCGCCCACCCCATTGCCAGCAATGGCAAAAAAGTCACAATACGTCGCGACACATCACGTGATGTTGCAAGTTTGACACCCCTGCTCTAGATCTATTGAATCACACTCCCATCATCCCCATTAGTTGTGTTTTAGGGATTTAGGCTGGTGCTGAATTAATACATCTGCAGACTGATGCTGGATTAACATCAATATGATTGAAATAAGATGGGACATGCTGCCAGCCTGTTGCAGATACTGTATTTGTTTGCTGGCAGAAAAGTTCAAATATTGATCCTTTTCTAATACTGACATAGAAACAAATAACTTTGTAGTGGCCAGAAGGATGAAGGTTTTATTTGCTTAGCTCCTGAGAGCTATAGCAATATATGACTGGTGACACTATTACATTATTTGAAATCTGTTTCATTACTCTGGGAATTTTAAGGGACAAACATTGGAGAGATTTTAAACAGATATTTTGAGTTTTAATCACATCAAAATACAAAACAAATGCCCTGTTTTTTTGGGGGGGGGGTTCAGGAGACTTAACAGAATAACAGAGTTGGAAGGGACTTTGGAGGTCTTCTACTCCAATCCCCTGCTCAAGGAGATCCTATATCATTTCAGACAAATGGTTGTCCAATCTCTTCTTTAAAACCATTAGTGATGGAGCTCCATCAATGGACAGCATTGTTCTATCAGCACATTTCTCTTTATTTCTAGATTGGTTCTCTTGTTGATTAGTTTCTTGTTCTGCTTTCAAGAATATATTGAGAATAGATCGACCTGCTCTTCTTGTGTTATCCCCTTGAATATTGGAACACTGCTATCATGTCATATCTAGTCCTTCTTTTCAATAAAGTAGACATACTCAATTCTTGCAGCTGTTCTTCATATGTTTTAGTCTCCAGTCCCCTGATCATCTTTGTTGATCTTTGCTGCACTCTTTCTAGAGTCTTAATATCTTTTTTATATTGTGACAACCAAAACTGGATGCAATATTCCAACTATGGCCTTACCAAGGCATTATAAATTGGTACTAACCCTTCATGTGATCTTGTTTCTATCCCTCTGTAAATGCAGCCTAGGACTGTGTTGACTTTTTTGGCAGTTGCAGCACCCTGCTGGTTCATATTTGATTGTCCACAGGACTCCGAGATCCCTCTTGCAGTTATTACTGTTCAGCTAGGTACCACCTATTCTATAGCTGTGTGTTTGTTTTTCTTACCTAAATGTAGAACCTTATTTTTCAAGATTCCTCAGTTCCCCTAAAGGGGGACACCTGTTGCTTCCTGAAGAAAAAAGTTTCATTCTGCTTCAAGATGGACTGGGAGCTGATTTGATTTCTCAACTTTCCTAGCATATTGTAGCAGAGGTTTCTAACATAAACAACTAGCTGACATTTGTCAGACCTGATTCCAAACCAGAAGCCAAGATAGTACAGATAGTACAAGTTTCCCTGAGGTTTCACCTTTTTAATAACCCAAGACTTGTGCTAGTTTTTCTAGTTGCCTACAACAATTGTAAATTGTTGGAAAAGTTATGCCATAACACTGAAAGTTCAAATTTGTGTCAGCAAAAGCAAGCACGGCGATAATCACCTCCCAAAAGTTCCTTTCAGAAAAGTTGAATTTCCTCCATGAGACTCACCAGGGCAATTTACTACACACACTGGGAAAGTAATTACTGGGGTGTTTATGCTAACATTCCTTTGCATCCCCAAAGCTGATTTCTGAGCTCCCCATAGCTACACCACGTAGCCTGTCACAAGCCAGAATAATGTTGACAGGCAGCCCATAATGGTCAGAAACTTCTTAATTCCTTTAGAGTCAATCATTTTATAATAATGGAGTGTCTTGATATTGATCAGCTTCTTGCTAATGATTGAGAAGTATATCTTATTCCATGGGGAAGGGTAACATCAGCAATGTCTTGCCTATGCTGAAATAGATCCAGTGGATCTGGTCTCTTTTTGATTTATCTCTTTATATAAAATGCAGCTGCACTTGACTGAGCTCATCTTTTTCAGCCAGTTATTCTAATGATCATTTACTGGGACTTCATGTATATCCATGCCAGAGTGGGAAAGAAGGATAGCAAGCCGAGTAGATGGTGTTCTAATAGTCCAAAGGGCAATGTTTTGCCATTGAAACCTTTTGAATATTAAACCGTATTAACAAGGGCTGTGAAGTGACATGGTGTCCTGTTCACTTGAGCAACTGGGAAATATTCTGTTGTACAGAAGGGCATAATTTCAGTTGACGTTTTTAGTGCCATATGCTTCTCAATGAAATAGCATCATATGGCTGATTTCAATAAGAGATGCATTAATCAACTTTTGTTTTTTACAAGCATAGAAATAAATTCTATACAGGGAGTCCTCAACTTGCAATCATTCATTTAGTGACTATTCAAAGTTACAGCAACACTGAAAAAAAGGTAACTTATGACGGTTTTCATGCTTACAACGGTCGTAGCATCCCCTTGATCAAAATTCAGGCCCTTGGCCACTGGCATGTATTTATGACATTTGCACTGCCCCGGGATCATGTGATCACCATATGAGCCATGGTGGTGCAGTGGTTAGAATGAAGTATTGCAGGCTACTTCTGCTGACTGCCGGCTGCCAATAGTTCGAATCTCAGGCTCAGGGTTGACCAAGCCTTCCATTCTTCCGCCATCAGTAAAATGAGGACCCAGATTATTGGGGGCAATAGGCTGACTCTGTAAACCCTTAGAGAGGGCTGTAAAACACTGTGAAGCAGTATATATGTCTAAGTGCTATTACTATTTGTTACCTTCCCTGCTGGCTTCCGACAAGCCAAATCAATGGGGGAAGACAGATTTGCTTAACAACCACACAATTAACAACTGCAGTGATTCGCTTATCAACTGTGGCAAAAAGGTCATAAAATGAGGCACAACTTACTTAACAACTGCCTTACTTAGCAATGGAAATTTTGGGCTCCCTTGTAGTCATAAGTCAAGGTCTACCTATATATTTCTTGAAGAATGGAATGATCTCACTCCTTTCTTTTCCTAAAGGCTTTCAGCAGCATCCATAAAAAGGATTTTCATGAAAAGCCAGAATGATTCAACACAGTCCAGAAAATTGAATGGAAAGTCAGACCACCTCCACTCGATCGCTTCTAAAATTCATTGTAGTTGTCAAAACACGATGCATATAAAACATGTTAATTATATCATACCAATGTAGTATAGCATCTAGTGACAGCAGCAAACAGGTTGGTTAGAAAATGCCACAGTGATTCATTTGTTAGGCTAAAGCCTGCATACTTTAGCCAATACGTATTAGATATAAGTATGACACCTTGTCAGTAACATAAACTCCTTGGATTGGGTGTTGCACATTTTTTCTGAAGAACAATGAATCTTTTGATGTCTGATTCTGTCTTTCATCATAGATGTTTTATTGCTATATATAAAATATTGTCTGCCAGTCTCTTAGGGCAAGTATCTATATACTATCAACACTCTCACTATTTCTGTTCATATCCTCAAGTTATTCCAAACAGTGCATTATACGACAATATTTTTTAATTCAAGGTACCTAAAATTGGTTTACTTAAAGAATGCATGGAAAAATCTGGGACCTACTGCTACTCTAGAAATAAAATTTCCACAGTGTTCAGCCAATTTTATTCACAAAGTTGTGGCCATTTCAGGGCCACCATGGTCCTGTATATTGTGATTTTCAGTGCTGTCTGCCAACTTCCCACAAAATCTCCAGGAAGTCAGAATTTGGAAGTCACTCCTGCTCCCACCGCTTTTTGCCCGTCCATTGGCTTTCTGTTTCTCTGTAAGTAAATATAAACTTATTATTGAAGTTCATTTGCTATGACAATTATGTTTCTATCTTTGATATATATACTCTTCTAGATAATCACAAGACTGCCCAGCACTGGGATAAAAAAATATGATCTGCCTAAAATTTAATGTGCATTCTGGTCACATCATTCTGCACTACTTTTCTCTCAACAGGTTACAAGGTTGTCTAGAAGAGGCTAACATCAACATTTTGCTTAGTTTTTATATCCTTCAGTGCATTATTTTAATTACATAGACCAGTGCCAGAGGCGGCACTCGGTGCCCTCTCTGTGGGCACACGTACCATCGTCCCAGCCCTGCCTCCTTCCATGGCCCCCTCCTCACCAGCAGTCCCCCCAGAGGAGAGTCGGCCCACGCAAAGCAGTGCAGCCAAGGACATGGTAGCTGGGCAGTGGGGACAAGACTCTGCCCTTGTGCCCCATCGCACGCAGATGTGGAGGGTGTGGCCACCATGGCGCTGCTGGGTTGTCTGGATGATTTGTGGTGGGCCGTGAAGGTGGTGGGTGGCCCAGCAGGCAGGACGGAGTGGGGACGGGGGTGCGGGGGTGGTTTTTGGGCACTTGGTCTCTAAAAGGTTCACCATTACTGACATAGACTGATGTTTTTGGGTCAGGTGAGTTTCAAATAGATGTTACCCATCTTTACGATAATGTCTTGTTTTTCTCTTAGCCAAGGTACGAGTGTATTGATTTCATTATTTTGGAATTGATGTTGTGGTTTTGTATAATGTAAGGGCTAAAATTAGACAAACTGGGGATCTGCTCAGATATCAAAGAACTATCAAGGAACTAATGCTAATAGGCATTAAATTACAAGGAGGTAGAGCTTCTTTATACTGCATTATTTTGCAGCATCCCACTCCTTCCTCCTCCTTCCAAATTCTGTTATCCTATCTCTTCTCTTACCACCTTGGGCACAATTCAAGGTTATGTTGCCAGCACTGAATTTAAATCAGTATTTTAAATCAAATACAGGACAAACTTGCTTTAGTCAAACTAGAGTCAAGGGAAGCTATTCATGTCCTATGAGAAGGTAGTACTGTATGTAGAGTGAAGTTTATCTTCAAAGTGTGGACATCTCATAGAGTAGAGTGAAAGAACTAGTGAAAGAATCCATAGCAATTATGCTATTTTTATTTATTTATTTATTAAATTTATGTGCCACCCATCTCACTATTAAGCATCTTTGGATGCCTTACAGCTACATAAAAAACAACAATTTAAAACATTAAACAAAAAATTATACATATTAAGATTAAAATCAACAAAAAATCATTTAAGGAGGAACCAATAAACAATGGGGTGGAGGTGGCATCTATAATAATAATAATAATAATAATAATAATAATAATAATAATAATAATACAGTGAGACATGTGCAAATCTGTATACTGGGAAAACAAAACAACCACTTCATAAATGCATGGCACAACATAGGAGAACAAACCCATCAGGACAAGATTCAGCAGTCTGTCTGCATTTAAAAGACAAAGGCCACTCTTTTGAAGACAACAAAGTCCACATTTTCGATAGAGAGGACCGCTGCTTTGAGAGAGGGGTCAAAAAGGCTATCTATGGCTAAATTGAACAGCCCTCTCTCAATAGAGGGGGAGGGATATAATATCATCTATCTCCAGTCTACAATAAAGTCCTTTCGGCAGTTCCAAGAAGGCTCCAAACCTATTTGCACCACTCAGGTGACCTTGAAGACACAGATAAACTTCCAAGGGTCCTTAATGATTCTCTAAAAGAATGCAAATGACCAGCTGTCTGCAAGGAATACAAATCCTTCCATTCCCCACCATCCAGTCAGAGCTGAAGAAGTTTCTTCAACGAGAAGCGAAACATCTTCAAATAAAAACAAGAAAGTCCAGTTGCCTCTTGAAAAAGCACCTTTGGGATTACAAAATATATTAAGTAAACCAAAAGGCCCAGTAGCCCAAGAAGAAAAAAACAGTAGTCATCGGCAATATACAGTGTAAATACTACAACAGCCACTAATATAAGATAGACAGAAGAATAGCAGAGCACATTCATGTACACCAACTAGCAGTCAGAAGACACAATGAAAACTCCTTAATATCATAACACATGGACAAACTTAACCATGGAATAAGTGAGAAGCTGTGCGCATCATAGATCAAGCTAAATCCAAAAATTCTAGAGAATTCCTGAAAGCCTGGCACTTGGAAAAATCAGCTATCAACAGGTATGTAGAGATAAACCACATTCACACACCATTCAAAAGAGACCATAAAAAAGCTAAAAAGGGAACAAAAAGACCAACACACATCCACCCCAGCAATCAATATCCAAATAAGCAGGGATTAACACTAGGCACACAATCAAGCAGTAAACAATACTCTAATCAAGAAATGACTGTTTATTGGAGGAGGGAATTGTGCTTTGTTACTTTGTATCCAATGGAGGGGAATTTAGTTTTTGGTTTTGACTATGTAGTGCCAATACTTTGTTTCTCAAATAAAAGATTCTTTAAGGTAAAAAAAAAAAAAAGAAATAGCCAACTCAGAAGAACAATCACTGACAGGAAAACTGTTACATATAAACAGAAAGTAAACCCCACTGCTTTCTAGGACCAAAGATGTTAGCAATAGCAATAGCACTTAGACTTATATCCTGCTTTACAGCCCTATCTAAGCGGTTTACAGAGTCAGCATATTGCCCCCCAACAATCTGGGTCCTCATTTTACCGACGTCAGAAAGATGGAAAGCTGAACCAACTTTGAGCCACTCAGAATCAAATTCCTGGAGTGAGTTGTGAATTAGCTTGCAGTACTGCATTCTAACCATTGTGCCACCATGGCTCTGTACCTGGTTGGATAATGAAATGTCGGCAAGCAAACAACCAAACTCAGAGAGCACTAAGGACACAGTAAAGTTGCCTTGCGCCAACCTACTTTAATTTGTGATAAGCTCAGAAGTTTAGAAATCTATGACAAAGATAAAACGAAACTCACCATCTGATTTTTCAAAGTGGAAGTGACTGCACGTGCACTAAATGTTCAAAACAAGCAAAGCTTCTAGTAATTGATTATTGATAGCTTAGCCCCATTATTTCACCTAAAATGCAAGAAAACAGAATCATTATCTTTTATCTGCTTTATTAAATATCAAGAGTAAATATTAAAGATTTATGCAGTTTTCTAAAACCATGAATACTAATGCGCTTTTTCTTAATATTTGAAGCAGTGGGAGGGGGAATCAAAGTTGCAGTAAAATATAGAGGACAAAGAGATGGAAGAGTTTAATCAGCAACATTTAAAGGAATCAATTTCATGCCCTATTCACTCAGATATATTCTTTTTGTGTTTAGCTAAAATAATAATAACATTCTAATTAATCCTTCCAATTGACACAATGACTTCTGTCAGTGAAATAGTGACAGGACAATTTACTCTCCTTGCTGCAATCCACACATTTTTTAATTATATTTTTTAATTTTGGGGGCTGTTGTATTTATTTATTTTTTATTTGTCAACCATTCTGCAATGGTTTCTGTCAAAGACATAGTAGTGGGACAATTTCCCCTACCTGCTACAATCCGACATTTATTTATTTTTTTTGCGAGGAATAGTTGATTCCTGGAGTTAACCGGCCTAGTTCTTGCAGTTTTCTTGGCACTATTTCAGAAATGGCTTGCCCTTGCCTACTTCCTAGGGCTGAGAGGGAATGACTGGCCCAACATCATTCATCTGGCTTCGTGCCTAAGCTGGGACTAGAACTCATAGTTTCCCGGGTTCTAGGTTGGTGCCTTTAACCACTACACCAAACTGAATCTCATAGATTCCACATCCCAATGAAATATACTCTGGATATCTGAAAGAGGAAAGAGTGGAGACTAATTTTTTTTCTGGTGAAATCAGGAATAAAACAAAATTAGCAAAGATATAGGAATTGGCAACATGCCATTTAATGCTCTGCCAGGTATTTTAAATTTCATTTATTTAAATCTACATTTAAATAGTATAAATTAAAATTAAATAAAATAAATTTTATTTATTTATCACACTTAAGTCCCACTGGATTTTTCTCTGAAACATACTTAGAGCTGCAATCTCAGTTTAGTCAAGCTGGATAACTGGGTCCATCGAATCACCTAAAGTCACACTCAGTTCACAGGCAACTTTACCTCTTCAAAACAAGGCTTGGCCTTTTTCTGGTGGCCAGTGACCTACTTCAGAAGCATAGTGTTGGAGGAAACCAGGAGTATTTTCTAGTTCAGTGGTTCTCAACCTTTTTAATGCCGTGACCCCCAACTGGTCATAAGTCGAGGACTACCCAACCGTTCGTAAGCCGAGGACCCCCAACCAGTCGTAAGTCAAAGACTATTTCCCTGCCCGGGAGAGCCGCGCATGCGTGGTGCTGCCCCCTGTGCCGGCCGAGGCGTAGCTGGCAAGGGGCAGTGACGGCGCAGGGTGACCACCGGCTGGGCCACCAGCTGGCCCTGCCCAAGGGAGGTAAGGCAACCACCGGGCCCCACGCGCGCCAGCAACCCTCCCTGAGCCCGCCGGCCTCCCACCTACCACCCCTGGCCCTCTTTTACTTACATTTTTAGTAGTTGCTCAGCAGGGAGGGGTGGAAACTTCCAGACAGCTCGCCTTCGCTGCAGACAACTTGCAGCACCGTTTGCAGACTGGGACTTTTGGCGGGCTCAGCAGGGCAGAGACAGCCTGGACAATTCCTATTGACTTTTGAAAGCCAGTAGAATTAGATTCTATTCAAGAGAGTCTATTCTATTGGCTTTCAAAAGCCAATAGAATAAGGGGGAGTAGCACAGCTAAAGAAAAGGGGGGAAAATGGCAGACTGCATTGTTTGGCAACCCCTGTGAAATGGTCGTTCGATCCCAAATGGGGTCGTGACCCACAGGTTGAGAACTGCTGTTCTAGTTCAACTGTCTGCCCAGGTTAAGAATCTTTGAACTACTAAGACCAATAGCAAAGACCACACAATTTTCTCTCAATTGGGAAAGGAGTTTGAGAATAGCTTTTTATTGTTTACTCAAAGTGGCCAGGTAATTTGTGCAAATATTTGATTTCATAAGAAGAGGTTTGGGGTTGGAGGGTACATTGAACCCATGCAGCTCAAAGCCCATATCCTGTCAAGTCTCGAAGCCCAATCTTGCTGATGTGACAGACATTGATTCTCAACTTGCCAACAAGCTCAGGGGGAGGAGAGAGATTTGGAATGCAGACTTCAACGATTAAGGAAGCAGACCATGGGAATTGCCAGGTGTCTGTCCGGACCTAGAGATGCTTTCTCACAACAATATTTTTCAACTTGATTGGGCACATGATCTGACCCAAAGGGAGGAGGAAAATGCTTTTACTATAGTCATTTGGGTGGGTCTTGTCAGAGTTGGTTTTACTTTCATTTGTACCAATATGGTGTACTCAATAAAGTTTTGCATTAAGAGCCTGAAAAGTCTCGAAGGTGTTTCCTTGGTTGGGTTCGTTAGACAACCTTGACACATATCCTTACATTTCCTGGCTTGATGTATTCCAGTTGCCTATATTTACAAGAGAAAAAAGAAAGACACAAAGGGTTCTTTATAAACATAAAAGAATTAATTTCTGATTATCATTGGTTATCAGTAGTAAAACTATATAAGAGAAAGTGAATATCTTTAAAAAGCAATATTTTATTTAGTGAGTTAGACATTAACACAACTATCTGTTAACATCTACTTTAAATAATATGCTTTTCTACAAGAAATATACAAAATAAAAAATCTCCAATCTGAAGTTTGGCATTCCTAATTTGATGCTCTTCAGCAAATCCTAGCAATATTCTTAGATCTGTTTCTGAACTAGTGTTCCGCTAACCAAAGTGCAAAGGGGCTGTTAGTAAAAATGGGGAACACTGCCACTGAATTGCCTGCAGCAAATCTTTTACTGCATCAATTAACAGAAGTCCTCTGGACTTTCTAATTTAGATGGGTTAGTACAACACAACAACCTAAGAACTATCCTGCTGGATCAGGCCAGTACCTGTCTATTACAGCATTCTGGGTCACATAGTGGCCCCACTGGTGTTTCAAGCAGGGTCACCAACAGGATAGGAGAATGATAGCCCCACTTCTCAGCAGATGGGATTTAAAATTTGCAGCTTGTGATGGCTTGTGCAGCCATCAATACTGAAAAATTTGATAGTTCTCAATCTGGTGAATTGCTAATATCTGATGGTGCCTAATTTTACATCGTTTAATAATTCGGTGTGTAGTGTAGTAATTGTTTTAATCAGTTTAGAATGTTCCCATGTCCATTTTCCTGCTGTAACTGTGAGAAAGAAAAACTTCACTCTATTCACCTCTTCCACAACGTATGTTATTGCTCCCCTTTCCAATTTTTATTCTAAGCTGAGCAGACATTTAGTTTCATGTCTTTTATTTTATTCATGTCTGTAATTTTACCTTGTTTCGTGCATTTCCATCTTTGCATCCAGTAAAAAATGCTATTGTTCTTGAAGAAAAGGACTAAGACTGTTATTACTCCAAAGAACAAAAGACAACTTAGGAAAGAAAATGACTTAGAGATGGGTAGGCATATGAAACTCTTATATTAAGGTTGTCTAAATTGCCAGCAGAACTAGAAGAATTTTTATTTGGAACAAGAGATTTTTCAAATCACCCTCCCCAATATTATCCCTCCCTCTTGATTGATTTGGGAACAAATTATGCAACTTTCTTGCTGGGCAAGAAAATGAATGAGCTATTAGCATCAATTGGTCACAAATAGTACCAGACTAACATCTTTTTCCTTGATAAAGTGGTTATCTTAGTACACCAGAAGCATTTTAAAGATGCAGAGTATCTGGCCACGGCTGAGTCTCGGATGATATTTTGCTTCATAAAATAGAAATATGGGTCTAGATAACACTATTTCTAAAAGGATGCACAATTAGCTCACAAGTTAAACACAAGCCAGCAGGGTGATGCAGCTGTCAGAAATTAAATAATGTGTTAGGGTGCTTTTTTAGGTATATAAAGTCCAGATCACAGGAAGTAATTGTTCTCTATTCTATCTGGGTCAGATGCTATTTGGAATATTGTGTCCAGTTCTGTGTGTTCATGAAAGATATTGGCAAATTTGGAGCAGGTTTAGAGAAGGTCAATGAAGATGGCGAGGGATCTCAAAATCAAGTAATAGAGAAACAGTAAAAGCAGCTAGCTATGGTTGGTCCATAGAAAAAATGATGGGGCTGGGGGGGAAGATATGATAACAGGCTTCAAATAAAGCAGCACTTCAGTATAAATTAGGGACCCACAGAGAAAATATTCATTGAAAGAATCTAGTGCTTTGAGACAAGTAATTCTAGTATTACCCATTTCTGACTTTTCATCTTTTAGAGCAGAAGTCCCCAACCTTTTATGGACCAGGGACCGGATACGTGGAAAGAAGTTTTTCCGCAGAGTGGAGGGGCCATGGTTTTGTGTGCTGCCTGCATCCCGCGGATGGGGCTTTGCTTTTTTATGCGGCCTGGTTGCTGGCAGGTCGCGGCCTGGTACTGGTCCATGGACTGGGGGTTGGGGACCCCTGTTTTAGAGCACTTTTAATGTTTGTTGGAGAGCCAGTTTGATGTAGTGGTTAAGACATCAGACTAGAAATCAGGAAACCACGAGTTTTAGTCCTGCCTTTGGCACAAAGCCAGCTGGGTGGCCTTGGGCCAGTCACTCTCTCTCATCTAGGAAGGAGGCAAAGGCAAGCCACTTCTGAAAATCCTTACCAAAGAAACAGGGATTTGTCCAGGCAGTCTCTGAGAATCAGACACAATTGAATGGAAGAAAAGAAGAAGTTGGGTGACGGTCCTTAGCATTAAAGAATTCAAGGGAAAAGAACTAGGCCAATTTTAATTTATGAATTCAGTATTTTGTCTCATTTCAAAGCATATGCTTATATGCAGGGCTTTTTTTCTCATAGAACGCCCAGAACGGAGTTCCGGGCACCTTTTTTGGATGGAACCTTGTAGGGTGGGTAAGGCGGGTTGTATGGCGTGTGTGAGTTCCGGCACCTTTTTTTTTTTTTTAGAAAAAAAGCACTGCTTATATGGTCCAACACATATTCAATGTGCTCATGTTCAATCATACAAGGTACTATCGATGTTCCACAACAGGCAAGTATTCTTTTCCATAAACATTGCATTATACCACAGAGTTGGAAATCATCCTTTTCATACTTTTGAAAATTTGTATTTCATGTTACCTGCAGGTAGCCAAATAATGGAGAAATATAAATGCAAAGGACTTGTCCTATGATTATTTAAAAAAAAAACACCTGCAGCCCTCTTTACAGGTGTTTAGCCAAGTTTCATCTGACACTAGCAGCAGCTGGATTAGATCCAAATGTAGCAGATATATTATGATCCCCCAGCACTCAATTTTCCCCCTCTCTGCAAATTATGCATCAAGACAGCATTACACTGTATAGAACATGAAATATTAAGTGACTTGTTTCCAAATTACAGCCATAAAGTGGGGTAATTGGCAGATAAAATAGGCCTGGGAATAGAAAATATGTTGAAATAGTAGCTTGAAGTAAAGGGAATGTTTCCAGAGGAATAAAAAAGAGAGGAGATTTTGGTCAAAGACCTTCCTCAGATTGCTTATCAAGGCCAAGCTACAGACAATGTTAATGGAAAGAACAAAATTATTGTCCACATTTCTATGATTGCCATCTTGGCAGATGGTTGACCTTGTCAACTTCCAAAGATAAGTGGGGGAAAGGCCTGGTATTATTCAGATGAGAGGTCACCTGAGGGCCCAGAGCAGAGTTTCTCCACCTTGGTAACTTCAAGACATGTGGACTTCAACTTCCAGAATTCTCCAGCAGAAGTGGAGAAACACTTCCCAGACTAAATTGGGAAGAGGAAAAACACAACAACCCTGAAGAAAGCAATGACAAATCATTTTTCTATTGTTGCCGAGAAAACTACATGGATGGTCTAGGAAACCATCAGGAGACTGACTCCAAGAGACCTTTTCTTCTATGTCAATAGCAGCATGGGGAAATTTTAGCTATAGGAAGTGGAGGACAGTGTGAATTCTCTTCCTCCCCACTTCTTATTGCCAGAACCAAAAGGGGAAAAGTCTCCTTGACTTTCAGGGAGAACAGCCTGAATACCAGTGAATGTTTCTTTAACATGCAAAGAAAAGCTTTGAAAAGGGGTTTGTTTGTTTTTTGATGAAAACTAAGTACGGGGACAATGTTCAACTTATCTCACCAATTAGCTTAATTGAAAGAAAACATAAATGTGAAAAATCCTGATTTTGCTGTTATTCAAATGAAATAAAGTTAAGCCAAATATAAAATCTCCTCCAATTTTTTCCCCGTACATGATACTTCTTGCTATTACATTTCTCTTTTCCCAATTTAGCAATAGTAGATATGGAGTTAAGGAGAAATTTCCTGACTGGAAGAACAATTAATCAGTGGAAAGGCTTGCCTTTAGAAGCTGTGGGTGTTCAATCACTGGAGATTTCCCAAAAGAGATTAGACAGCCATTTGACTTTAATGGTAGGGTTTCCTGCTTAGGCAAGGAATTGGACTAGAAGACTTCTAAGGACTCTCAACTCTGTCATTTTGTATTGTCTATTCTATTCTGTTCCATTCTATCCTGTCCTTTGCTTTGGTGCTTCAACATATAACCTCACCCTTTTCTCTTCTTTAAACAAAAATCATATTTGCCTTTTTGCCCACCCCAGCACTTGGCTCTTCAAAGCTTCATTGGACACCCATCCTATTGGTTGCACAAATCTTTTCAGGAAAAGGGACTCTTAAGTCTCAGTTACATTCTTTAAGGAATGGTCACCCAGAGGAGCACATCCCCAAACAATATAAGAATGGAGTCAAGGGCAATGCCCATCTTTTATCTTGTATTTATTTGTCATCTTTCTC
Source organism: Bothrops alternatus (assembly GCA_034064705.1). NCBI lineage: Eukaryota > Metazoa > Chordata > Lepidosauria > Squamata > Viperidae > Bothrops > Bothrops alternatus. The sequence goes on along the minus strand of JARGCV010000007.1, from coordinate 20,456,106 downwards.
TTTCCTGTCCTTGTATGTCTCTTTATTCTTATTCCTTCCTTCTAGCTGTGGGTTCTGGTCTCTGGGAAGGACTAGGGGTGACATGATAGCAGTATCCCAGTATCTCAGTGGTTGCCACAAAGCAGAGGGAGTCAAGCTATTCTCCAAAGCACCTGAGGGCAGGACAAGAAGCAACAGATAGAAACCAATCAAGGAGAGAAGCAACCTAGAACTAAGAAGAAATTTTCTGACAGTTAGAACAATTAATCAGTGGAACAACTTGCCTCCAGAAGTTGTGAATGCTCCAACACTGGAAGTTTTTAAGAAGAGAATGGACAGCTGTTTGTCTGAAATGGTATAGGGCTTCCTGCCTGAGCAGGGGGTTGGACTAGAAGACCTCCAAGGTCTCTTCCAACTCTGTTTCTATTCTATTCTATTCTTTTTCCCTCCTCCCTCCTCTCTCCTTTTTGAATACTTGAAGGGAAAACAAAATGCCATCCCACAATGTGGGAACTATAGCAGAATAAAATGCAGAAATATAACACTATAATTCATATTACATTTTAAAGAAATAGCTTAAAAACCCAGCCAGCATACAGAACAGAATCTGCATTGTGGATGGGAATATCAACTAAAATATTTTTAGAAAGCAATTTGTATTCCAAAGCAGCTGAGGTTTCCAGGGTCCAGGTGAAGAAGAAAAAGATCAGAGACAATTAGCTCAATGTAAGACTTCAACCTTTTCAGTTTCCTCTAAATCCCCAATGAAGCCGGAGGCTGTGCATTCTCTCCCCTTTAAGGATGGCTGAGTCTTCTCAGCAAGGGCCTGATTTATATTGGACATTAAGGCACTCGACTGAGGAGTTTGGTAATCTTTCAAAACCTCATTACCTTATCAGTTGCGCCAGCAATTATAGATATTTTGCCTTGTGGAAAGCAACTACTTCTAGCCTGGCCCCAATGTCTTCACAGTGATTAAGGGACTGAATAAAATAGCATTTGGGTTGAGGCTGATACTAATAATGCCAGCAACACATCTTCCCATTGGCCGCTCTTTCAAAACCTGAGTTCCAAGAAAGAATACAAATGAACTTTGAAGCATTCTATATTGATTTGCCATCAGTAATACATTATTATTGTTACTGGAGCTGCAACTTGCTGCAACAGACAGAGCGACGTAACATGGAAGACAAGGCATCATCAGTGTGGTGCATCTCCTGAACCCTGCAACCATGTGTTCTGTCAGAATGCAATTCATACTTGTCTTGTCTGGATTCAGCTACAGAAACAGGTAGCTTGGTTTGCCGAAGATTCTTTTATGATTATAAAGTCTCTTAGGATTTAACAACAGATCTCAGGGTAGACATACCACAGGGAGACAATTCAGAAGCTATCCCTCCCTATGAGCTAACCCAAAGGTCCCCAACCTTTTAGGCATCAGGGACTGGTTCCGTGGAGACAGGTTTTCCTGGGGAATGGAGGGGTGCGTGGTTTTGTGTACTACCTGCATCTCGCGGATGGGGGTTTGCTTGTTTGTGCAGTCGGGTTGCTGGCATGGCGCGGCCTGGTACTGGTCCACGGACTGAGGGTTGGGGACCCCTGAGCTAATCCATAGTATGCACTAATCTATGGTTAATGGCTATTGTTTCATGCAGACACAGCCAGTAACTTGAAAGAAGGGGTGGAAAACCCTTGTCCTGAAGCTTCAGGAAAAGACTTTACAGTATTGCTTTTATTGAGTTTTTTCTTTCTTCTCTCTTCTCTTCTCTTCTCTTCTCTTCTCTTCTCTTCTCTTCTCTTCTCTTCTCTTCTCTTCTCTTCTCTTCTCTTCTCTTCTCTTCTCTTCTCTTCTCTTCTCTTCTCTTCTCTTCTCTTCTCTTCTCTTCTCTTCTCTTCTCTTCTCTTCTCTTCTCTTCTCTTCTCTTCCCTTCCCTTCCCTTCCCTTCCCTTCCCTTCCCTTCACTTCACTTCACTTCACTTCACTTCACTTCACTTCACTTCACTTCCCTACCCATCTCCTCTCCTCTCTTCCTCTCTTTCTTCTTTTTCATAGCATCTCTAAATTATCTGGAGTACAGAGTCACTGTCAAATCTAGAGTCCTGCTATGCCAGTGATGGCAAATCTTTTGTGCTTGGTTTGTCAAAAATTCAGAAAATGCCCAACTTGACTCTGCGGATGTGTCATATACACAGCTGAACAAAACAATTCTTTACACAGTCAGTATTTTTTTTAAAAATGCAATCTAACCATGTATAGTGTTATGTGTTATGTAAAGAAATGTCAAATAATTACAAAACTGAAAAACAGATTCAGACACGTGTAAAATAATAATGAAAAAAGTAGTTTCATTATCCAACCAGTTTCATTATTTAAATCAGCTTCATACAGCATATTAATCAAACAGGAGAAAAATCACAACATGCAAAAATATACAGTGAGAAAATGTATAAGAAAATTCAGTGACTTCAATACAAATAACGATATGCTCACTGATAATTGGGCTTAAAATAATGCATTAAAAATTACCCTACTTTTAATAGTAATTTTGAACTGAACAAAAAAAATATGGAACACATTGCATTTGACTTGATTAACATGGACTAATAACTCTTTTGTTGCTGAGTTTTAATAGATAAGTCTAAAATTGAAGGTATGTATTTTGTGCACTTCAAATCCAAGCAAACACTAACTTCATCTTTCAGTTGGTTTCTTTTGTCCATTTTAATATTGTTTAACATCGAAAATAAATCTTGCAAAAGCATGTAGAGGAAAAAAAGTGTGAGTAAAGCCATTGCTAGATTTTTTTAAGGATGCTAAAAGTTTCCAGTATTCAGTTCCAAGCATTTCAAATTTGTTGTTTGTAATGGTACTCTTCATTCTGCAGGCAATTTCTTTCCAGATCCTCAAGTTGAGATCTTAGGTCAGCCAACATGTAAGTCCAGATGCTTGCTAACCACAGCTCTAATCCTTCAATTTGTAGCCATTGGAAATCATTTAATTCCATAGTAATGTTGACTAGTACATCCAGATACTTAATTGTTTTAATTGTCTGCTCTAAACTTCTGAATTGATTAAATCTTTCAGAAAACCAATCAATTATCGAATTTAAAATGTGCTGATACTTTATATGCAAGGGCTCAATTTCATTTTGCACACCTCAGCTGACTTTCTTAAAATATTTCTTTAGTCAAGGAAAATGTACGTTCTTGTCTCCATATCTTGTTTGAAAATTTGATGTTTGGTTTCAAGAGCTTTTTGTATCCAAACATAATGTCAATACTTTTGCCAAAACTTTGTAACTTTTAAGTTTCATTCATTTATATGAACCAAGAGGTCTGTAAAAAAAACATCAGTGGGCTGACTCATGTACTGTATAATCACTGAGCTGAGGAAGCTGTTCCAAATTTTTATTCTCAACATACAGTATAACTTAATTTCTTTGTAACACTCCACAAATTTTTTTGAGGGCTTTTCCTCAGCTCAGCCATCTCACATTGTTGTGCATCAACAGTCCACTGTAAGTTGGCTCAACTTGCTGCAGAAAATTCTTACTTGTGAAGGGGTCAAGCAGCTATTAAATTTTTGTTTTCAACTGTCATTACATCATGTGGTTCTGTGAATCCTGCCTTGGCACACAACACCTCTTGGTAGATTATGCATTGAAAAGGCACAACTGGGATATCCAATAGTTTCCATAAATGGTCTCACAAATCCGACCCATTTTTCACACTATATTGCGTGCCTACATCTGTGGTCAAAGACATAACTTTAGACATATCAATGTTTATGTTATGGATCATATTGACACTGTTTCTACTTTTTCAGCTGCTCTTTCATTTTCTGACCATTGGAAAAACTAGCAATGAAGGCCAACTAAGCTCATGATGTGACATCAGTAATTTTGTCAAGATAGTTGAAAAACATTTACAATTATTTAATGATAACTATTATTTAATAATACTTTTAATGGAATGTTGTGTGTCAGAGATCTTTAGTAGTATTTCTCCTGACTGGTAAATCAGAAATATGCTTAATAATAGCATATTTATTTTACATATCTTGAAACAAAAAGTGCACATTTTAGAAGATTTTCTTTAATAAAATCTTCTTCACTGAGGTCTTTTCTTGCTGAACAGTGGAATGTGTAATGCTGACATTAAATTTTTAAGGCTAAATTCCTTAAGAATTTAAGGAAGTTATTAATTACCTTCATGGTGTAGTTTTTGAAAAACATAATCCTTTCTTTCATCTTCACTTTTTTTCCCAAAGGCCAGTGATGATTTGTTTCAAAATATCAATATGGCATGTCAACTTTGACACACATGTCAAAGGTTCACCACTAAGCTCACACTGGGGAGAACAGAGGAAGGACTGTTCTGAATGCTGAAATTTGGAAAATCCTAAACACTTTTCTAGGATGTTGGAGGATGCTGCAGACCCTCAAGTTCTTCTAAACTGCCTCTGGGAAATCCTCTTTCTGCCCCTTTTGGATGATGGTTAGTAGACAGGAGCAGAATTTTCAGCTGCCAGAGAGACAGTGCAAATTTATAGCTTTCATCATTTTCTCCATCCACCTTCCCAAGAAGTTCAGGTATCTCCTGTAACTAGATAAGGATCATGTATTTTATTATACAAGGTTCCTTGACTCTTATTTATTGCATTTTCTGCTATCTTTGACTGTTACCGTTGGATGATGCTGTATTATACTTTATGACAACATATGTCTCACAAAAAATAACCCAGCAATAGATTTAGAAAATAGATCAATAAAAAGGAGTAAAATAGCAAGGCAGTCGTGCATACTAAAATTTCATTTCAGGAGATGATTAGTTTGGGGGTGGATGTGAAGAAAGGGAATTTGACAGAAAACGATCTGACAAATTTAAGCCTAACATATAAGATATTATTCCACAGTGACATTTATTATTGTAGAATTTTAGGAAAAATGCATCTAAGTGATGATCTGGCAATGGAATTCTTTTTTTTTCTAAAAACACTTATTTCATTTAACTGCCAGCTTACCTATTGCCAAGATAACATGGGAAAGTACTAAGAGTGTTAGGTCATTGACCTTAGTATTTGTATATGGTACTCATTGCTGCCTTCTTAAACTGTCCTCCTTCTACCACCATCACTGACTTCCTTTCTTTTTCAAGATGCTAATATTAGAAGGGCTCAGTATAGGGTAGTGATGGCAAACCTTTTAGAAACTGAGTGCCGAAACTGCAACCCAAAACCCACTTATGTATCGTTCGGTGCTGGGTGGGCGTGGCCCATTGTGTGGGTATGACTCATTGGGTGGGCATGGCATCGATGGTAACGGCAGACTGGGTGGGACTAAAAAGTTCAATCAATCAATTCTAACTTTGCGAGATCTTTTTTTTTCTCGTGAGAAGTTGAAATTGACTGATTGATTGAACCTTTTTTTTTTTTTGCATATGGCGGTGGAGGCCTAAAGCAAAAAGGTTTTATAAAACCCAGCTGACGGCCTAGGACCGGGGCGATGGTGCGCATGCCATAGGTTCATCAGTACGGGTACAGGGTCTCCTCATGGGTATAGATGGGCAGCAGAACAAAAGACCAAGCCACAATTTTTTTACATGTGCTATGCATACTCCTGGTCTCCATTTTTACTTTTTTTTTTTTTTACTACTGCCAAGCAAACCCCTGGCCCAATGAGTGGCAATATGATCCCAGCATGCAATCACTTTACAAGTGTTACAACTTTCAGGTAATCCAGTTGCAAGGTTCATATTTGCCCTCTAAATTATGCCAAGTATAGTATTAAATTAAATTATGCCAAGTATAGTATAATTTAAATATTGGACATTAGAAAAGTCAGATGCATTCTTTTTTCATCAATGCCTCTTTCCAACATGGTAGCTGTTACATATTCTTCCTTTTTTTCCCATGTCAAATATCTGATCTACAGTCATGGACTGCCTTTCTTCACTGAGTTTCCATTTTGCTTCCTATGTTCTTCTAACTGTTGATAGGACTTCTTTCCTGTAGTTATCTCATTTTTTAAAAAAAAATTCATCTCTCCTTTTCTGCAGGCTGTGTTTGTGGCATTTTGTGTATTTTAATCTCTCACTAAAAGCTTCAAATCTGTCCATAGACTGAAAGTGGTTTTTGTAATGTATTGGTTTAGCCCTATTTGGGATTATTTTTATCCACTTCAATTGTTCACTAAAATACTTTAAAAAAATTGACATTTATGCACACCTGTAAAATTGCTTTTGTGTTTATGTAGACCAATGTTTCTCAACCTTAGCTTTTTAAGCAATGCCCAAGAATTCTCTAGCCAACTGATTTAGACTCAACCATATTCCTCTTCTGCCTTTGTCTTCTTGCTCATGAAAAAAAATCCTTGCAATTTTCCCCAGAGACTTAAAATAGTTTCTTCCTTCACATTCATTTTTCACTAAACAGTATTTAAAATTCCAATAACAATAATTTGATTCAGAACCTCAGAAGTTGTGAATCACCAGTGTGAATGTTACACGAGTTTTGTGATGTTGTACCAGTAGCTGTTTAGCCTGAGGTTCCTTTTGTTTCACTTATTGTCTCTCCCTATTTTCTCTCTTTTAAGCAATGCCAGATGCAAGAAGAGTAATAAAGATACACCAGGGGAAATGCTCCAACACTGGAAGTTTTTAAGAAGGGATTGGACAGCCATTTGTCTGAAATGATATAGGGTTTCCTGCCTGAGCAGGGGGTTGGACTAAATGACCTCCAAGGTCCCTTCCAACTTTATTATTATTACTATTACTATTATTATTATTATATCTGGAGAAAGTTCTGGAAACTTTGTCCTTTGGGTCAACTGCAAGGGCAAAGAAGAATTCCTTCCCCATGAGAAAAAATTGCCTACAGTATTATGAATTTTGGCAGATTAGGTAACTCAGAAGTGATCAGTATTTCAAGTGGGGTGGCATTTCAGCAGCCTCATTTCACTATTGCTATGTCACTGTAGAAAAGGAAGAGGAGAAAGATCTGAAGAAGAACTTTGATCTATAATTACAACAGTTCAGTAATAGCATTGACAGCAAACCAAAATTAATTCTGTCTTTAATATAAATCAGTATACCAAACCATGCTAGCTTCAAAATATTAGATTAAAAAGAGAATAGATTACCAGACACCATCTACAAAATGGCAATTACCTTAATTTCCTCCTAACAAGAGCTGCTGTTGGATTATTAACCACCAGTCAGTTAACCCATGCTGTGGCATGCTGTAAAGAAAGCAGCTCCTATGAGTAGCTTGCAAACAATCAGATACAGATACAAATGCAGCTTTAATTAATGTTCTTTTTCATTTTTGTAGCTGAGATCAATAATAGCCTTGCGAATTGTCTTAAATAATAGGGAAAAGCCTGAACCCTAATTAAGAACGTAGCTATATTTCTCATTGTCTTCTCTGTTAACACAGGAATTCTTCTAAGTCTACTTTTAATGCCAGTGCAAAAGTCTGCAACAAACTGCACTCATACATGTACACAACCATACCCTACTCAAGCCTTTCCTGCTGAAATTCAATTGTTTCATTTCCTGAGAATAAAATTAAGGAATGCATTCATCTTGTTGGGTCTACTGCATCACAAATTGTTCCTTCTCTTTATTAAGCATTCTTCTTGATGTGTCAAGAAAAACCAAGGCTTTCAAAAAATGGGCCACAGAACATCGTTTATTTTCATGTTTAATGATGCTGTATGCAATTGAGTTCATAGCATCCTAACTCAAAGGAAAAGCCATCGGAGGTCCAATGCAGCCAAAGGAGAGAAAAAATTGAGATGTTAAATGTTTTGACTGGATCCTATATTCTTCCTTTCATTGGAAGAGCTGACACTATTGCCAGTGTCATGGCAAGCCATGTCTATTAAAGAAGGCAGAGCATCAGTCTAACCAGTTTGATTCCCTAGCAAAGCTGTTATTACTATTTCTTCACCCAGAGGGTCGTTGGTTTATGGAATTCACTTCCAGAAGAGGTTGTGGCAGCTGTCAGCCTTGATAGCTTCAAGGCAGGGTTAGACAGATTCATGGATGCCAAGTGTATTGATGGTTATTAAAACGGATGTTCATGTGCCGCCTCTATTTTGGTTGAGGCAGGCAGGATTCCCTTGAGTACCATTTTTGGGGGTCAAGGGAAAGGGAGGGTTTTGCCTTCTCTTTCTGCTCAAGATCCCTATGTACAATTGGTGGGCCACTGTGTGACACAGAATGCTGGACTCAATGGGCTTTGGCCTGATTCAGCATGGCTCTTCTTATGTATGTTCTACTATTACTCAATAACAGCATCTGCTGGGGAGTTAGGGCTGAGGTCAAAATCAACAAGATGATGGGCAGGGCACCCTAGCGAAAGCCCTTGGACTGTCCCAAAGTTGTTGTTTTTTTTTTAAAAAAAAGGCAACTAGATTTTGTTTTTTCTTGAAGATGTTTCTCTTCTTATCAAAAAAGTTTCTTCAGTTCTGATTGAATGGTGGAGAAGGGAAGGATGTATATTCCTTGCAATCATCTGGTTGTTAGCACTCTTTCTGAGAGTTGTTGAGGCCACTTGGAGGTTTATCTGTGTCCTCAGAGTCACCTGAAAGCAGTTCCAAAAAGATTCCACACCCATTTGCGCTATTCAGGTGACCCTGAGGGACAGATAAACCTCCAAGTGGCCTCATCAACTCTCAGACAGAGTGCTAATGACTAGGTGACTTCAAGGAATACAAATCCTTCCATCCTCTACCATTCAGTCAGAACTGAAGAGGCTTCTTGGATGAGAAGCAAACGGGCTTCAAGGAAAAACAAAGTCAACTTGCTGTTTGAAAAGGCATATTTGGGACAGTCATGATCTGGATGACTGAGAATCTCCATGGACATTTTGTAGGAGGGCACATTCAAAGGGGGCAGGGTTTGCATTATGAAGCTCTGCTCATCATCTTGCTGGTTTTTATAACCGCACCCAAGGGCACTGCTCTGAAAGTCTAGCATGCCATTGTAAACCACCCAAGTAGCAAACATTGTAAATAGGTTGATGCTGGCTTTACAGCCATTTTCTCTCCATTTCTATCTACAGTATTTGTTCACAGCCATATATTACAAATGGAAAAACACATATGTTGATTCCCACTAGGACACATCAGCATTTTAATATTGTAGCTACATCTGAAATAATCTTTTCTCCAATAGAAGAGAATATATGTACTCAAGATTGAACTGTAAAGTCCTTGATGTCCTCTGAGGTTGGTTGGTTTGCTTGCAGATGTTTCATCACCCAGTCAGGTAATATCATCAGTGCTAGCGAGTGTGAGGTCTGCTTTCTGTTTATATATAGTAGGTTGCCCTGTCAACGTAGACGAGGGCCTAATTTTTTCCTTGGTAACTCCTTTATTAAGTATTGTTTACTGCTGGATCATTTGGTGTTAATCCCTGCTTATCTGGATGCAGGATGCTGAAGAAAATGTGTTCTACTTTTTTTGTTCCCTTCTAAGTTTTTTTTATTGTTTCTTTTGAATTGTATACATATGTGATCTATCTCAATGTGTCTATTAATGGCTGATTTGTCTGAATGTCAAACTTTCAGGAATTTCCTAGTGTTTTTGGATTTAGATTGGTCTAGGATGCTCAGAGTTGTCCAGTAGAAATGGTGATTGTCCTTGTCCATGTGTTGTGAGATTAAGGAGCTTTCATCATGTTCCTGATTGCTAGTCAGTGTTGATGGATGCACTCTGCTAATATTCTGTCTATCTGTCCTACTTAGTGACTGTTATTGTTCTTATAATCCTAACTAATAAGACTATTATAATGGCATAGCATCACCATAGCACACAAACCAACTAAAATTCTATAAAAAAACTTAACTGGCCTTTATTTGATAATAGACATTTTGAATCTACCATAGCTTTTTGCACTGAAGTTATAATTATCCATGGATAATTCTGTTCTAATGGAAGACAAACAAGACAGACCTTCAAGATAGTCCAAGTCAAAAAACAGTCATAGCAAAGATTACAGGAATACCCTTCATTGTAATAAGGTACAATAACACAATATTGAAGCCCATGCACATTTAGCTCCAACTAAACAATTACAAGGCAGGATTATTTTGAGTTTCTTTCTCCTACTTCACTCCATCTTGGAACTGATTAATCTCTTTTTCAAATCCCCATCATTCATATCTTCCCCAACGTCAGCTCTAAATTCCTTCATATTCTGTCCCATTACATTTCCACTAATTTTCCTGAATGGCTTTGTCCAGTGGTCCCTGCCATGGTCCTATAGAAGGCCTGAAATGGATACAATATCTTGCTTGAGTCTGAGACAAGATTGCAAACTATATCTCATAGTGATCAAAACAATCTTATGCAAGGGTATCTGTCTTGTATGCTACATTAGGTTCATGTTTTATAAGAATAATTATCCAGTCTGCTCCAGGATTACTTTCCAAGTAAATTTCCCTATGTTAGACAGTGATATAGTCATCTGATTGATTTCAGTTGTTCAAGCGATTTAAGTGCTCTACAGAGGGAGAAAGATCAGAGGTGGGGATATGCAGATTTTCATAAACTGTAAACTCTAAAACAGATGCCCTGAAATATTTAGGACATGTCTGGCAAATAAACAATCTCTTCTGAAACTAATAATGCTGGCCAAGATAACACAGAATGGTGCTGATTTAGTGTTTCTGCACTGATGGATTTATTTATTTAAAGCTTTTGTATGGCTGTCCAAAGACAATGTGACTCTGGGCAGTGTACAATAAAAGAAGAAAATCAAAACCGACAAATACAAAAAGCAAAGTGTATCCGAAGAACGGAATGGAATGGAATAGGTCAGACACTGATGAACTACAAATGAAGAGGGCAAGGCAAAAGAGAGGAAATTGTTTTACAACATGTTCATGTTAATCTAAAATAACATCACAAAGAGCAGAGACTGGGGACATTTTAAAGACCAATAAATTTATTACAATATAAATACCAATGAACTGGAGCTTACTTCAATGAATAAAAGACCCAGAATGGAATGAGTATTTTATAAGCAACAACTTGTTAAATAGCCATGTTATTTATTAAACCATTTTCAAACCTAACTGCCTCTGAACAGTATATATCTTGCAACACATCTTTCCCAGTGAATGAATGATTGGAAAACAATATTTGTATGGATATTGTGTCTGGCAATAGCCACCCAGCAACCCTGTTTAGGGTGGCCTGCTGTCTATTGATTGGGCTAGGCCACAGAGTCATCTTCAGAGACATACTGGGAAATATTCATGCTATCTGGCAGACAATATTGCTCAGATTTGCTTGGAATTGAACTCTGATAGGGCAAGCCCAAGTAAGTTGCCTGAGGCATAGTTTTGTGATATTTTTCTGGACTGAGTTTGATTCTATTATGCCAGAGGAAATTAGTTTGGCCTTGGCTCTTCCTGACTGTTAAGGCAGCCCAGGTGGTGACCACAGGATAGATTCATGCAGAGGTTTCAGCCTCTTTAAGAGAGGGGAATGATCTGGTTCTACCAGACTTGAAAGAGGCAGTGATAATCTCTCTCTTCAAGAAGTCATCACTAGACCCTTCCCTACTGGATATTTTATTGGCCAATTTCCAATGTTCTTCTGGGGCAGCAGGCTTTGGAAAAGATGGTTGAACAACATCTACAGAGGATCTTGGAGGAAACAGATTATCTGGACCTGTTCCAGTCCAGTTTCAATCAGGGTACAACACGAAGGTAGGAAGGGTCCCACTTGTTGATGATTTTTGGTGAGTAGGGAGTGGTACATTCATCCTAGTGCTGCTTGATGTCTCAGTGGCTTTCAATACTGTCAAGATCCTTCTGGACCAGTATACATGGGACATTTTCAGTGTGAATCTTTTGATCAGCTTGCAGGCTTTGTAAAATAAACATAATCCCCCCCTTCCATCAGCCTCAGGGGACACGTATTTGAAATTCTTCCAATTCCTGCAAAAGAAATAATAAACCCAACCATGCAATATTAATAGCATCTTCTTCACAGAGAAGAAAGAGTCTCATGAAAGTAGAGGGTCAGGGCTAAAAAAAGAGATAGTGCCTTTGGAATATGTGTTGGCTGTGATTAACCAGGAAACGGAGGGTGGGATTATGATGAAAACTTGGAACCTGCCATACATCAGCAATTTATTTATTTAGCATATGATATATCATACATGGACTTGGAATATATATTAACATTTCATCTAGATTAATAAAACACAATAAAGTATAAATGTTAAAAAGTTCTACAAAGTGTTATATTCAATATCGATGTCTAGGCAGTCAGTGTCAGCAAGATAAGATCCAGGGCTGTGCATGGACTTTTTAAAACTGCTGCTGACACTGATTGCATAGACATTGATATTGAACATAACACCTTGTAGATATTTTTTTAACAGGAACTTTGCAACCATAGTTGGGAAAAGAAATCAAACATTCCACTCTTTACTCCAGGGGTCTTCAAACTTGGCCCTTTTATGACTTGTGGACTTCAACTCCCAGAATTCCTCAGCCAGCATGCCTGGCTGAGGAATTCTGGGAGTTGAAGTTCACAAGTCATAAAAGGGCCAAGTTTGAAGACCCCTGCTTTACTCCCTAACTTGAGCATCAAACTACAAAACTTCCCTTATGGTTGCATCTCTTATTTCCTTTTATTTCATCTGGTGTTATAATTATCCTTTCACTCTCCCTGACCTTGCATGTGCCCAGCTTCACCAGTCTCTTCAGTCTGAGTTTTACATTGAGATCTTATATCCATTTACCTGGGTATAAGCTCTTAAGCTCTCCTCAACCTCATTCCAAGCAAGTGGGGGGGTAGAATGTGTCTTTTCCTCCTCCTCTTCTCTGCAAAGCCATTTTTATCTCCCTATGTAATCTGCAGTTTTATTTTTGTGATAGTATAATGGTCATAACACCAACTCATTCACCTGGGGCTGTCTAGTCACTGACATCAAGAAGGCATGAGAGAAGTTTTTATAGGCATCCCATTTCTCTCATTGTCTCCTTGCTATGGTGTCTCTGGAGATTAGGTGTGAGCAATTAATGCTACCAGGTGCAGCACATGCACCACTCACCCTCTAGTCTTCCTACAACATTCTGCCTGCCCAATACCCCTCGGCTAAGATGGAACAGTGTTCCTGGCAAGGCATCCTTTCTCCTTTCACCACTACAGAGACAACCAAGCCCCTTTCTATGCATTTGCCTGGCCACGCTCCATGGTCACAAGGTTCCTTTGTATCAAATTATTTTTAAATAATTTGATGTCCAGCACATCCCTGACTGCAGCTACAATATAACAGGACAGACTTTGTGAAGTTTCATAAAACTATCTGAAGTGAGTTGTCTCCTTTAGAATGTACCCTTTCTGCTTCCTTCCTGGGAATCTGATTCACAACATTCCAGGAAGCATTTCTACTCTAGAGTAATATGAAAAAAATAACAATCCTATGCTTTAAATAGTCTCTGTGGGACGCATCACAGGCAATGCACACTGGCAAGTTCTCATTGAAGTGCGCGAGGACCGCATTTGAAGAGAGCAAGGCCTTGACCTCTTTGAAGCTCTTTTCATGTGCTTGTGTCCACTGCCAAGGGGCCTGTTTGTCCAAGAGCCGGTGTAACAGCTCAGCCACTGCAGCCTTGTGAGGAAGGAATGAGTGGTAAAAATTTAGCAGTCCCAGAAAGGCCTGAAGTTTGCCCTTGGATTTGGGGCTTGGGGCCTGCTGAATTGCTTGCAGCTTGGATTCAGCAGGGTGGATGCCCCGAGCATCAATGCAGAATCCTAGAAACTCCAGGGAGGTAATCCTGATCTTGCACTTGTCTTGCTTAAGCTTCAGCCCTGCTTGGCGGAAACGTAGCAAAACGGCTAAATTGTCAGCTGAGTCCCCAGCGATGAGGACATCGTCAAAGTACGGGCAAACACCAGGGATATTTCGGAGTGTTCATTCCATTACACTCTGGAAGATGCCGGGGGCCACGTTTACTCCAAATTGCAATCTTTTTACCTTGAATGCCCCCCGTGAGTCACTATAGTTTGGGCCTCGGCCGTTTCCTCATCAACTGGCAATTGTTGATAGGCCTGAGCCAGGTCAAGCTTAGCAAAGATCTAGCCCCCCTTAAGGGAGGCTAGAATGTGACTGACCACTGGTACTGGAAACGAATGCTGCTGCAGTACTTTGTTAAGCATGCACTTGCAGTCCGCACAGATTCGGACTTCACCATTGGCCTTCAGTGGCGTAACTATGGGCGTTTCCCATGGACTACTGTCCACAGGCTCTAAGATACCCTGCTGAATCAGTTTATCCAGCTCTGCATCTATTTTACCCTTTAAGGCAAAGGGCACCCTGCATGGCTTGATTCTAATGGGGGCTATGGCTGGGTCTAGCCTCAGAGAAATAGGAGGGACTTTGTAGGAGCCATGTTCTGGACTAAACACATCTGCAAACTCCTTGCAGACCCCAGCCAGACCTGTTGTTTGCACGCTGTGTATTCCAGTCACCTGAATTCCCAGGGCCTCAAACCAGTTGAGTCCAATGAGACTCATACGGTCTCCCCCAACCACAACTACATCCAGTAGCCCCTCAAAATTCCTATGCTGCACCTTGAGTGTGGCCTCCCCCCTCACGTTGACTCTGGAATTTTGGAAATCTGTGAGGATGAGGTTTGACGGCCTGAGTTTCACCCGTAGGCCACTTCTGCTGCAGACCTTGTTAAAGGTGTCTAGGGAGATGATCGATAGTGCAGACCCAGTGTCCAGCTCCATCGACAAGGGGACCCCTTGCAACTTCACGTCGATGTGAAGTTTCTTCCTAAGTGGCCTGTGGACCCCCATTCTAAAAACGCTCCTATGTGATGCGCAGAAGCCCACCCTGTTCTGGCTCGGGACCCTGGTACCTTTCTGAGGCAATTCTTCTGGGTAACGTTCCTTCTGGTGACCCAAACAGACGGAGGCAATATGGCCTTGCCTCCCACAGGCCCTGCAGATGGCAGAGCGGAAATGGCAGTCTGCGCGGCGATGGCGGCCTCCACACCCGATGCACCAAGAAGATGATGCTGGCTGGGCCTTCCCTCCATGAGGCCTTCTCCCTGGAGTCTGATGCAGCCAATCCACTTCCAATTCTGGATCTTGTTTGGATTCTTCGTAAGCAACCTCTTGATGGATGATGGCTGGAACTTGAGGTGGCTTGGCGAGCTGCAAGGCCTTCACAGCTCTGCCTGCTGCTTCTTCGGCTGAAACTTCCCTCAGGGCATCTTGGAACGTGAGGCCTTCCTTCGCGAAGAGCTTCTGCTGCAACTCCTGGCTTTGGAGGCCACAGACCAGCTGATCTCTCAGTCTCTCCTCCAAATCTTTGAATTCGCAGGGCCTAGCTGCTTGTCGCAAGGCCGCAACAAACTCTGCTGCAGACTCACCAGGCCTCTGATCCCTCTGCTCGAACGTGTGTCGCCAGGCAATCACTGAGAGCTTGGGTTCAAAATGCTCTCGAAGCATCCTCTTCAATTCTGTGTAGGTGATTGGTTCCAGTGGTGCTGGGGTGACCAAATTCTCTGCAATCTCGAAGGTCTCTTGCCCACACACACACAGCAGCATGGCAGCTTTGAGGTCATCTTCACGAATTTGATTCACCCGGAGGTAGTTCTCCACCCGGGCCATGTATGAGCTCCAGTGTTCTGGGTGAGCTGTGTCAAACTCTGAAAGCCGGCATATCTTTGCCATAGTTTCAGCCCAGGAACTTCGTCCACGCCTCCTGCTGCAAGGATTGAGAAGGGGCCCCTTTTCTGAGCTCACCTCCAGGGTCTCAGTGCTGGCAGGCTAAGTCAATCTCCAGGAGCCACACTTCTCCAAGCTGCCAGCCCCCCTATGGTGAGTCAGCTTGGCTTCTTAATCTGTTTGCCTTGCCGGCATCCCACCTTCGTCGCCAATGTTCTGTTTCAGGAAAAGAGGCATTGAGATGAAGCAATGAGTTCCAACAGTTCTCCTTTATTGCAAACACCAACAGAACAGGTTTTAAAATGGTGTGGCCCCCTTTTATAGCTCCCCTGTACAATATCTTGCTGGCCAATCATTGCAAAGGATCTTTTCCCACCGTGCATGTGCACGCAAAGCTGGGAGCAGCCTTTCTTGTCCCGGGCATCCACATGGTCTGCCTGGGCCAATCGCTGCAGCCTGTGCCTGCTGGCCCAGGACATAACAGTGCTTATTCTCTGGAGATGGGCAGTTTAATGGTTCCATTATATAAGATTTCAGGAATAAACTCGGCAGCATAAAAACAGTGGTGACTATGCCATTGCAGAAAGCATGTACATCAGCCAGAGGGTGACATAATTTTTATTTTATAAAAGGAAATACCTGCCTTTCTTCCTCTGCATCAAAAGCAGCACTTTCCAACAATCTGTTGTCCCACTATCATTATGGGGAATGCTTCCACTCCCATTGGCTCATGATGCTGGAGCAGGCCACGCCCCTCCCCTTTGGTCACCCTCCTCTGTGGCCATTTGGTCTCAGCCTGCTGGAAGGTTCTGGTTTAGTTTTAATCAGGCCACAGGTGAAGCAATGAATCTGCCGGCCTTTTGTGTTTTAACCAACCTATTTAGAAGCAGTTAAAATTACAGAGCTTTCTTTTTTTTTTTTTTTTAATAATTTTTTTATTAAATTTTTTAAAAACTTTTAACAATTATAACATAGTAACCTATTAACTCAACTGAAAACAAACAAACAAATTACATAATAAAAATAAACAATACAAAAAGCTGCTCCGAACCCCCCTCCACAACACCCTCCACCAGCCCACTCCTCTTGTATTTTCGCTCCTCCTCCTCGCCATCCAAAACGCTAACTAAAATTCTACCGAGCATCCTACAAAAGTTATCTAATCCCTAAGCCCCCAACTACAGTTGAGAAACATAAACAAATGTATATTATCTCCCTCCCCCCTCCCCCCCCAGGCTTCCCAGAATGAATACAGGGTAAAAACACAAGAAACCCCACTAAACTACTATATTAAACTATTTAACTATATATCAAATCTAATTCTTTCAACTGATATTTCTTTTGCATATAATCAATCCATTTCTTCCAGTCCATCAAAAACGTTTCATTTGAGTGGTTCTTCAGGTATGCCGAAATCTTAGCCATCTCCACAAGATGGGTAACTTTTAATGTCCATTCTTCAATAGATGGTATTTCAGGTGACTTCCAATATTGTCCCACCAACAGTCTTGCAGCAGTAATCAAGTTCAAAATCAACTTAGTCTCTGTGGTGGAACAGTCCTTTGTAATACCCAACAAAAACAACTGTGGTACAAACTCAATACGCTTTTTCAAGATATTTTGAAGAATCCACCATATTTTTATCCAAAAAGCCTTAATTTTTTTGCAAGACCACCAAATGTGAAAGTAAGTAGCGTCCATAGAATCACATCGCCAACATTTGGGTTGCAAATTTGGATACATAGACGATAATTTTTTGGGATCTAAGTGCCATCTGTAAAACATTTTATAAAAATTTTCTCTTAGATGCTGAGCTTGTGTAAATTTAACATTTTTCACCCATATTCTTTTCCAAATTTCCATCATAATTGGGTGACCGAAGTTACCTTCCCACTTAATCATACAGTCTTTAATTAATTCAGTTCCAGAATCAATTTCAATTAAAGCATCATATATTCTTTTAATATGCATCTTTCTTTGATCTCTAATTTGTATAATTAATTTTTCATCATCCTTTAGAGAAAAACCCATCTTGACATCTTTTTGCCATCTGGCTTGAAGTTGTGCGTGATAAAACCAATTATGAGCTATACCTTCCTCCCTTAATTTATCTAATGATTTCAGTTCTAGGCTATTCCCTTCTTTATTTAAAAGTTTATCATAGGGCACCACGTCTTGGATTTGTTGTATACCTATGCTCTGTATTGCGTGTCTGGGAACTGTCCATAAAGGAATTTTACCATTTAACTTATAATAATACTTTTTCCAGACTCGCAAGACAGAGTTTCTTATTATATGCTCTTTAAAACCCCTATCCAGTTTTTTATCATAAACTAAATACGCGTGGAGCCCATATACTAACCCATATCCTTCTATATTTAATATTCTTTCATTTGTTAAATTAATCCAATCACTTATAACCACTAGAACTGCTGCATAGTAATATAATTTATTTATTTATTTATTTATTTATTTTATTAAATTTCTATACCGCCCCTCTCCCGAAGGACTCGGGGCGGTGTACAGCCTAAACTTTAAAAAACATATAAATATACAAAATTTAAAATAATTAAAAATAAATTAAATCATTTGGCCAAAATCCTAAAACCCAAAACATACAAAATTTAAAATCTTAAAAAATACTCAGAAGCTTCTATGCCAGGCCGGCATAAAATTAGGCACTTTCAAACCACCTCTCTCTCTTGTGTCTTGAATAATTTTAAATTTGACCCTTGGTTTCTTGCCATCCCAAATAAATTTGTTTATACCTTTCTGCCATTCATCAAGATTTCCATCCTTTTTAAGTATTGGTAACATTTGAAATAAAAATAAAAATTTCGGCAATACATTCATTTTAATAGCGGCTATTCTGCCCAACATAGATAATTGTAGTTTTTTCCAATTCTCCAATTCTTTTTGTACTTTACACCATAAGAGTTCATAATTATTCTTATATAATTTACCATTTGAAGCTTCTATATAAATTCCTAAATATTTAACTTTTTTAACTATCTCGCATCCCGTTATTCTTTCCAAATCTTGTTTTAATTTATTATCAAGATTTTTAACCAACATCTTCGTCTTGGATAAATTTAGTTTAAAACCTGAAACTTTTCCATAATTTCGAATAATTTCCATCAAACTCTGAGCCGATTGTATTGGCTGAGTTAGCGTCACAAGTAAATCGTCTGCAAAGGCACATAATCTATAATCATGTTGTCTAATTTGTACCCCCCTTAATTCCTCTGATGCTCTAATCCTATTCAATAGTACCTCTAAAGTTAAAACAAACAATAAGGGGGATAAGGGACAACCCTGCCTGGTACCCTTTTCTATATTAAATGAATCTGTTAATTGTCCATTCACTATAATCTGTCCTGTTTGTTTCTGATATATAGCTGATATAGAATTAATAAACTGGTCCCCCATTCCCATCCTTACCACAAGCCTTTGCAGAAATGTCCAATTCAGTCTATCAAAAGCTTTTTCTGCATCTAAAAACATTAAAACAGCCGGTACTTGGATATGTTTATCCAAATATTCCAATATGTTAACAAGTTGTCTAACATTGGTTTTCATCTGTCTCCCTTGTAAAAAACCAGTTTGATCCGGGTGAATCCTCTGTGTCAAAACTGTCATTAATCTATTAGCCAAAATTTTTGCAAAAATCTTATAATCCGTATTCAACAAGGAAATAGGTCTAAAATTTTCTACTTGAACATTATCTTTACCCTCTTTAGGAATCAAGCATACATTAGCCGTTTTCCAGGAGGGTGGAACCCGACCACCCTCTTGTATATTCACAAATAACTCCCTCATATGTTCCACCATTTCCTCCTGTAAACACCTATAATAGATCGTGGTAAAGCCATCAGTGCCTGGAGATTTTCCCAATTTCAATTGCTTAATTGCGTCAATAATTTCTTCTGACTAATCAAAATTACAGAGCTTTCTTTTCTACTCTTTCATTTTTATTATTATTTTTAGATCTGGAAATGTCCTCAAAGCAGAGAAATGGTGACAAGAAAAGAGGTAGGGGCAACCAGTGGAGAGGAACACAAGGAGAAAATATATAAAATCAATAATCAAAAATAATGAATAAATAAACTAAAAAAACCCCAACCAACAAAAAACCTCAAAGGGCAGACTTTATGGACTATTGGGTCTTTTTCTGCTATCAGTTTTTTATATTTTCTATGTGTGTCTGGTGTGAGAAAAAGTGGTTGCACAAGTGAGTACAATAAGAAGCAAGCAGCCCCCAAACTAATTTCTGACAACAAAAAAGAGAAAAAACACATTACCCCTTTTCTCTCCCAGCCTGGATGTACTTCCCTGTTCCCCTAAAGTAGAATCCATTCACAATTCTTTTTTTTTTAATTTTTTATTATTAGATATATATTTGTACATGTAAACAAACTGACTGATTCAAATTGTCCAAAGAAGGCTTGCTGGAAGACAGAGTTAAAGGGCTGGGGATGAACCAGAGTTTGTCAGGTTTCTCTTGAAATTGCATGGATGTTTTTCCCCTCTACCCACCAATGGGCATGTACAGGGAGTCCTTGGCTTACAACCATTCATTTAGTGACCGTTTGAGGTTATAATGATATTGAAAAATGTTATTTATGAACAGTCCTCAATTAGGACCTTTGCAGCATCCCCCCACAGTCACGTGATCAAAATTTAGGTGCTTGACCACCAGCATGTATTTACAATGGTTGCAGCAACCTGGGGGGGGTGTCATATGATTGCCACTTGTGACCTTCCGACAAGCCAAGTTAATGGGGTAATTTGCTTAATGACTGTGAGAGTCACTTAACCATGGCAAAAAAGATCGTAAAAACTCACAACTCACTTAAGAACTGCCTTGCTTAGTAACAGAAATTCTGGTCCCAACCATGGTCATAAATTGAGGACTACCTGTATTGTGCTCATTGACAGCAAGTAATGGAGCAGAGGAACCGGACTAGATTGTCTCTAAAGTCCCTTCCAGATGGATTGATCCATGAATAGTTATAGTTTGCACTCACAAACTGCACGTCCTTCTGCCTGCTTAAAGAAAAGTAAGCTATTGGCACTTATTTTTCCTGGCCAAATGGAAAGGGTAAAAAAGCAAGGAAAAGGGGGTGAAGGTTTGTTCTCTGAGCTTGTGGGCTGGTTTCCAAACATTTCATTACCAGGCTAGGTAACATCTTCAGCAGAGTTTAGGGGATGTCAATTCAATGGTCTATTTATAAGGGTTTCAGGTGTGGGTGTGTCAAGTGAGGGTTTTGTGATGGATTGTGTGTGAGTCGTCAGTGTGAGATTTGTGATGGGTCTTGTTACTGGGAGATTACATTAGGTCAGATGTTACCTAGGGTGGTAACGAAAGGTTCAGAAACCAACCCATTCGGAGAATGAATCTTCACCCTCATCCTACTATATACTCGAGCCTTGCCACTATTGCAAAGCAAGGAAACTCAGCAATTGGGAAGGTGGGACAACAGTTGTCCAGTAAGAATACCTAGTCAGAGTTATTGTCAAAGCTTGAAATCTCAGACAGAAATTTCCTAAGATGGTGTTATTTCCAATCAGTGTCAGCATAGGAGATAAGCAGCTTAAGGCTACTGTGCAGAATTGTCCTGACTGTCATGAAGAATCACAGGAACTGGATCTATGCTGTGAATGGACTAATCCAACCGTTTCGGGGGGAAAGGGGGAGAAAAAGGCCCATTTGAGTCAAAACCCAATTTAGATACATGCTTTTAAAAAAGTTTAAATACATACAGATCTGTAAGTTGTGGTATTTGCATCATGATGCATATCTAGTCAATTGCCTCCCACATATGTGTCTCTCTCTGCCTTCCTCTCTCCCTCCCTCCCTTTCTCTCTCTCTTTCACATTCACACACACACACATAGAGAGAGAAGGAGGGAGAGGGAGAGAGAGGGAGAGAGGGAGAGAGAGGGGGGAGAGAGGGAGGGAGAGAGCTATTTCAGTGAGAATGGGTGTGCCTGGCAGCTATTCTTGCACATTCCTGGCAGAGCTCAACTAAGTGTGAACTAATTCCATGTCTCATTATAGGAACAGAAAAAAGTTATAGAGACTTTGGATGCCTTTCCCCAATACCATCAGTTTGCTCGAACATTATTTTTGATTAGTGACATTTCTCTTGATTTAGCAAGTCATTCAATGACAGATTAATAAAGTTGCAGCAAATGAGAGCCAAGCCTCCTGCAGCATTTCCTGATGTACTTGACATATTTCTACTGATGCTTTTCCAAGAATAGATCATCCAAGCAAAAATTATTGTTAAGAAAAACAGAGTAAACCCATTTGCTATTATGTCAGTGTAGCTACAGACTATAATGGCATTTTAGGAGGAGGGAGCAAATTAGCTCAATTTTTTTTAATTTTTTTTCCTTTTTTTAAAAAAAAAAGTCTCCCAAAGACTTGATCTTAAATCAGTAGTAATTTATACTGTAAATCTTACTTAGAAATCCTACGGTATATCCAGAAAGCCTAAAGTACAATTTTACTGACAGAGGTTAATTCCAGACACTCCATGCAGGACAATTAGCAAATCCCTTCAGCTGTATTGGCAAGTTCTATTGAATAGCATTATTTTGCATTATGGTACCCGTCTTCATTGTAATGGATAAATTGATTTTTGTAGCCATTATGCTCTAATGGCACTGGGGACTATAAGCCAGCTGCCCAGTCTTCCAGATCTGCTGCTCAAATCTTTGCTACTGTGAGCTATCAGAGAAAATTCAGAGATTGGAACAAGAATATTGGCAGAATTTGTAATGTGTAGAACTCATACATTTTCTAAGTTATTCTGTATCAAATTATCATAATGCCTAGAAAATCATAATTATATGCCTAGAAAACACACACATCCATGTTCTTAATGTGATTTATAATACCAAACTAAACACTCAGTTTTATTCTAAATACAATGGTATAAATTCAGTCAAATGATTTGATAATTATTTATCAAATATAAGCAAGATACTACATATAAATAGAGAACAAACCCCACTCCCTCCTAGCACTGATCATATTACCTAGTCAGGTAATGTTTTTGTAATGTTGTTTTTTGTGTCTTGTGTTTTAATTTGTTCTATTTTATAGTTTTTAACATGATTTTATAGGTTTTTAATCTTTGATTGGGAGTTGCCCAGAGTTGGCTATATAAATGTTTTAAATAAATCATAAAATGCCTACAAGCAAACAACCAAACTCAGATAATACCAAGGATTCTATAGTTCAACCCTGAGCTGCACATATTTTCTTAGTAGTTATTTATTTTCACATGCAAATAATTTATTGGTTCCTTTTCTGATTTTTTTTTACAGATGGTTTATAAGGAATATGCATTTAATTAAATTGCAATTATAGCACTCTTTTGAATTGTTTGTGAACCTCCATGTCTTGTTGCTTCCAAAAGCGAGTACAGGGACAAGGGAATTGAAGAAGAACTGTAACAAGGATAGCAGTAGTATTTCCTTGCAGCTTATTGGCACTTGACTCCCACCTCCTCCTTATGAAGATCTTCTTTGCTTCTGTCTTACTGTCAAAATAAAACAACGAATGAACAAATAAACAGAACCCACTGAGTAAATAGATGCAGGCAGTAACAATTTTCATTAGGATGAAGACATAACAGAAAGGATTGGAAGAACTTTTTTTCCCCTTAGTCCTGGTCTGAAACACTGTGCAATATGGAGCCTATCCTCAACATGGCACCTTTTTCTCATACAAAACACAGTGCTAGTAAAAAATCATGGATATAGTATGTTCTAGTTACAGTTTAAAGGTGAAAATGCCATTGAACTCATCTTTTTCTGATAAACACATGGCCACATCTATGCAATTTTCCTGGCATTCAATTCAAGAGGGCTTTGTCATTGCTTCCTTTTCTTTTGTATAATTTTCTAGCCTGGCCTACAAGAGTTTCCTGGTTTTCCAACAGTTGATCAGGACTGACCTCCTTAACTTCGGAACTGAGAATGGGTTGGCCAGCCTAGACACAAGATGGTTCTTTTTAAATAACAAGTCTGTTGTGGCACCTTAAACAATTCTATTCCTAAACTTTGAGCTTAGAAATTTATCCAAATTTGGTGAGAAGTTTGCAAGGACAAAACAACCTGGACTCTAACTTCAAAATTTCCCTGTGTGCATGTGATTGGCATCAGCTTTCCCTGTTGCCTGCACAGTGGAAGAAAAAGGAGAGAAGGGAGAGGAAAGCGGGTAGCTGAAAGATGTGAAAAGGTAACCCAATCCTTGATTAACTATGTCTGTGAATAAATACTTCAGAAGAATCTGTCCTTTGGTGGGGAAAAAAAGACTTCCCCACCTCCAGCTCCATTCATCTGACAAAGTGACCTTTGTGGTCTGAAAGCTTACACCACTATACTGGGCAGAACATGGAACAAGGGATGTAAGTGACAGGAAAGCAGCTTCCAGTCGGATGTGAATAAAGAAATCAATAGTGGAACCAGTTATTTAGAAGCACTGGGAACTTTCTGTCTTTGGATGCCCTTCAGCAGAGGTTGGGCAGCCACCCAAATTAAGGCATATGCTTTAATTTGGTTTCCTGGGGCAAGGATTCAGTAACTTTAATGCCCATTTTCCAACAAAAGAATCTTTGGGTTTGGGTGATGTGTTCCATGCCATGCAAAGACGGGGCTTTAAAATTTGTTTATAGCTAATAGAGGAGATGTAGGAAGAAGAGATCTTTTGTTGTGGTATCAGAGATGGTGATAAATCACTGAAATTGCACTTGATTTAATGAAGGGCAAAGTCATTTCTTCACATATCTCTTTTCTTTTTTTCTTTACTATTTTTCTTTTAATTTTTTTTCTCTGCAGGGTTTTTTTTGTAGTTTTTTTAGTTTACATTAGTTATTTTTAATCTTGATATCCATAGATTTTAATAACAACTATTATATAAAAAGGAAGAGGATGCAAAGCAGCTACTGTGCCCTTCAGCTGAACTGCATCTATAACTTTCCACCTTTCAGCGCTTAGTCATTATGGCTGATACCTAGAAGTGAATCAGGGCTGGAATGGGTTAATAAGTCTTCGAGTTGCATGCCAGGTGGGAAAGTTGAATAAAAAACTCCTAGAAGAAATGACAAACCACTTCTGCAATATTGCCCAGAGAACAACACCACAATTTCCTCAGGGAATTCTTTGCCCTTCTTCTTGCAACTACTGGCACTAGCTAAGGTCTGAGGAAATTTTCAGAAGAGGTCTTCCTTGACTACTGTGTTTCCTCTTTAAAAGTTGATCAAAGTGATTAACTCCAGTGATCAAGCCATTCTGTAGCAGAGTTTTCTGTTTACTTGAGCTCCATGACCAATCCACATTTCACATGTTTATTTTTCCTCCAAAATTACAACTTCATTGTTTCCACTTCATACAGTTTCACAAATCAAGTGAAGAAAATTATTTACCAGCACTGCTTCAACGTTGATTCTGGCTAAAGTTAGGAGAAGGCAGTGTTGTAAAAGTTGCTTTGCTACATTATTCTGTCTAATCCATTCTGCTTGGTCCACCAGTCAACTGTGCTCCATTAGGTGAGTGAGACAGCTGTCTGAGGCAGAGATGTCAGGGCAATGTTGCTGAGTTGATGGGAGATTTATCTGGCCATGCTACAAGCTTTGACGATACAGAAGCTAAAATAAGATTCTATTACCAATCCAGATTATTCCTGTAGATGAAGTAAGGAAATGGCAGTGCCAACTTGTTCTTTCTTTCAGGCCTTCCCAGAGAAACCAGGACACTGTCTAAAACTTATTGGACATTTCTTTAAGGTTCAAAATATCCATGCTGGTTGGACTTTCTAAGAGTTGTGGTCCAACATTTCTGGAGGACTCCAGGGTGGGAAAGCTGCTCTATTGTTAGTTTGATTTAATTATTAAATTTGTACGCTTTCTAGTTCCCAGCAGCTGGGAAGACACAGAAAAATAACAATACAACGATAAAGACAAAAGGAACAAAATTTGACTGAACCAGGCAAAAAGAAGAGACATACCCACATGAATTAGGGCTTCAATCAGTCTAGCCAAAGTGCTGGGTAAGTACCAGATCTTCAAGGCCTTCCTAAACACCAACAGGGTGGGACCCAACCATATATTTATAGGAACACCATTCCATGTAACAATAACCAGTCACAGCAATTTCCTTTATAGACATTCGGGGGCGGGGAATCATAACCAAAACAGCTTGTCTTTAATTTATCCTCAGTGAAATTCATTTTAGAAATAGCTATCTCTATATCGTAGGACAATATTATCTGGATTATGCAATATAAAGATAGTTCTGTCCATTAACTCTTCATATACATCTTTCCAATGAAGACACATCCATTAGTACCCAGATGCGGTTTGAAGACATATGATAATACCATATTCCTATTTCTTATATGTTGGCATAGAATGCCTAATATATCTTGAGAACACAGAGGAAGCAGTCAGACATTTAACGAAGTAAAGAAGGCTGTTAAAGAAGAGATTTAAAAGTTGAAGGCAGGAGAAACTCATAAAAGAGAAACTTGGAATAACCACACTTTAGTTCCACAAGATATGAATTGCATGGAAGAATTATTTTGGGAGCCCTCCGTATTTTGTTACATTACCCTACTAGCAATAAAGATCTTTTCAGAAATCCAACTGATTTTTTTCCCCTCAGTTTGCCAGCCTTTCAGGATTAAAAGATATGCATCAAAGTTTCCACTAAGCTTGTCAAATAGCATGTAACTTTGTAGATGTATTTCTGCAAATAAAAATGCTTTGCTAGAAGTTAGAGAAAGTATATGCCTACAAATGTTCTTTCAAGTGGCAGGAAGTAAAAACATCACATGGGTTACACCACTGATTTATAAAATAGCTATGCGAGCTGCAACAATTGGTGGCTGTGCAAAGGGGTTATATTCACACACATATGTAGACATGGAAAAATGGTAGATGTGGACCTGCTTTTGGCCCCATCATGAATTTGACCATCCAGCTGGAAGGAAGTACGAACTGCAGGAGTCTTTTTCCCCCCATTTCATTTCATAATGTATAAAGCTGCCTATTTTTCATAAATGACTTTGAGCAGCTTACAAAGACTGAAGTATAGAAAACCCACCGCATACAAGTTGCAGCACCTTGGATAACCCTCTTATTCAAAAATCCACATCAATAACAACAAAGCCGGAAACAGTCAGGTCTTCAATATCTTGCAAAAGGTTGGGGCTATCCATATCTGAGCTAGCCCAGAATGTTTCCATAATCAAAGAACACTGAGAGATCAAGGAAAGTCAGGATGGATGCACTATTCCCCATCCTGAGCCCTCTATAGATAACTGACATGTGCAATCAATGGTGTCTCAGGGCTATAAGCAGGCCAGAGTCCTGACTGCAAAAGATATATTTGATGTAAGTCTCATGTCTGGAAGAAGTGTGGGATTTGAGGGTGTATTCCAGAATATGCATCTTTGGGAACAGTGAAATGATTCCAGACTTTCAAATTCCTTCACAACTGAGGTGCATAGCTTCTTAATTAATTAAAAAACCCTACAGGTAAAATACACTTTCTTCTTCCTCTGGGTACAAGAATAGCTTATGCTATCTTATCTTTGACAGCATATGCTACCTTGGTAGAATGTTTACCAAAGGTAGGGGAATGAAAAGAGAATATTTAGGATGTGCAATTGCTAGTAGAAAAGTAGTGGGTGATACGTGGTCTGTTGCAAAGAGTGAATGTCTGTCAAAAGAGCTCAGTATGGTTCTAGAATAGAATAACAGAATTGGAAGGGATCTTGTAGGCCATCTAGTTCAACCCCCTCCCCAAACAGGAGACTCCACACCATTTCTGACAGATGGCAGTCCAGTCTCTTCTTGAAAGCTTCCAGTGATGAAGCTCCCACAACTTCTGAAGGCAATCTGTTCCATTGGTTGATTGTTCCCACTGTCAAAAAAAATTCTTATTTCTAGGTTGAATCTCTCTTTGACCAGTTTCTATCCATTATTCCTTGTCTGGCCTTCAGGTGCTTTGGAAAATAGGTTGTCCTCAATGGTGGGATTCAAATATGTGAACAACGGGTTCTCTCTGTGGCTGCCGCTTCTGGAAGTCCATTCTGGGCCTGGGTAACAAAAAATTAGCTACCGGTTCTGCTGAAGTGGTGCGAACTGGCTGAATCCCACCACTGGTTGTCCCCCTCCTCTCTGTGTCAGACCCTCAAGTATTGGAACACTGCTATCATGTCTCCCCAGTCCTTTTCTTCACTAGATTAGCCATGTCCTGTTTCTGTAACTGTTGTTCATATGTTTTAGCCTCCAGCTCTTCTCTGCACTTTTCCCAAAGTCTCAACATCTTTTTTATAATGTGGTGACCAAAACTGGTTGCAGTAGTCTAGGTGTGATCTTACTAAGGCTTTATAGAGTGGTATTAGTACTTCACGTGATCTTGATTGAATCCCTCTGTTAATGCAATTTAGGATTGCATTGGCTTGTTTGGCTGTCACTGCACACTGTTGGCTCATATTTAATTGATTGTCCACTAAGATTCCAAGATCCCTCTCATGGTTACTGTTATTAAGCCTGGTTTCACTCAATCTATATGTGTACATTTGGTTTTACTTGCCTAAGTGTAAGACTTTTCTCAACATTGAATTTCATTTTGTTAGATATGGCCCAGTGCCACAAATGGAATACTGCACTCAGTTTTGGTCACTATAATGTAAAAAAGATGCTGAGACTCTAGAACAGCGGTTCTCAACCTGTGGGTCACGACCCCATTTGGGGTTGAACGATTTCACGGGGGTCGCCAAACAACGCAGTCCGCCATTTTTCCCCCCTTTTCCTTAGCTGTGCTACTCCCTCTTATTCTATTGCCTTTTGAAAGCCAATAGAATAGACTCTCTTGAATAGAGTCTAATTCTATTGGCTTTCAAAAGCCAATAGGAATTGTCCAGGCTGTCTCTGCCCTGCTGAGCCCGCCAAAAGTCCCAGTCTGCAAACGGTGCTGCAAGTTGTCTGCAGCGAAGGCGAGCTGTGTAGAAGTTTTTACCCCTCCCTGCTGAGCAACTACTAAAAATGTAAGTAAAAGAGGGCCAGGGATGGGAGGTGGGAGGCCGGCGGGCGCAGGGAGAGTTGCTGGCACGCATGGGGCCCGGCGGGTGCCTTACCTCCCTTGGGCTGGGCCAGCTGGTGACCCAGCCGGTGGTCACCCTGCGCCGTCGCTGCCCCTTGCCAGCTACGCCTCGGCCGGCGCAGGGGGCGGCACCACGCAAGCGCGGTGCTCCCGGGCAGGAAAAGTTCTCGACTTATGACTGGTTGGGAAGTCCTCAAGTTACGACCGGTTGGGAAGTCCTCAACTTACGACCAGTTGGGAAGTCCTTGACTTACGACCGGTTGGGGGTCGCGGCATTAAAAAGGTTGAGAACCACTGCTCTAGAAAGAGTACAGAGAAGAGCAACAAAGATGATTAGGGGACTGGAGGCTAAAACATATGAGGAACGGTTGCTGGAATTGGGTATGTCTAGTTTAACGAAGAGAAGGACGAGGGGGAACATGATAGCAGTATTCCAATATCTAAGGGGCTGCCACAAAGAAGAGGGAGTCAAGCTATTCTCCAAGGCGCCTGAAGGCAGGACAAGAAGCAACGGATGGAAACTGATCAAGGAGAGAAGCAACTTAGAACTAAGGAGAAACTTCCTGACAGTTAGAACAATTAACCAATGGAACAACCTGCCTCCAGAAGCTGTGAATGCTCCAACACTGGAAGTTTTTAAGAAGAGACTGGACAGCCATTTGTCCAAAATGGTATAGAGTTTCCTGCCTGAGTAGGGGGTTGGACTCGATGACCTCCAAGGTCCCTTCCAACTTTATTATTATTAGTATTAGTATTATTAGTATTATTAGTATTATCTGTATCATGACCCTATCATCTATTGCTGCCAACTATTCCTGCCAGCTTAGTATCATCTGCAAATTTGATAAGTTCCCTTTCTATTCCCTCATCTAAGTCATTGATGAAGATATTGAAGAGTACTGGGCCTAATACAGAACCTTATGATACCCCACTGCTTACATCCCTCCATGTAGATGTAGTACCATTAAGGACTACTTGTTGAATATGGTTTGTCGCTAAGTGTGTATTACTGCCCCCTTTGTAATGTGACAGTGAACTGTATACAATTTACAAAAAATATAGCCTGTAGCTACAGTTTTTTTTAACATAAAACCATTTGGAACTAAAATATTGTGATTTTAGTTGCATTTAATCAGATCTGTTTCCTCTTTTAGGCTTTTGCAATTCAGTGAACTAACCATATAGATGGGAAAAAACCCAAACCTTAGTATGAGAACTATCTGCAGGATGCACTAAAACTCCAAAATTCATAAAATTGTGGCAGTTAGAGCCTGGATGGTTTTGCATTGTGGAATACAAATACAAACACTTTATTTAATTCAGTCCAATTTACCATGTGCACATTCTTGAAAATAAACAGACCAGTTGTGTGCCCTGCATGGAGTTCTACTAGCAACAGACAAGACCAAACCCAGTGCTTGAATTAGCCCTACCGTTGTGGCTTTCTTTTCCTGTTTGTTTTAAACTCATGTGTAGCAGATAACAAAATCTTAACATGGTACACAGTTCTTAGGAGCTTTCTTTTGATTATTTAAGATTTCCTGCTTATGTTATTTTGAACATCAGATTTAAAAGACAGTGAACTATGACTACAGGATTATTTTGAATTATTCCCTTTACTACCTGTTCATTCCTCATTCTTTGAGGTAGATTTCATAGACCGAACTTAGTGAAACTTATTTCCAAGGCAGGAATTTACTTGTATTTATTGTCAACCTAGCAAACAAGATATGAATAACCTGTTAGATTAAGGAATATATGAAATAATTCTTAAAAAGATTATACATCCATAGTTAACAGGAAGAAAATCAGGTGACATATATTCAGTATTGTACAGAACCAAATCTTAAAAGGAGGAAAGAAAATATCTATCACACTCAATTAGATTGTTGATACTTATACAGTAGATGAACACCATTCTGTGATCTTACACATAGCTCTTCAGGAATAAGTTCCAATGGGTTCAATGGGATTTTATTCCATGTAAATATTTACAACATGGTGACCCACAGCAGTCCTATGGCTCCAAAATGGTATAGTCCTATGGCTCAACAAACTAACCCATTCCTAAGGGAGAAGACGAGTAATTGTTTGTTTTCCTCATCTGTGGCATTAGAAATGGGATCCTTTTCAGCTATTAAAGAGCTGCATTCTGGAAAATTCTAGGGCTCCATGAGAATTTTATGGAGTTCTATCTCTCTACAGTATATATAATATCTTTATGTATCTATATCTGTACACATATGCATGCACACACACACACACACGCTTGAACATAGCCATATGCAAAAGAAAAAAAATCACAATATATTGACAGCTGCGAGAACAGCATTTGCCCAATATTGGAAAAATCAAAATGTACCATCTGATGAGATCATAATTAGGAAAATTCTAGAATGTGCAGAAATGGACAGACTAACCCTAGAGATTAAAGAGAAAGAAGACTCAGTTTATTTTAAAACATGGGAATTTTTTTATCAATGGTTAGCAAAATGAGTTAATGAAAAATGATTGTGAAATGTATTAAGATGATTGATGTTTTTTAATTAATTGACATGCTTTATAATTATTGCTATTTTTGTTGACTACAGGTACTTATTATTATATTAACTATTTCCACTGAATACCTGTATCGGGACGATAGTTTGTTTGCTAAAGCTTGGAATGTCATTGGGGGCAAACCCATTGTTGTACCTACCCCCATCCCTACCCCCATCCCAACCCCTTCCCTGAACCCTACCCTGAATCCCATTACCTATATCGACCCTCTTCTTCCCTTACCTTTACAAAACTTAATAAAATATTGTTTAAAAAAATCACCCATAGCTATCATTTTTGTAGATCAGGAGTTCTGGGATTTTTGTTGTTGTTGTTTGATTTGATGTTTCTTTCATTACTGTTTTCCTTTCCTTGAGCTACCTTAATCCCTGAGTAAGTAAATCCCACATCATATCATTTTCTAGTCACTTGAGGTGAAGGGTTTTAATCCACTGAAATCCTTTTGCCACAAATAACTGGAGAAATTATGAAACAGTAACTGGTGGACATTTTAAAAAATGCTCAGGGAGAAATGGTAACTTGGGGAAAGAAAAGCAGTAATTAAAACTTTTTCTGCTTGGTTTCAAACTAGTAAGTTTCTATCCACAAGGGAAATGTTATAACCGCTGCATTGTTGTAGTATTGCAAGGAAAGATAACTCTACAAAATATCAGAGAGCAAGAAAGGAGTTTTAAATTAAAGCTGGTCATTGCTTATACCTCTACAGGTAGGGTTTGACTGTTGTTAACCACCTAGGGTTTTATTGTGTGAAAATATCAATAGATAGCCTAAGTAATCTTCAAGTTTTTCTAGCTTATTGATGAAAGTCATAAGGCAAACATATGCATCTGATAAGTAACACAACGCATAATTATCTCTTGAAATGGATTTTTTAAAAATCTATTTAAATCAACTTTCTAACATATTTACCAGCTTAACTATTCTTGGGTATCAGTTATATCATGTGTATTTCACTTAAAAATATTTTTCATGCCAGCCGATTTTCAATTCTCGATCATAACCATCAGGACATTTACTCATATTTTTATTTCTTCTCCTTTATCCTTTTGCCTCTTTTTGATTGTAGAAGAGATGCTTATTCTAAAATAATGATGATTCACTGCCACTCTATCTGTAAGCTATTTTCTCAGATTGTTTAAGAGTATGTAATTCACATACAGACAGCAATCCCATTGTGGACGTTTTGTTAGACTCTCTTGCCCAGGAACCTTTCTCCTCCTCTAAGGCATTTAGAAGAGCGTTTTAGCCTTACAGCCACTCTGAAGAAGCTGCAAAATGCCCAGGGCTAATCAATAAGCTTCAGAGCTGAGGAAAGATATAGTTCTAGACATCAGATGTCTAGCATATATCAGACTGTGTTGTGAAAAGGAATAATAATTTAAAGACAGCTCAAAATACTTTTCTCCAATTATTTTGTTCCACCCTCTCCGCAGAAAGAGATACGCTTCTTTACAGATTTTAAATGAAGCCAGACTTATCTGATTTAAATTATTGTTTCAATAGCAATTTGGAATGCCAAGTTAATTGTAATAATTGTGTTAAAGGGCTGTTAATTGAAAGATGTCAAAAAAAATACAAAAAAATATATGTGCATGATATATGTGTGTATCTCTTGTTAAGTAAATACAGCATATAAATTACATGTGTGTGTGTGTGTGTGTGTGCGCGCACACACACACACACACACACACACACACAAAGCAAAAAATCCTGGATTCTTTTAATAAATTATTCTACAAGATCTGACCTTCCTATATACTTCTACAAGGCAGGAGTCCTTTGAAATTATTCCATTCGTCCTAAGATGATGGATGTAGCCTCTTCTAGTGATCTTTATTGGATGTAATTACAGTATATGTGAACCAAAAATGGTTAAAGATGGCAGTCACTCAGAGAAGCATGCTTTTTCAATCTGCATTTTAAGATTTGACTAAGAGAGAACCCTTGCCAGGTAAATAATACTGAAACAGAACAATGGGCTGACATGGCGTAAGGCAGCTTCCTATGTTCCATCAGTTTAAGTGAATTGAATGTTGGCCAAGCATGATTAAATCGCACTTTAATTCATATTATGACTGTGTTCATCTAGACTAAGAATCAGAATGATGTGGTTTCTTTGGATTTAGTTTTTTGTAGTGCATAAACTTAGTTTATGGTTCTGTTACTGCCTTTGTCCACTAATTCTACAACACAGAGTACGAGAGTGATGTCTACCAATAGAATAGAACAGAGCTGGAAGAGACTTTGGAGATCTTTTAGCCCAGCCCCCTGCTCAAGCAGGAGAATCTAAACCAGTGGTTCTCAACCTTGGGGTCGCGACCCCATTTGGGGTCGCGTGACCATTTCGCAGGGGTTGCCGGGCACCGCCGGCCGCCATTTTGTTTTTTTATTTTTATTTTTTTTATTTTTTTTATTTTTTTGGCGCGCGCGCCGCGCATGCACAGATCCGCCCATTGCACCAAAAAAAAATTAAAAAAAAATAAAAAAAAAATAAAAAAATAAAAAAAATAAAAAAAAAACCAAAATGGTGGACCGCGACGGGCAGATGCGCACATGCACAGCGCGTGCAATGGGCCGATCCATGCATGTGCAGATACGCCCATCGCGACCGCCATTTTGTTGTTTTTTTATTTATTTTTATTTTTTTTTCTGGCGCGCACACGCGCACGCGCGCGCACCCGGGTCGGGGTCGTGGCGCGCATGGGCGGGGCAAGTGGGGTCTCAACCTGAGAAAGGTTGAGAACCACTGATCTAAACCATCTCAGACAAGTGACTGTCTAGTGTTTTCTTAAAAATCTCCAGTGATGGGAGTGCCCACGATTTCTGGAGGCACTGTTCTGTTCTACTGGTTAACTGTCCTCACTGTGAGGAAGTTTCTCCTTAATTCCAGGTTGCTTCTCTCTTTGATCAGTTTCCAACCATTGTTTCTTGTCCTGCCCTCTGGTGCTTTGGAGAATAATTTGACCCCCCCTCTTCTTTGTGGCAGCCCCTCAAATGCTGGAATATTGCTATCATATCACCCATTTCTTCTTTTCTTTAGACTAGCCAAACCCAAGTCCTGCAGCCATTCTTCATATGTTTTAGTCTCCAGGCCTTTGATCATGTTAGTTGTTCTTCTCTGAACTTTTTCCAAGGTCTGAATATATTTTTTGTAGTATGGTAACCAAAATTGGTTGCAGTATTCCAGGTGTTGTCTCACTAGGGTTTTATAAAGTGATATTAATACTTTGCATGATCTTGATTCTATGCCTGTTTTGTACTGTTTTGTACTGGTCCATTTACAAGCAATTAACAATATTTTCAATTGTGAGAACATTCCCCATCACTTAAATATAGAATGGACAGAACTGATAAACATTTTGTCAAAGTCTTCCTGCTACCAGTTAGATATCAAATATGTTTTTTCCCATGAATTTCTCTGCTTTGAAGAACCAATCCAATTATGAATGCAAAGATTCCATGTAAGAATAGACGAGAGCAGAAGGAATGGTTGTGACTTAATGGATATTAGATGCTAATAATAGAAGCATTCTTTGGTCTTAGAGAAATAAAGAATGTTAACTTCACAGGAAGTTGTCTAATCTCTAAATCAATTTTTCCCATTACCCTTTTCTCCATTACCATGTCACAGTTTTTGATACTGCAAGAATAGTTATTAATCAATCTAACTGAAGCATTTCTATGCCATGATCAAGGAGATTAGACACTCTTGTAAATACACTGAAATAGGATTTCAGTAAAGCTGCTTATCTTTTCCATAGTAACAATTACCGATTACCTGCCTAAATAATTAGGATTAACAAAATTTGCCATCTCCTCTACTGGTATCTTTCTAGTTTTCTGAGAGACTTCAGGAGATGTAACAAGTGATAAGATGCCTTGAGCAATGAGGAAATAACACCAGAGGTAAATATGGCTAATTACTGGTAAATTCTCATAATTTAATTATTTGGTGACAATGAAGGTGATAAAATGTCTAGTGATCTCTGCCCATATTCCATCTGCAGATGTCAAAGGCATCAGGGTAAGGATGGCTGAGATAAGGATGTATGTAAATGGAGTGTCACAATCATTTTGAAGTTGATGTACTGATTATCGATAGGTTTTGAGACCCAGTTCAAAGTGCTGGTTATTATAATATTTAGAAATCCATACATGGAGTGGTGATAGAATGCTTCAAGGACTTTCAGTCGAATCATTAAAAGGAGATTTGCACTGAGTTCCATCACAAGTCAAAAGAGCATCAGCCAGAGCAGTCTTTTCTGCTACAGCCTTCACATTGAGGAACAAATGTCCCAAAGTATACTGGCCATTATCCTTCTATCATTTTGGAAGGTGCTCAAACCTTTTTTTTCCTTTTCTTTTTTGCCAAAGGGCCTTTGGCCGTCTATAAACTTGTGGGTGACTATCTAATTTATTGCTTAATGTTTTTAATGTGGTTTATGAGGAGGGCTAGTTAAGATTTTGTTTGTGCACAGATAATCCTGCAAAAATTAACAGTTGTACAAATTTGTAATAGGAGAGATAATCCCTTACATATGGGAATTAGGCCACAAGTGAATTCGGATTGTAAATGTCAATATTGTTTCCTTTTAACCTTAAATTGTGCCCAGTGATCAACTGGCAAACATTTATCTAACATCATTTAGCATTTTGTTTGCAATGTCCAGATACTTTTCAAGGTTAGCCCTTCATACAATATATTGTTTCACTGATAAAAAGGCCAACCACAGAATTTCCAGTGAACCAGGATTCTACAGTATACCACCTTGGGGAAAACTGGGAAAGAAAATATCTGAATACTGATATTAACACTGAATTTTAAAGATTATATCCTATATAAATACTAAAATATAACTCTAGCAGTAACCTGCAGTATAATAGCTACTCTGTTATATTACTCTATATTCTTCTTTTTCTTTCATTTTGCTGATTTTATAGAAATAAATTGATGGTTACCCTTCAGTTTTTGTTTTAGGTAGTAAGGCCTGCATCCAGATCCTAACTTCTGTTGCAACAGAAGGCTATATGCAAATTCCGTAGCGTTGGTTTTTAATAGTAAGAGATTGGAGCTGAGTAGCTTATAGACTTTTGTAGACCCATGACCCAAAGAAGCCCTTTTAAATACTTTTATATACAATAGAGTGTCAAGCTTGAAGAAGCCTCATGTTTCAGCCATTTCTGTTTCTTGGCTTGCCTACAGACCTAGCGGGGAGGGGAGAAGAATGGAATGTCGCCTTGCAGGTGGTGAGCTGCTGAGCCTGAGAACCAAGGTCATGCAAGATATTGTTGATTTATTGTGGGGTTTGGGGTTTTTTTGCCTCCAAAAGAGGTACCAGGTCCTATTTTCAGGGGATGTCTTTTATACCTGCCTCCGGCACCGACAGCCCCACCCAGCTGGTCCATTTCTTCTGTGGCTGAAGGAGCAGCTGCATTCTGGCTTGCATTTTGCAGTCAGGCCTTTCCGGAAGGACTGAGAAATGCATGTCTGGCTGTAGAAGACACCGCAGAAGAAGTGGGCCGGCGAGGAGAGGCCTAGCTGCAAGGTAAGTGAGTGTGGGGCACATAGGGCAGCTGCAACCCCACCCTCACCCTAGCTTGATTTTTAGGTGTGCGCCTCGCCCCAAAACTAGGACTTATTTTCGGGGTAGGGCTTACTTTCAGGAAAACACAATAGAACTAAAGACTTTTTCTCGTAATAATTGTCTGAAGCTTAATTGGGTGTGACCTGCACTGTCAGGGGGGAAGGGAGTTTTTATACTTTTAATATTCTGCTTTGGCGCCAAATAGCTTGTTTTCCTTTCATCTGTGCTAATATGATTTGCTCATTAGAGTTTTGCATTAGAGATTGGATCGTCTCAGCTATGCTTACTTCATTGGGTTTGTCAGTCGGAACCTTGACATAGAGTGTTCTGTCATTTTGAAATAGGAAACAGATTAAAATTGTAGTGCAAACACTATAAAATGGATAATACCACAAATTCAGATATTTCAGTTTATCCTATGTGAAACTTTACTACAATTTTGATGGTCGTCATCATGATGATCGTGATCATCATCATCCAGTCTTCATCTCCCCACTAAAATAAAAATAAAAATTAAGGCACCAAAAAGTTACTCAAGTTTTTCTAAAGTCTTCCTGTATTTTGAATAGCTGGGACAAGAATCAGTGAAATGGGGCTTTATTTGCATACATAAATACATTTGCCAACAATAAGACACAAGAAGAAAATTCAATTTATACAAGTGTAATATGAGCACATTTTAAAAAAGACGCTTAATATGATATTTACAAATTATATAAATAAATCCTTATTCAAAAAAAGTTAATTGTTTACCTTCCTGGGTGTACCAAAAATGTTTATTGATGAGTAACATCCCAGATCGTAGTATAAAACATTTGCTTGCATACATTAAAAAGGAGGTGATACAAAGAAATAAGAAAAGTATGTGTAAAAGTTTTTAAAAAAAGAGAAAAAAAATGGAAAAATATTTATATATAAATATATAGAAATGCTTGATATTTCAGCTTTCAAGAGGCCTTCTGCAATAGCTTTAAAAACAGTATTTGTCTTGTGAAAAAAAAACCCTGTCAAGAAAAGTCAGTGTTAACAAAAGAAATAGCCCCTTTACATTTGATCATATATGGCAGAGAAGATACCATTAAAAAAGATCCAAGAGAAAACAGAATAATAGCACATCAGTGGCCAGCCACAAGCCCTTGTACAACATTTTACTTAGAGGCAGCACATCTGTAACAGACTATACACATCCTTCACTGAAACAGCAATTGAAAGGAATAAAGTAAACAGTCAAGGGGAACAGGAAACCATGGTCTTCCTAATCATCTTAGATAAAATTAATGCTTTTCCCTCCTTTCCCCCTTCATCATTAATACCAATATAAACACTCATAGCAACTACACTGATTTATACACACTAACAACATAGATGTTGGACAACTGGTACTGAATGTGATGAATAAGAAAAAGAGAGAGGGGGAAAAAATTGACTGCCGTTTCTATATAGACATACGAAAATATAAAGCCATGTATGTTTTCAAAGTGCCATGAATATTGAGTTCAGGTGACTTTTCTCCATCCCCTATTATGATTAATATCACATGAAATCACTTTAGGGATTGCTAGTTTCCTCACTCTGATCATGAACGTCTCCTTTTGCTGCTTTGGTGAGAATATCCATCCATTTCATTTGCAAGTCTTCATCTTCAGCACTGAAATATATTGTTTGCTGGGACTGGCAAAGTTTGAACACATATTTTGATTCAAACTTTTCACTAGAATGTGGAAAGTCAATCTCATATCCCAGCAGGGGTATGCTGCGTGGTATGCGTCCATCCTACGTGCAATCCAGAAATAAAGAAAGGTGTGAAAATTAGGAAAAGGTTGAGCACAGGGATGCAACAGATCAACAGGGCCAATGATTTGGAAAGGAAGTGGTTTGTGAGTAGGTTTTTCACATCTGCGGAAATAAAAAGCGTTTTGGAAGAACAGTTGCACAAGTTGGCTTCCATTAAAATTGGGACACAGAAGAGGAAGATGCTGCTATTTCCACATGGTACCAAAGATTGTAGTGAGTTGGTCTTCCACCCACAGGTTTTTAGTTTGCTGGGAAAGGAAAGTGTTTTTTCTGCATATTTTGTGAATCAGCATATTTCTCTTTAACATTCTAGTGTAGACATCAGAGAATGCTCTAAAGATACAATAGCTTTTACTGCTATATAAATCCCATGTATTTCTAGTAAATGTGATTTAGCTTTTAAGTATGCCTGAGCTGAGGAAATCTACTTCTTTCATGCATGATCAAAACACATTCTCAGCAATTCTACAATTGCATGGATCTAATATTGAACTTTACAAATCCAAGGAAGATTTAAAGTCACGCTGTCTTAAAATGCCTTGTCATATTTTTCTCTTAATCTTGGAGAGGATAAATGTTTTTCAAGATTAAAAAAAATCCCCCAAAGTATTTATTTGGAAAAAAAAACTTTATTCGAGACTAAGGCAAACAAATAATTATTGTGTGCCTTGGTTGAGAAAATAAGAATACATGAAAGAAGAAAAAGACTTCAGAGACTTTGACTAAATTCAGTAAAGTGCTATTGTGGTTGAAAGCAACCAAGCTAAATGCTTTCACCTAGGATTACCTAGCCTTTGGCACTTTGGGCCTGAATTAAAGCCGGAGGCGGTAGACTCCTGAAAATTACAGGACAGGTCTACTATACAGTACTATCCTCAGTACGATCTAGCCTACTCCAAGTTTCCGTGTGAGTCTCTGCTCAAGGCACCTCTGACCTTCCTGAAAGGAAAAAAAACCCCCAGAGAGGCAAAATGTACAAGGATAATTGGCCACCTTCTCTGAAGGCAGATCATGCACAACAGAAGACACAGATCATATTGGATACAAATACAGGAAGGCCTAACACAGTGGTGGCGAACCTATGGCACGGGTGCCAGAGGCGGCACTCAGAGCCCTCTCTGTGGGTACACACGCCGTCGCCCCAGTCCTAGGCCTTCAGCTGGGTTTTATAAAACCTTTTCACCTCTGCCATGTACAAAAAAAAAAGGTTCAATCAGTCAATTTCAACTTCTCATGGGAAAAAAAAGATCTTACAAAGTTGGAATTGATTGATTGAACTTTTTAGTCCCACCCAGTCTGCCATTACCACTGCAGCCACGCCCACCCAATTGGCCACACCCAGCCAATGGGCCATACCCACCCGGCACTCCATGATGCATAAGTGGGTTTTGGGTTGCAGTTTGGGCACTCAGTCTCTAAAAGGTTCACCATCACTGGCCTAACAAAAAGAATGATTGGATAAAGGTGTAAATATTTTTGGTGCATACCTTGGCCTGCCAGCAGATTAGTACATTTAAGCTGAGAGCTTGAAAATTACCAGTCTAACTTATTTTTTAGTAGTTGCAATATTCTGAGGTATTTACCTGGTTTTCTCCTTGGAGATATAAGACAAGAGGATCTGTCTTAGGAATGGTGACCCACACTTTACACCAAGTCTTTCCTTTCTCATGAAAAAGGAGGTGGCTATTGAAGAGACTGTTTTCTGCTCCTAATATGCTTTGTTTCTGATAAAAATAATAACAATATATTTACATTCTCATCTGGAGGTATTTAGAATTCATTATATACACTAATTCATCCTGATTTAAATATTGGCTCACATATAGCAAATGTGCCCAGAAGAATGAGTTACCAATGAATCAAACTTTAAATATACAGAAGTTTAGATACCTTTTCATATAATCTGAATAAGATTATTGCTGCAAACTTATTGCTGCAAAATTTCACTTGCACAATAGAAACTGAGAACAATTATTAGCATGTGAGAAGTATTAAAATAGTTTGTGAGAGATAGAAAATTAATGAGAAATTGTGAATGGAGTATAACACTGCTGGAGGAATAAATGAAAATTCCCAATTGTCATGGGAAAGGGGTTTATTTTTCCATACTGGCTTAGAATACTGGGAATGGTTGGAAGAAATGACAAAAATAGGACAACCAACAGCAAGGTGGATCAACTCAGTTATAATGGTCATGACCTGCTAAGAAACCAGGTTAGAAATAGATTGTCATGGAGAAAATTTATTTAAGTGATTGCTAGGAGCGGAATATAAATCGATAGCATGTAATCAATCAATCAGTCCAGCCATATATGGATACTAACAAAATAGAGGATACAGTGGGAAAATACCCAGCTTCTGAGGTCATTCTGTTACTGATAACAAGATCTGAACACTTGAGCAAAGAAATTACAATTTCGTTCAAAACAACTGAACTAAAATTCATTAGGATATTTAAAATACTTCTTACAGATTAAATAGAGACCAAGACTTTTTATGTGCTAGTATTAAAATAATCCTTATGCTAAGTACAATATGAAATAGGTCTCCCCTATACCTCCAGTGTTGATCTAAAATATTGGGTTTTGTGTCATAATATACAAATTTTCATTTCAATATAAAAATCAATAATGATTAAGAACTATGGATATAAGAGAAAGGAATAATGAAATTGTCTGAAATACACACAAACACACACACACACACACACACAGAGAGAGAGAGAGAGAGACAGACAGACAGACAGACAGACAACAAAACCTTACCACCAAACTGTTTCAATAAATCAAAGATAGAACAGGGGTACTTTCCTTGATGACTTAACAGCCAACCAATCAACATCTAATATTTACCAAACCAGACGTTTACAAAGATTAATACTTAGTGTTATAAGTGGTGATTGTTTATTAATAAGATCTTATGGCTAATGTTGAACATTTTTAATATTGAAAAAGCAGACTGAATATCTACCTCAGGTTATTGAATTACTACCTCAGGATCTAGTATTAGGGACCACACAGGTCAAAAAATGTAGCAGGTGTATAGTAGAGGCTTGAAATGAGGAGTGAAGAATGTATCCCTATTGTTGTATGTTATGTTCTACGATGATCGCTTCTCAAGATTTTGTGTACAATGCTGATTGTTTTAATAAAGGAATTTTTTATTAAAAAAAAAAAGCCACACACAATAGGCACCATATACCATGTTTCTCTGAAAATAAGACCAGATCTTATTTTTTTTTCCTCCAAAAGAGGCACCAGATCTTATTTTCAGGGAGTGTCTTTTATACTCAACTCTGGCACTGACAGTCCTGCCCAGCCGGCCCACTTCTTCTGACCAAAGGAGCAGTTTCATTCTGCAGCTGCATTCCGGCCTGTGAGCCAGTGAGGCCTTTCTGAAAGGCCTATGAGCTGAGTACCGAGCTTTGGATTCAATCCATAGCTCGGTTCTTGGCTGTAGTGGCCTTCCGGAAAAGCCTATGACTGAGAAATGCAGCTTTGGCTGCAGAAGACGCGGCAGAAGAAGTGGGCCACTGAGGAGACGCCTGGCTGCAAGATAAGTGGATGTGGGGCACGTGGGGCAGCTCCATACCCCCCCACCCTAGCTTGATTTTTAAGTGTGTGCCTTGCCCCCAAACTAGGGCTTATTTTTGCGGTAGGGCTTATATTAGGCCCACCCTCAAAAATCAAACTAGGGCTTATTTTCAGGGTAGGTCTTACTTTCAGGAAAACAGTGTAAATACCACACACAGAATAGCCCAAAACTTCTCTCTGCTAGAGAGAAGTTCCTTGAGGGTGGGCTCCAGCAAGAGTCTGAAAGCTCAGAAGACAAAACCACCGGTCCCAGTGACCAACCCAGATTGGATCCTGCAATATTATTCTGAGACACGTATATTCGCCTCCATTTGCAACATTAACACATTTTACACCATCATAATTTGAGAGAAAATTAGTAGAAAATGTCCTATGGATGATATATATATAGCTTCATCAATGAATTCCTAGGACACAGTGATAAACCTTGGAAATACCACAACAAAAAAGGAACATCTACTATTACATATTTTTTTCAAAAGACTCAAAAGTCCTGGAAATAAGTGTACCAAAACTTCTAAAAAAATTCTGAAAATAAAATTCAAATTAAAATCATGAATATTTATTAGTTATGACCTCACAGAATATAAATGAAAAGCTTGTCAAAT
Source organism: Bothrops alternatus (assembly GCA_034064705.1). NCBI lineage: Eukaryota > Metazoa > Chordata > Lepidosauria > Squamata > Viperidae > Bothrops > Bothrops alternatus. The sequence goes on along the minus strand of JARGCV010000007.1, from coordinate 20,413,157 downwards.
TATTAAAATATGTGCTGAGAGCAGCAAGAATCAATTTAGCACAACACTGAAAAAAAGAAACCTTGCTATCAATAGAGGACTAAAAAATGGGGGGCAAATGCAGCAAAGGAAAAAAATTACTATATATTCTTAACAAAAATCTAAGCAAGTTCAAGCAGGAATGGTTCCTTTATATATATCATAAAGCAAGGCAAGCTAAGACACGCAGAGTATGGTTTTTGAAGAAAAAGTGAAACTGCTTTAAAAATTGTCAACCATGAAATGATCCAAAGAGAAATGAGTAATAATGTCCAAAATAAAGTATAAAAATATTCAGGTAGCAGTTAGAAGCTGGGGGGGGGGAGGAGAAGGGGAGAGAAAGAGAGGGGCTACTAGAATGCTTTTTCCTATTATTTTCTTTTTTCTGTATGTTATGTCTTTTAAAAACTTTTTATAATTTGATTTTTGTTTCAACCCTTGCTCTAATATAAAGTTTATTTTATGCATGTACACATATATCTTTTCCCTTGTCTTTATTTTGCTTTTTGTTGTTTTTTTCCAATTAATAAAATATAACTAGGAAACAAACAATGAAAACGGCTTTTGTTGAGGCAATCAGCCAGTTTATAGTAAATTAAACATGATAAATATACCTCCGTGGTTATTTTTTTCCTTTGTTCTCCTGCACCTTCGGTCCCTGAGATGCACAGGTTTGCTGATGGCAGTTGAAAACAATCTTTGCATACCCGATTTTGGCGACTATTATCAGCAAGTGTCTTAAATTCAGAACATTTAGCACAGATAACCTGGATTAAAAAATAACAACAGTATAAGGAAAAAGTATCCTGATAACAGCATTGATTTCTGTTCTTGAAAACAATTAAACTGAATTGTAACACTAAGATTTTCAGTACCAATATCCAAGATATACTTACCTCCTGCTTGCTTCATTTACTTGAAGAATATTAAGGAATAATAACACCTGATGTTATTTTCTCTACAAAAGCAAACATATATAGATTTTCTTTTTTATTCAATGTTTTACAGAACTATTTGGCTATTTTTGATATTTCTAAAAGGTTTTCTGGAAGCTTATTGGAATATAAATTTTACAGAGACCATTTGTGAAAGGGCATTGATTGGTGCTTGGTAAATCTGACATTCAATCTCCATTTGCAATCTCTTCATTTCAATATATAAAACTGTCACATTTTCCAATGTTGAGGAACCTACTCCGAATGACGGTTAGCCTCAGGACTCGGGGAACAGCCAATAATCTGAGGCTGACTTCACCAGCAACCATCAGGAACAGTGTTGGGCAAATTACCTGGTGGAATTCTCAACTTTGAGTAGCCACCCAGCTTGAGAATTACCACAAATTTCGGAAGGCCAAGTAGTGATTGGATTCTTCAAAAACAATGGCAGCAATGATCTTAATTAAGCCATGTCTGGCAATTGAACTTCATCAGAGTTGTTTTTGGCTCTCTGTTGGAAATAACTGCTCCAATCTTGGATCCATTCTCTTGAGTATCTGGGTGCTATGTGTCACTTGAAGCTCAGTAATTTCACATTGCACCCTTCAGTGACACTTGAGCTACTTCTGTGTCTTGACTATGCTTCCACTACTGATTCTGCTTTGGACTCTCTCAGAATCTTTCTCTTTGTAAGCAGTGCTAGTATATGCATGCACATTCATGCACCTATGGTCTGTAAACCATTGCCTATAAGTGCTTGAAAATCAAGGTAAACTACTTGATCAACTCTGCCTGCTTGCTCAGCCGAGGGCAGGATAGACAGAGAAAACTATCAGGAGCCCCAATTTAATTCTTTCTAAACTGAACATGTTCTATTAAATATATCATTATTATTTACTGAACATTTTCAGGATCAATATAGCAGTTGCCAGTAACAACTTATTTTATTTGAAGACACAAATAACAAGATGGAACAATGTGATAAATTGCATTTAAAAGTATTTACATCCACTAACAAGTGGCTAATGAGCAAGGTTTTTTTATAATTTTTATATATATCAAACAGAATAAAAAGCACAGTATGGAACAGGAAGTGCCTCAGATTGATATTTTTGTAGTCAATGTTTAGCTCTATTGTTGCAATTTATTGAATCATACCTTCTGATGTTACAGGATATTTGATGACTGAAACCTCAATAAAATGTTTAACAGCCCTCATGCAAAACAAAACAAACAAACCAAAGACTCTCACTTTGAAAATAATAGCAAGTGTTTGAAGTTAGGATATACTGTATGTATGCAATATTCAAGCAAAGAGTGGGAAAAAATTGTGCAAAAATAATTCAATAATTTAAAAATGTATAATACATTAAATATATTAGACTTTGATGGCACCTTTAATCCTATTTCATATTTAAAGAAGAAAAGGGAAGCCTTTCTAAATATTTTTCTTAGTAATATCCAGCATGGAATTAATCCTTTGAAACAAATGACAGAAAAGACTAAAATGTCCAAATATAATTTAAGCACAAAAGTTGCATCAGTAGTTTACATGTTGAAATAAATTTTTCTTTGTACAGTATATAGACCATCTATATGTGTATCAAAAAGATCAGATGTCAGCTTTAGTAGTCACTGTGAATTTTCTGTCAGAAATGTCAGCTATAGGCTAATGGAATAGTTCACTGGGTGTAATTAAAGTGTTAGCTAGCATCCTAGTTCTCCAGCATAGAAGATAAAGAAACATGTACTTAAGTCATTTACATCTATAAAAAGATCAAATGAATCAGCTCACTTTTGAATCCTCTTCTCCATAGTTCATAAGACTAATGAAATACACCACACTTCTACTCTTTCTTATCCACCAGCCCTCCCTGCTTTAATCTGCTTGTAAGCACCATGCCTGATACCGCTGAAAGATATCTATTCTGTGAAGCAATGAAGTTCGAGATTCCAGTATTTGGCCTGCACAGTTAAAACAACTGGACTACAAGTGATGGAAAGAACTACTGTGCCCAAAAGCCTAGAGCAGAGCACAGAACCAGTCACTTTTCTCATATTGCTGAACTTTCAGCAATCCCAGTGAACATGGCTAAAGTGGGTGATACAGTTTAGCAACATCTGGAGGTTGGCAATTCTGAATCTTTCATCTAAAACAGCAACATGACACTGTATCATTGAATGTAACTAATAGAAATGTAAAACATTGAAAAGTCAATGTTCTCATGTATTAATTAGCTGGGTTTATAGTCTACCTTTTATCTGATAGTTAAAGAGAGCTTATGCATCGTGTGTGGTAGGTCTTGGTATTAGAGACACGGATTGTCCCAAACTCATGTAGTGAGTTTCCAGAGCTAAGAAAGGAGTGGTACCTGGGTCTCTGCAACCCTAGTCCTACACCTTAACCACTTCAACCTATTTCTCCTCTCTCTGTTTCATATAACAAAGGGGGCAGAAGCACATTCTTATACACAGCTGTTTTCACATCTTTGGACAAACATTAATTTTTCACTTCAGACCACATATCCACTATCTTTCTACCAGCATTTGAATATATGTCTTAGAACATTTACCTATCATCTTTGCCATTTTGATAAATATTCTATCAAGGTATGCAATTTCATCTGTTAGCTTTAGCTTTTTGCCGCCGATATATAATTTACAAATGCTGAACCCAAAATCCACGTGAAATACCCAACTTTCATTTTTCATAATTCATTTTCCAAACCATACTCTTTACTCCTTGTACAATCTAGCATTTGCTATAAATCATTCAGTTTTCAAGCAGCAGCATAGAAGCATCTGTATAGAAAAGTGTGTAGTCACATACCCAATCAACATATCTTCAGTGTCACCATAAGAATTCTCTATGCATGCATCCAAACATTAAACAAACAAGGAGACATCATATATGTATTGCTCTCTGCAAAATGTTGAGTCATTTGCTAATTATCCCATTTATGCTTATATATATTAGTTCTTACTGCACTTAACTGTATTCAGCAAAAAACTTACTAGTCCATATTTGGGTAAAATAATCCACAATCCAAGCCTATTTATCACATAGTTTCTCTGAGAATCAGTTTGGTGTGGTTGTTAAGGCATCAGGCTACAAACCATAAGTTTTAGAGACCATAAGTTTTAGAGACCATAAGTTTTAGTCCTGCCTTAAGCATAAAGCCAGCTGGGTGTACATGGGCCTGTCCCTTTCTTTTAGCCCTAGAAAGGAGGCAATGACAAACCACTTCTGAAAACCTTGTCAAGAAAACTGCAGGGACATGTTCAGGCAATCTCCAACAATTGCACATGGAATTCTCCAAGAATTTGTTATAGAAGAAAAAAAATGATCTCTTTGAATCCACAAACATACAATAAAGTTTCTTTCTCACATTCATACATTTTTGCAATGACTTGCTGGATAGCAAAATTCTAGCATGCACACCTCTTCAACAGCACAAGTCACACTGCACTTCCCAACCTTTCCTCACTGTCACTTTTCTTACTCTTCAGTCAGAGTTCTGCCAAACACCATCCCAGGTGCACTTAACAAATTAACCCTTGTGTAGCTTTTTGAGTTGATTTTTGTTATGTTTCCCTTTGCACAGAGGAACAATAACAATCCAGTCATAAGCCATAGATGCAGTCTTCATAGACATGAAACAAATTGCACAGCCAATCCCAAAAGCCATAGTATTTTACTCTTTTAAGATATACTATAAATTATACCAAACAAAAAATAAAAATGGAAATGGAAATTAACAAGTTGCATTTTTAAAAGTTCACAAAATCAATCAGAAGAAAAAAAAACAAAGCCATGTAAATAATTGAACATTACACAAAATAAGGATTAATTCACTGCCAGTGATAAGTACACTTATTTAATTTAATTTAATTTATTCGGATTTGTATGCCGCTCCTCTCCGAAGACTCGGAGCTATGAGTTAAACCATGTCTAACTGAAAATGGTAAAACGTATTTTTTACGTTTTCATATTTTTATGAATTCATATTTAAAAAATGTAAATAATGTAAAAATATAAAAGGAACGAATGTAAATGCCACTGATTTTAATTTGCTACTTGAAATATATATTTAAGATGTGTGAATTCCAAAACAAGAATTATATAATGTAGATAGGAGATATAAGCACTGACATATTTTCTTCTGGCGGGTGAGAGCACATGCATATTGAGCCCCTCATCAATCTATTTATATAGCTATGCCATAGAAAAAATATTGAAAGTTAATAAATTTGTAATAAATAATAGTATTTATTTTCTTAGCAGAATCTTGAAGACAAAATACACCCTATTTCAAAAGAATGTCATGACGTGTGTTGCTTTATTTTTAAACTGCACATGCTATGCACGATCAAAATTTAATCAAAATTAAATAATGAGGTTTTTATTCTAATACTCACTGCCCCACACTGTTTGCAGTGGTGTCGTCTTTTCGTAATGGAATTAAAGCTTTCACTGCAACTTTTGCAAGCTTGTTTCTCTTTATCCCTTTTTGATTTTGAAGATTTTCTGCAGCACTCAGGCTGGAATGAAAAATGAAATTTAGAAAGATCACTACCAATCAGTAAAATGCAGCTCAAGTCCTATCATATTATCTAATATCAGTAAGTATATATATATATTTAAACTATGCAAAGAGTAAAAGTGCAATAAAGTTATCAGGATCCGAAGTTTGTTAGACTGATCACTTTGAAAATAAAACATTAAATAAATTCTGACAAAGGATGGAGTTTCTAAAGCATACCTAGTAGCAATTTCAGATTTTCTGTAAAGTCTATTTACATTTTGTCAGTCTCTCTCTATCCTTCCTGATATATGATCCACTTCATCTTTCAGAATCTAGATCTCATGCTGTAGAAAAAATGATGCAGAAAAATTGGGACAACTCGTGGAAGTCTTTAGCACCTTCGGTTTTCTTTATACTTCTTAAATTACTGCGGGACTGCCTAGATAGCATAGACACTTAAGAGAAGCACAAAGGTTCTTCTGAATCTTTAGTATTCCATAAGATCCATCACAATAAATATTTTTCCTGAATTAAAGCTTGTCATATTAATATATATTTCGAAAATCTCTGCTTCATGGACAATGAACAATGATCCAGTGCTGGAGAAGCAGGCAGACTTGACTGGACAATCAACCCAGCAAGGATCTGGATAGTACATCAGCCTCAACTCTAGGACAGAAAATCCTATTATGACCCCGTGTATTGCTGTACAAACATCCTGATGTGAAATCTTAAGACACTTGTCCCACTTACTGCTCAGCTAGCAGACAACATCTGCTAGGGGGAAGCAAGAGAAAAATACACATGCTGTCCCATCAGGGATAATTTTGGACATTGTCATAAGTGAAAAGGTCATCCCCATGTTTTCTCTGCTTGCAAGAAAAGCAGATTTTAATGGTGGATACAAACTCAAATCATTTCTTGGGTATGGTCTTCTAGAGCCTTTATAAAGACGGCCACTAAACTGGAACATCTAATGGGGAAGATATTTAAATATTATTAAATACATAAAAAATTAATTTTATTTAATTAAATGTTAATTACATGTATGATTATGTGAAATTAAGCTTGCTTCTTGTCCTGGTTGTCTTGTCATTGCCCACTTTGAATCCCCTTGTCTCTTAAACAAAGCTTACAACTTGAAAAAAAGAAAAGAAAGCTATTCCAAATGGATTATGAAATTACAGGAATATATAATAAAGTCTCATATATTTGACTCTGACATCAGCAAGTATTGTGGGCCCAACTGGCAAAAGGAAGCTCAGGACCATATAGGTTGGAAACATGCGGAAGAGGCCTTCATCCTCCAGTGGATAGACAATGGCTATGATGATGATGATGATATTTGACTCTAAAGACTGTTTCAGGCTTTTGAACATATTGGGATTTTTCATTTTAAATATAAGTCAACAAATTCAGCACAAATGCTTCAAGGAATAGAGGGCTATTTCCCACTAAGGCAAGGAAAGGCTGCAAATTTAAAAGCCGCAGCAGTAATAACAACAACTTCTATTGCTTTGGAATTAAAAAACAAAAAACTATTGAGGATCATTTACCAACATGTGTAATCCCATCTATTTTTCCCCCTGAACTTTACCACTTTCGTTTTCCAAACTAATTGTGGTCATATCTCAATGTGCAAAGTATTTTTTTTTTTTTAGCATGCTAAACAGCATGAAGAAAGTGGCTTCTGGTCTGCTAACTATTATCACCACCAAGTGGCAGAATTCACCTTTGCTGTACTGGCTAATTATCAAGCACAAGATCAAGCAAAAGGCAATTACTACATTCACATCAATATGTGAAAATAGGATGTTTCAATTTAACATTGTACCCCTCTTGTGCATTTTAAAGAGCACTAATTTTAACAGGATTGTATTTGGTCGTACATAGCCTATTCAAATAACATCATTATTAAAGCACAAGATCAAGCAAAAGGCAATTACTACATTCACATCAATATGTGAAAATAGGATGTTTCAATTTAACATTGTACCCCTCTTGTGCATTTTAAAGAGCACTAATTTTAACAGGATTGTATTTGGTCGTACATAGCCTATTCAAATAACATCATTATTAAATAACTGAGACAAGTGACATTCTAAAGAAAAACACTGATAAAACTGCAGCAGATCCAGAAGGCTGATGACTAGCTGACAATTCTTAAGTAATCTGTAATTAAAGTAAATATTCCCTTTCAATGAGTAGCAGAAGGGTGGGATTTAGAGGGAGAAAAAGACAGACATTTCTTTATCCCCAGGGAATACAATGCACAAAAACACTGTAAAAGTACATTTTCCTGACTGGGCCAGGACTGAACCCAATACTCAAAATGTCCTGAAAGAATTGGAACCAATAAGAGAAAGTGGGGTGCAAAAATGTTGTGGATGCATGAGGGAGCTTTTTTTTTTTTTTTAGTGTTTTCCTCTATTTGCACAGTGTTACTTTGCTTCCATTCTCCCATGTCCTTCTGTCTTGTTTAAAAACTAATGATTTTATGAAGCTCAGCCTCAAGTAACTTGATGTAAACAAATACATTATTTTCTCAAATCTTACTTTGCTGACTTTATTAAAATAAAAAACTTTTATTGGTTTTATTGTGAGTTGATAAAAAAAAAATCCAGTGTTGGTTCTATACTACCACTAGGCTCTTTAGAACTGTTTGAGTTTGGTAATTTTGATAAAAAGGAGAATCTGGAGCCACTTATTTAAAAGCTTAGTCTTTGGAAAGGGAGGCTTCCAGTATGGCCCCATTTAACTTCCAGGTGAGAGAATGGACATCTCCCCTTTCAAGGAGAAGTGAAGGCAGCATAACTTCCTGCCTCGCTGGACTTCATAGAGGCACTAAGATACCCCAGAATTCTGCAGATGGGGTGGGCATGCGCAAATCTTTGGAAGGATCAGGCAAGTTTATGCATGTGTTTGCAATAGACAGCATGCTGCTTCTCCATTATATACTTAGCAAGTTAATATTTGTATGGCTCAAATAACTCAATATATTTCTACTTCTTTTTACCTATGGCCACATCTGAAAAGCAGTAACTATTTTGTATCTATCTGCCATTCCTAACACAAATGAGCCTAAGTAACTGAGATCAGGCATAAATTGAATAGACAGCTGCCAACCAACAACTTCTGCGTGGTTAGAAAGAATGGGCTTTCTCCTACAGTTCAAGCCAAGGTTTCTTACAATAGAGCCAGAGGAATTCCGTAACTTCTTTTAGCCACATATTCATTTAAGTGATATGAATAAATATAAATAATTTAATAATCATTTATTAAAATGATAAAAACATATGAAGAATAGTTGCAGGAAAGACTACGGGTGACGTGATAGTACTGGTCCAATATCTAAGGGGCTGCCACAGAGAAGAGGGAGTCAAGCTATTCTCCAAAGCACCTGAAGGCAGGACAAGAAGCAACGGAATGGAATGGAAACTAATCAAAGAGAGAAGCAATCTAGAACTAAGGAGAAATTTCCTTATCAGTTAGCAGTTGATCAGTGGGATGATTTGCCTACAGAAGTTGTGGGTGCTCCAACACTGGAGCCTTTTAAAAGAAGCCATTTGTCTTAGAGTCTCCTGAGCAGAGGGTTGGACTAAAAGACCTCCAAGGTCCCTTCCAATGTGTTATTCTGTTAAATGTGGGATAAATTATAAACATGGCAGCAATAATTATTAGTGAAATTCAAGATGCACATTTTTTGGCTTAAAAATTGGCCTTGAGCAGCAAATTAAAAGTTATCTTTCCAAGTGGACAGAACAGTATCAAAAGTGGGCCTGAGGGATTTGCAGTGGAAACATAGGTTTTTCAGGGGGAAACAGATGGCTGCATCCATTTGGTCCATAAACTCCCCATAATATTTAAAAATGCCAAATTATAAAGGCTGAATTTTTGGCCCAACCTCTTCTACAGAAGTTTTGGGCAGTTCATGTCCATAGGCATGTGGCCTATGTAATACTCACGAATGAAGAGAACACTCCTGTATGTAACACTCCTGATCTAAATAATGTCTGAAGAATAAAGGAGTAGAAAATACTTTAAATATTGAAATATGATGGAATTCTCTCCCTTGAGGCAGAAGTCTCCACTCCAGTAGTTTCCTGCTGACTGCTCATGATTTTTCCACAGTGTGCAAATTTTATTTGCAGGTGTCATAGATAGTCCTTGACCTGAGGCCACATTTTTCACTGCTAAGCAAGTGGTTATTAAATGAGTTGTGTCTAATTTTATAACTTTTTTTGCCATGGTTGTTGAATGAATCACTGCAGTTGTTAAATGAATCACACAGTCATTAAGTGAATCTGCTTCCCCCACTTTGTCAGAAGCCAGCTGGGAAATTCACAAAGAGTAATTATGTGAGCCCAGGATGCTGCATCTGTTATAAATACAGGCCAGTTGCCAAGCACCCAAATTTTGATCCCTTGACTATGATGTTGTGGGAATGCTACAAAGGTTGTTAAGAGCGAAGACCAAGTTTTTTCAGGGCCATTGTAACTTCCAACAGTTGCTAACAAAATACTTGTAAGTTGAGGATTGGCTGAATCTGTTGTCTTGGTTTGCTTTGACTAAATAAAGGTATTAGTTATATATTTATTTTTTTTAAATGATTTAAATGCAAGAGGAATGAGTATGCCTTAGAAGAGTGAAATGCATATCTTTATCAAAATAATAAAAAAAAAATCAGGTTTCCCTTATAGAGGGTTGTGATAAAACCATTGTAATCCAAGGGGGTAGGTAATATTTCTGATTGGGCCTCTGGTGCTGGTATTATCTGTATTTGTTATTGCTCAGTTGGGGAGGGGAAGCTATCCTCTTAAGCATCCTTCTCTCTCTGAGGAAGTGTTGCCAGAGAATTGTGGATGAAGCGGTCCCAGAGACTATTTTTATGACACAGCAGTGCTTGTACACCACAAAGGCCAAAAACATTATTCTAAGTTGAGCTATCTTCACCCCAGGCAGCCCAACATCTTCAGCCAGCCTTGATTGTAGGATGGACATTCTTCTATCTCCAGGAAATGCCTCTTTTCTTTTCTGGTGGCACCTGCTACAACATTCAAGTGCAAATTATAAAGAGAAGGGTGCATTTTCCTCTCTAGTAACACTGTCTATTTATATGTAGATTTACACAGACTTAATAAGCTGATCAGTTACTAGGCGGAAACACAACTGATTAACTAGCAACAATTTCTGTTATCACATGGCAACCCTAATTATAAGGAAGTCTGCTACAGCTGAATTAGGCAGAGCAGTTTAGCCTAGAGTTAAATGGGGATTTTCATATGAAAAATAGTCTGGAATCTGAGCAACTGACAATTCAAAGCAGTCTGTGAGGCCTCTTTCATATAGTAGGTATATTACTATGGTTTATAGGATTTGCTTGAATGTGCAGCAAGCTGCATTTAACGAAAGTACAGGAAATTAGGGCTTATAGGTTTCATAAATCAGATATACGTTAACGCTTTGTAATAGAAAAGGTAAAGCATAATCTTTACTCATGGTAAAAATGCTTTTGTAAGAAAAATGGAAGGGGGAAATATGACTTATCTAAACCAGTTTCTGTTTCCTCCACATGCACAAACACACACACGTGCACTCACACACAGAGAGCTCCATTAAACAAAGCATTCTGACATCTGCTTTAATGAGGCATCGGTTTCACAACTGCTTACCCCTGCAGATGCGCTGCTGCTGCTGTCTGTTCCTGGCATGGATTCCATGGAACTGGTGCTCACTATCTGATAAGAGAAAGCCAAAAACAAACCAAAACAAATCAGTCGTGATATTAGATTTAAAGGCTTTAAGAAATTAAGAAATTCTAAATAAAATATTCAAAATGTTATATACTTAATAATATTTATAATAATGCAAACTTTTAAATGTTATATATTTTAAATGTCTACTTTGAATAAGTAAAATATTCTAAATATTTTATTTATTTGAAATAAACATTTAAAGTATATAACATTTTTTGAATAAAAATGTTTGGTCTAATGCAGGGTTCCTCAACCTTGGCAACTTTAAGACTTGTGGACTTCAACTCCCAGAATTCCTCAGCCAGCAAAGCTGGGAGTTGAAGTCCACAAGTCTTAAAGTTGCCAAGGTTGGAGACCCCTGGTCTAGTGGTTAAGGCACCAGGCTAGAAAGCAGGAGACTGTGAGTTCTAGTCCCACCTTAGCCATGAAAGCCAGCTGGGTGATTCTGGGGCAGTCATTCTCTCTCAGCCCAACCCACCTCACAGGGTTGTATGGTAGGGAAAGTGGGAGGTGGACAGTGTGTTGGATATGTTCGCTGTTATTTGTAGAAATAATAAAGGCAGAATACAAATAAAACAAATAAACAAATAAAAGAACCCTTTATGAGTCAGCCCAATGACCCCTTGTGTTGGCTCAAGTACATTGAGAAAGATAAGAACTACTGTGTCAGCACATCATCATACTTTCTAGTATTATCCTGACATTTGCAATTGACCTAGAGTGAACATCTGGCGCTATCAGGACCGTACAACAGTAAGCTAGAAAGATGTTTGAGGATACCTAAAATTGATTGATATAAAAATATGTGAAAGGCATTTTAGCTACTATAGAATTTTGTTCTTTTCACGTTTATTTATTGAGAAAAATGATTCAAAGCTACATATGTGGGGTGTGACCAAAGCATGTCAACCCTTGCTTTCAGTAACTACTGGGCAACTAAGTGCAACTAAATAAATGAACAATATTTTTTGACTCCTTTGCTTAACTGGGGCTCTTTATTTAGTTTTAGAATTTGTATGGAGAACGGATTACATGTTAGGTCATACTTATGCAGAAATGTTGAAAATTCAAAAGAGTTCAAAAATGTCTAGGCACCACTGTATGCATAAATTAACAATAACCTAGAATAAGTTTGGATCATTATCTCACCAGAGATCTATATGGGTCTCCCCTGATATTTCAAAAGTCTTTGAAAACTTAGTTGTTTGTCCAGGGTTGTATTCCCCAAAACCCCAAATATTTCCAAGTACTTTGGTTAGAGTATTTGTTAAACTCCTAGCAGGTTTTCCTTGGTATGTAATAGATGCGTACTTTTCTTCTGTTTTACTGTGATTAACTGTTTTACACTTTTTAAAATGTAGTTGGTCTAAAATCATTTGGAATCAGGCAACTGCTAAATCAAAGCAATTAATTAATTAAACAAAATTTAATTTAAAATTCCCATTTCTTACATGTTAGCCTTTTATTACAGCCCTGCAGGTGAAATCCAGACCTGTCAAAAGATCCCACTGAATATATCTGAACAGATATCATACAATATATCTTAAATGCTTAGATTACTTACTGATGAATCTAAGAAATGCTCATCTTCTTGAGAAAAAGAGTTATTAAAAGCCCTAAATGTTTCACTATTCTGTTTATGTTTTTCAATTGTTGCTTGGATGACCTGTGATAGTTTCAAAGAAAATAAGTAAAAACAATTTTCAGCAAAGTCTTAAGACCAAACAAAGCACACAACATTTTTCTTAAATTATCATTAATAGATGTCAATTGTTTAACAATTTTACCTTTTCAAGTCTAAAAATTGCAGATTAAAACTATTCAGAAAACAGAGTGTCTTGCAGATAATGGCTAAGAATTTTTGCTAATTGAATACAAGGTTTATCTGAATTGTTTAATGGAAAGAATGAGACAGATAATGGATCTTGAAGAAAGCAGCAGATTAGATTATAACTCAGAAACTATTTCCATTTAAAAAACTTAGGTTGTATTACTGAAATAAAGCATATACCAGGCTGCCAATGAAAATATAGTGCAAACTATGATTTCATGAATTTTAACCCAAACCAAGTATTGTGAATGCATCTTGCCTGCTCTGAAAAAAAACCCCAATGGTTTTTGAACTATTCTAAATTTCCAGACTGTGGACTTCAGTTGAGATGGAATGTCTAACAGATTCCGGCAAGGTGAAGGAACACAAAAGTACTGTTATGAAAGAGATACAGCTCAAAATAGAGGGGAGCATGAAAAAGGGAAAAATACTGCCTTAATTATAATCTAATCTAATCTTAGGTGAGTGTATAAATGGGATAAATAATATAATGAAATATATATTTTAATATGAAGTGTTTTAGGTTTATTTATTTATTTTTCATATCTTTGAATCACCCATCTCCATCACAGGTCTCTCTTATATTATTATGTCATATCATGTCACATCACATCCTGGCAGGTCATGTCACATCATATCATTCCGCCAGTTGTTAGCTATTGCAGGCTTGTTCTTTCCCATCCCTTAGACTTAGTTAGGCAAGGGACCGCCTCCAGCTCCTCCCACTCACCTATTCCATACCCCCTCCAATCTTTGTCCTTTTGGCCACCCTGTATCTATCCTTGCATTGTGGCAAGTAGCCCCAGAACTGCACAGCTCTGAGGCTACTTTCCATGCTGTGGTTTAGGGACTTCTTGGCGTACCATGGCTCTAGGGCTGCAAGAATCCCCTAAGCCATAGTGCAGTGTGAACTCACAGCCATCCTTGGAAGTCATTAGCTGCTCACTGCAAAAGCACAGTGCCCTGGGAAGACCCAGCTGCTCCAGAAGCATGGAGCAAAGTAAGAGAAAACCTTGATAAAATAGATATTACCTGAATCCAATCTTTCTTTTCATCTTCTGTCCTATAAAATTAGAACAAAGGGTTTGCCTTTCTTTTTATAATATCAATTCTTTGATAACCAGAGATAAATAATTTAATATATGGAATTGTTTTAATGTCTGAAAGGGATAAACTAGTGAACAAAACTTCACATCTTGTTAGACAGCCAGCTAAACCAAAGTCTCAGTTTGTTTCTTCTCCTGTACCTCTGTTCCTAGGCTCTGAAGAACCATGAAACAAAGAATTCCAGAGGCTTTCTGTCCCACTGTGCTTTTTCACTCAGAAATAATGCTGCCCTCCAGGTAGCCTCCACCTTAGAGTGCTCTGTGCACACCATACTGTCACCTCTTTAGGTTTCTTCTACTCATCATCTTTACCAATGAGCCGAACAAACCTGGCTCCATGGGAGGCCAGCCTTCAAGGCAGAAACATTTAGAAGTAACTAGTTGCTTCACTGGATCTTTGTCTTGTTGAAATTGCAAAAGAGGAACAAAAAAGGCTCAAGATAAACCCATTATTTCAGAGGGCTCCCCTGAAGCATCTTTTTGGCACTTTCCAATAGGAAAAGTAAGGAGTGTGTAAGGCAAGCTCTCCAATGCTTTGTTCTCCTCCCTCTCTCATGAACTATATGAAAGATGGAAGGCAAAGCCATGCCCCTGAGAGTTGAAGCCTCAAATATTTCTTATTCCTTGTAGTGGGATCTCCTCAGGAGCTGCACATTTTCATTGAGAAGGATTTAATCCTGACTCAATACTATTCTGCACTTGAACAGCACTCATTCTTTGCTGGGACTGAACACAAGATTATGACAGTTAATTGTCTAAGTAAATATAATATAAACAGGATGCATCAACTTTTTTCCTTGTAATATTTGCTAAGCATTACATTAGAAGTTTAGGATGGGAAAGGCCCAATTCAAAATAAATAAATATATTTAGGGGGGAAAAATAATCTGTACCTGGCTTGTAGCTCCAAGGATCTTTTCTTTCCTGTTATTGAAAAAGTATGGGTCACATTTTGCTTGACAATTTCCTGGACCTGGAAAACCAAAGCAACATTTTGGCATTTTTTAGTATTTAATTCTAATAATGATCAGACAAACCAATGTATTTCTCTCAATAGGAGAAGTTCATTCAGAAATGAATTCCTTATTAAAAATAAAACAATAACTATCTTAAACAAGACTAGAAATGCATGCATACACCAGAAACTAAAATCAAAAGAATCAGATACAAACCTGCAATCCTGCAATATCAATTTTTTCACGAACACTGAATTTCTGACCTATCAATCTCAGTTTTGGAACACAGTATAACACCATGCTGTTAAACTGCAAATAACAAAAAAGGTATTTGTTATGAAGTTATTCTTTACATAATTCTTTCATGAGAATACATATATGCATGCAATAGTGGCGAATACCTGTAGCTTGAACGTGTTTGTATGTATATATGTATTTATAACCAAATTCTTTCTTATATATCTTTTCATGAATCATAAAATACAGCTTCAGTAAACAGATATTGTATACTTTTGATACTTACTAGAAGATTCTAGATTCTAGAATTGGGAGATTTAGATGTACTTTTAGGGAACTTTTATCTTCATTGAAATTGTGCCCTTCCTTACTACCAAAAACAATCTGTGCACATTCCCTTTAGGGCATGTTCTGCACATGTACTGAGTTATTGTTTTATCTTTTATTTATTGTATTTCTATTTCACTATTCTCTAGGACAGGAGTGTCAAACTGCCAGCCCACGGGCCGGATGTATCACATGTAAGCTGTGCCCACCCCTGCTCCTGCAAAGGGAAAAAAGTCACGATACGTTGTGACACGTCATGTGACGCAGCAAGTTTGACCCCCCTGCTCTAGGACTTCAAGGCCCCTATACATGGGTCTCCCTAATTTGTTTTGGTAATTACAGCAGTCCTACTAGATACAATGATCAGCACAGAATCACTCAGTGAGCACCAGGTTTGAATGGAGACATGAATGTGATCTAAATTGCAACCCTACACTAAACTGCTTAAAAGTATCTCCAGGTAACTTCTTAGAACAGTGATGGCTAACCTTGTAGAGACTGAGTGCCCAAACTGCAACCCAATACCCACTTACGCATCGTTGGGTGCCGGGTGGGTGTGGCCAATTGGGTGGGTGTGGCTGTGGTGGTAACAGCAGACTGGGTGGGACTAAAAAGTTCAATCAATCAATTCCAACTTTGCAAGATCTTTTTTTTTCCTGAGAGAAGTTGAAATTGACTGATTGATTGAACCTTTTTTTTTTGTACACGGCGGCAGAGGCCTAAAGCCAGCTGAAGACCTAGGACTGGAGCGACGGTGCGCGTGCCCACAGAGAGAGCTCTGAGTGCCGCCTCTGGCACCCGTGCCATAGGTTCACCACCACTATCTTAGAAGAATTCATTTGATGTAGATAACTGTACCAACATTCTTCTGTTCTATCTTTATCCATATGGGAAATTTGATATATTTAGATAGTGCAGGATAACAAACTCCAGAATTACATTATGCTTCCTTATCTATCACTGACATTTAAATGTTCTCTTGACTGTATTTAATAATCTAAATTTAAATTTTATATTATTGTGAACACATGTATAACCTCACAATAGAGGATTCAGGGACAATAAAGTCTATTGCTGCAACATATATAACACTACAAAATTTGCACATGAAAAGAGTTTCTAGATATAAAAATAAGTAAAGCCTTGCAGATTATTTGCAAGTTTCTAATTTCTAGTCTGTTTTGTGCTAAAGTTGCAGAAGGGTTTATTTTGCCTATAAATGCACACCAAAATGCAGTTTATATTATGGCAATAAATTAGAAATGTAATAATGTGGACTGAAGTTGTTTTACAAATGGCACCCTGTTTTATCCAACACAGAATTCTGGCTGATTCCTGATTTGTTTTTGTCCCCTTTTCAAGATTCTTAACAATTGATCAAAGGTGACTTCCGGTTTCATCATGCAGCCACCATGGATGGTTGGGAGATCTGCTCTTTCTCCCCCATTCAGTTTTGCATCACTGGGGGCCCCTGAAAAGGGATGAAAATCGCCCCGGAGAGGCAACCAGCAAGGAGGAGCTTTTGAAGGATTGAAGGAGAGCAGCAACTTTCCTGAAGACCTGGCATTTTCCTCCAAACCGGCGAACAAAAGGACCAGCCATAGAAATATGGCTCACCCCTAGGCTGCTAACAGCCGAAGTCACATTAACATCTGGCAACTTCAAAGCAGCGTGGAAAGGATTGGGTGAGATCTGCCTCTCTTACATCCTAATTACTTAATTACCTGCATAAGCTGCTAAAGTACTTTCCCCCCTGTGGTGAGGGAAGAGGGATTTTAGCCCTCCCTCCAGAAACAGCGGCTATCAACCACTTGGGAGTTTAAAACATTGGGAAAAATACTGGGATCCTAATTGGAATTCTATTTTTTAAAACTGGTGGATTATAAGACTTGTAACTTTATGTTCTCTATTTTTTCTTCTTCTCTGATTTTTACTCTAACATTATTGAAGATTTGGGTTCTTTTTCTCCCCCTTACAATAGAGGGGGGAAAGAAAACTGAAAAGATTTAACTAACTCTGAGATGACATTTGCTGGCTAAATTTGAGACTGTAACCCGCTATTCTTTAAGAAAGACTTGTTGATTGTCTTAAAAACAGATAAGATACAAAGTAACCTTGAAGCACCAGCTGCAAGAAACTCAGCTCAGCTTTTTACTTGGTGGACTTTCTGATTATAAGTTCTTTGTTTAGTCTAATATATGACAGTGGAAGAAGAATAGGAATGGATTTCTCACACAGAGGAAGTACAGGAACAAATTCTTTATATGTTAAAAGCAATTATCCAAACTCTCCGTATGCAAGCTCAAACTATGACTTCAACTAAAGAATCATCTATACAGAATTCTATAGAAAAGGGGAAACAACCAAATGTTATGACAGAAGACTTAGATACTCAACAAATACAAACTGTGGAAAACATGGGAAGGAAACTGATAATAGAGAACAAGGAAAGGACTTTTCTTATAAACCAGAAGGAATTTGAAGACAAAAAAGAAAAACAGATGAAAGACAAGATAAATACTTTGGGACAACTGCATCGAACTGGAAAAATAAAGAGACGACCTGTCAAACCAGCTAGCCCTCTTAAGAAAACAGCAACTGAATGCCTTTATCAATATCAAACAATAGTTACAACAATACAAGGAGATCTTTTTGGTGATTTAAAAGCGAAGATACGAAAGATGATGGCAGAGGAAAAAAGCTAGAATTAGACTGAAAGGGATTGGGGTTTTGATCTATATATGAGATCTAAAATAGAATATATTTAAATGGATAGAATATGTATTTTGAATATAAGATATTGTAATGATTTGAGACAAAAAAATTGGTTTTATAAAATTTAGAAATATAAATATCGAAATAAGAATATTATATTGTCTTATTAGTTTGTTAAGATATATGATAGATTTTACATATAAAGTCTGTATTTTAAATATTAGATCATATGTGGAATTTGACAAAGGAATCGTGTTTAATTAAAATTTGGAAAAAAGATAAATATTAAATGTTAAATTAAAATATTAAGGGAAAATCAATTACCAGGTTACTGATTTGCTAGAAGTTTGAATGTTTATAGATAACTAAGACTTGAATTTAAGATATTGTCATGAGTTGAGATACAGGTTAAATAAAACTTAGACATATAAATACTAATAATTAAATTTGTATATTAGCTTGTGGTATAAATGCTGATGGTCTATTTAATTATTTTTCTCTTTTTCTGGAAAGGAAGAAAGGAAAGAAGTAGAAAAAAGGAAAAGAAAATTATTAGCCGTAAATATGAGATGGGAAACTGGGATCATTTAAAATCTGGAAATGATAAAGATTAAACGTTAAGTTTAAATATTAATGCAAAATTAAAGTTAAGAAAAACTTATAAGGTTATTGTCTAAAAGATGGAATGTCAAATTAAATAAGATATGTACAGATTGAAGATTATTAATAAATATTAGGAAGGTATTTTTTGTTTGATTGATAGAATAAGAACTGTATTGATCTAAATATGATAGTAGATCTTATGGGGGAAAGAGAGGGAATTTTGTTGTTGAAATATTTTGAGATTTGTACTGATGATATTTAAATGTAATGGAATCACGATGCTCAACCGCCACACTACTTTTCAAATATGTAAATGCAATATTGGAAAATTAATAAAAAACTTGGACATGATAAAAATAAATAAATAAATAAAAATAAATAATAATAATAATAATAATAATAATAATAATAAAATTGATCAAAGGCAAGGTAAACATAACTAATGTCCCTAGTAGCAGTATTCACATTCAAACACGTAAAAAAAAACCTCTAATACACTAGCAAAAGCCCCAACAATTTACTTACACACACAGACACACAAAATCCCTCACTAAGACTAAAGGGAAAAAAGCCCAACATCAACTATTTCTAAAATGTTTGGAATACTCTTTGAATGTAGTAACACCAAACGGACTGGTCATAAAAGAATGAAAGCCATCTAAGAGGGATAGGAATACTGTTTAAAAGCTACTGATAGTTTGCCGAGTATGGGCGTGTGTGCCAAGGATTGATTAACCTAGTCAAAGGATCTTATGTGGGCAGAGTGTAAGGATTTTATATCAAAGAAATCAAGTAACTTACCAGAAATAAATACCTATCCTGTGCTGTGCCATTCTTGGCTGACAGTTTTTGAATATGACCCTCTTTAATCAATTCATTGGCAGGATTAACAATATCTTCTTCTCCACCAAGCCGTTCATATACTTCTAACAACTTGTGCATCTTTTCCTACAAGAATAAAAAAAAAACCCCACTAATTTTGGTATTTCTAGTATTCGCTAATTTATTATAAATGCTACAAGAGAAGGTAATTCCATCATTTAATAAAGCAATATGTTAGGCATTAAATAATTATTGTCAACCTTAATTTTACACTCTTGTACAAAATAAGTAATCAGAACAGTTTTTCTAATAACAGAAAAACTTCACACACAATCATAGCAGTGGGGACTTGTTTACACACACATTTTCTTTTGATGTCACTAAAAAGTCCACAATTAAACCTGCATGCCTTGCAAAGAATTAAAACGTGTATGCCTATCTGCAGTAGTGAAATGTCTACAGTAATATAGGCACATAGGACATTTTCTATATTCAGTAAGGAGAGATAAAAGCTGTCTCAGCCATTTTATATTGTGAATAAGAATAATTTCTACTATTTGTCTTTGTAAGGTTTTTATGGAATCCCTGGTTCTCAATATTATTTCACTTTATCTCTTTTTTATTTTATTTTCATTTTGCAGCTGCAGGTGCCAATTTTCACACATTAATAATTATCAGATAAAGTCAGAATAATCTGATTTTTAATCAGTTCCTATTTACCTTGTAGCAACATAAAAGAAACCTATGAATATCAACTTAAACACAATTCTGCTATAGTTGCTTACTGCATAACTAATATTTAGAATTATTCCAAAATCTGCCTGTGTATCAAGCAATAGGAACAAGCCTTTAATAAAATAAATAAATAAAATAACATATAGCACTAAAATGATAATCTGAGAATCCTTCAACTAAAAAAAATAGTTTTAATATGCTATTTTTATTTCTTAGAAACCCAGAATGGTTTGCATGATACATAGATGGAATCCCTGTCTAATAATTACAAACCTAAAGGTATAATTGTCTTAAGATCTTCTAGTATTAACATTTCAGCCTTATACTTAAGATTTGATTTTAAGGTTTTTTTTAAATATAAATTTAACTCTGCAGGAATACTTCAAAAGTGTTGTTCTATAAAACCTAAGCCTGCAATTCAACTTCTGTGATAACCTTATGAGCATTAGCACCTGAGAAAACTAGAACCAATTTTCTTAAATAAAACCAGTGCACAACATTTTGTATATTTTCCTGTTGTCAATAATGATTTCTACACAGTACAGTTAGATATCTGAGCTAGTTAAAAAAAAGTTACTCTGTATTTCATACAGGATGCATGCTACCTTCTGAATCTGACCACAAGGTCAGTGTGGTGGTAGTAGTAGTCATTTGCTTTTCAGTACAATTTGAATTCACTACTGCCCAGAGCTTCTTTCTTGGCAGCCTCTTCCAATTTCACAAAGCCCCTTGCAATGGCTTTGGACCATGTGCTAGATTATTTTCACCAAACGTGCATGTGACTGGACAAGAGAACTTATTTGTGATATATTGAAAAACTGTCTACTCGTGCATGCACCATTTAGAATCTCTCCATCTATGTATTAATAGTAGGTTCCAATGGGTTGGTGTTATATGTCCCATAACTTGTAAGATCTTCAACCATGCATCTATATTCGAAGAAGCGTCGCTATGGTTAAAGGGTGTAAGTCACACAGATATTTTCAATTGTCACTATCAAAATGAGCTCCCAGATGAATGAATCATGCATCCAAACAATTAATATTCAGTGTAACTTTTGTTCCTCAAATGGGGTAGAAGTCATATCGTGGGGGCTTAGCACATCATACAAATGCTCATGACTATCCTTTGATTTGGCAAGAGTAGATGCAAAATAGAATTGCCATTAATATTCCTCCTCCTACTGCCTTTCTCCCATAGTCCTTCAAATGTCAGCACCCCAGCTCTTACACTGCATACCTTTATTCCTCTTTTGCCTTCCTTTTCCCCTTCAGAAGGCTGCCCCGCCTGTCAAGGGCACTCTTGCATAGCAAAGCAAAACCCAACAGCTGCCCCAGGGAGGACAAAGAAGAGCAAGAGAGGCCATGGGGAAGAGGAAGAAAGAAAAGACAGGGATTTGTAGAAAGGAAGTAGAAAAGCTGGCTGGACAGGCATTTGCAGAGATGGTTGGGTTTATGTGCCAGGTGAAGCTGAGCCTAGAAACTCATTGCTTGCTTATTAGTATATATAGGGGAAAGACCAGATAACAAATTTCTGAGATTAACCATATATAGGTAGTATTCAACTTATAACAGTTCATTTAGTGATCACTTGAAGTTATAACAGCACTGAAAAAATGACTTGGGACCGTTTTTCACACTTAACGACCATTTCAGCATCCCCATGATCACGTGATCAAAATTCAGACACCTAGCAACTGACTCATACTTATTATGGTTACAGTGTCCCGGTGTAATATGATCACCTTTTGCAACCTTCTGACAAGCAAAATCAGTGGGGAAGCCAGATTCATTTAACAACCGTGCTACTAACTTAACATCTGCAGTAATTCACTTAACAACTCTGGCAAGAAAGGTCAAAAAATGGAGTAAAGCTCACTTAACAAATGTTTCACTTAGCCACAGAAATTTTGGGCTCGTAAGTCGAGGACCACCTATACTGTAAATAATTTATAACAAGTAGTGAGAAAAAAGTCCCCACAAAGCGCGCATGTAAATATTACATATAAAAACACAATAGTTATATTTTAGTCTGATAAATATTAGCGAGTATGAGCAGCATTACGCAGCATTGATTTTAAAAAGACCAGTGTTTCAAGCAAGTATCTCAGCTGATGGCTCAGATGACATTTGTTTTATGTCCTTTCTACTCACCATCTTTCGGATGGCTGCATTTGAATGGTTTGCTGCAGTAGAAATGAGCTCCAGAGATTCTGCAATGTAGACAGTAGCAATTACACATTCTGAAGATTGCTATTGGTTAATAGTACAGTTTTCATTTTCCTTGTACGTACAAACTGGTTCCAAAATTGCAAGCTAGCGAACTCATTTCTCCCTGCACTATGTCCATGCCTTTTAGGATCAATATGAATCTAAGTCTTCCAGTGTTAGCATCACTGATATAAAAAAAAAGTAGCACAATATGCAGTAATTACTAAGCAAAAGAAAAATGTATTTACCAAAATGTCAAAACACAGTAAATTGTGTTGAATGGACAGCATGGTATACATTTGTCTCTTAACTGGTAATTTGGATTAAAATGGGCTGTTCAACATGAAAACCTAACATTCTCTTCTACACCACTAAAAAAAGCATACTACATTGATACATACTTACTGAATTCTATTGCATATAATCCTATATATTGAAATAGAAAATGTGACTTGAAAGAAATTGATCTGTTCCTTGAAAAGTCAATTTTGACCCATGGATTGTTTAACTGAGTTTATTTTTATTTAATAACAGTTAACCTTTATATTTGAGTGCACAACCTGACACTTTAGTTGAGCTTATTGAAGTGATCCTGCATTGTGATTTAGCATTTTTGTGTAAATATATGAATCTTTTCTTCGACAAGCAGAAGGCACTGCAGGCTTCCCTTTCTGAGTGAGAAAAAACTGTAAGAAAGCATTCCAGTTATGGTTGGTACCTTTTTATTCTCCTACCATTGGGAAGGAGATACACAAACATAGCCAGCCGTACCAACAGGCTGAAGAATAGCTTTTATCCATGGGCTGTCAGGCTTCTGAATGGGATATAACTTTATAACTTTATGCATGACAGACTCGTGAGGTCGGCGTGATGTGCAATTAGTTCACAGGGTGAAATAAGTTGGGAGGTTGTAGTCACCGTGAGTTTGTGGTGAGGGGGTGCACAGAGGGAGGCTCAGCCAATTTCACTGTATACATGTTATACTTTGATAATAAAGGGTTTATTATTAGTAGTAACCTAAATGAAATTGCCCAGATTTAATAGGTGGTATTGTATCATGGAAACCTCGGTTCATTTATAGCAGTGGTTCTCAACCTTTTTCAACCTTTTTATAGCAGTGGTTCTCAACCACTTGCCCCGCCCATGTGCGGTGCGACCCCGGAGCGCGTGTGGGCGTCGGGCTGATCTGCGCATGCGCGACGCACGCGACAAAAAATGGCGGACCGCGATGGGCCGATCCACGCATGCGTGGCGCGCGTGCGTCGGGCTGATCCACGCATGCGCAGCGCGCGCGCAACGAAAAAAAAAGAAAAAAAAACAAAATGGCGGACCGCGACGGGCCGATCCGCGCATGCGCGGCGTGTGCGACGTAAAAAAAAAAGGCGGACCGCGACGGGCCGAACCGCGCATGCGCGTTGCGCGCGCGACAAAAAAAACAAAAAACAAAATGGCGGACCGCGACGGGCCGATCCGTGCATGCACGGCGCGCGCGACGGCCCGAACCGCGCATGCGCGGCGTGCGTGCGACGGGGAAAAAAATGGCGGACCGCGTCGGGCCGATCCACGCATGCGCAGCACGCGCACGTCGGGCTGATCCGCGCATGCGCAGCGCGCAACAAAAAAACAAAATGGCGGACCGTGACAGGCCGATCCGCACATGCGCAGTGTGTGCGCGACAGCCCGAACCGCGCATGCGTGGCGCGCGCAACAGGAAAAAAAGCGGACCGCGACGGGCCAATCAGTGCAAG
Organism: Bothrops alternatus; assembly: GCA_034064705.1. Taxonomy (NCBI): domain Eukaryota; kingdom Metazoa; phylum Chordata; class Lepidosauria; order Squamata; family Viperidae; genus Bothrops; species Bothrops alternatus. The sequence continues at coordinate 20,388,632 of JARGCV010000007.1, read as the reverse complement.
CGCAGCGTGCACACGACGGCCTAAACCACACATGCGCGGCGCGCGCGCGGCGAGAAAAACAAAACAAAAAAAACAAAAAAAATGGTGGCCCACAGTGTCCGGTGACCCCCGCAAAACAGTCGTTCGACCCCAAATGGGGTCACGACCCATAGGTTGAGAACCGCTGATTTATAGGGTCCATGTGGTGTAGCAGATAGAGTGTTGGGTGTAAGATCCCGGGACCCTGGCTTCAGTTCCTTCCTTAGCTATAATTTCTCACTAGGTGTCTTTGAACTTTCAATCATACCACACAGGTATAATTCCACCTCAGCAGGTTTTTTTTTCTTCTTTCACCTTTTAACTTTTTTCAAGTTGGATACTAGGCCATTTTGCTTCTTCAGCTGTTAAAGTATCAGGAAATATTATTTGCCAATAACCCATCTCAACTAATAGGTACCAGAGGCTTCACTCCTACAGGTATAATGGAAAACAGTGACAGAAACAGACTTCTGTACTTACTAGATGCATGTTATATGCTGTATATAACAAATTAAAGCTTTGAATTCTTGATTTTATGAGTTTACTAGACTAGATGCCCTGTTGGTTCATCATTTCAGAGATATTTCCTTACCTAATCAGAGAAACATAATGACGAAGGGCAGGCAAAAAAGAAGAGGGATCAGGAGTCCAGTCTCCTGCTGGCTTCCCCATTGAGTGTCTTTGTGGGAAGCTGGCATGAAGCATCATAATTTCCTTCCTTCCTCTTTCTTTCCCTCTCCCTTCCATCAGTCCTAGCCCCAGAGTGGTGTAGAAAAATCTGGCCAAAGTTCAGTTCTTTATTTGCTTACACCATATAAACAAAATCTTTGGCCAGACTAAATTTATACCACTCTTAACTCTGATATACCCTGAGAAATTTTAGGAGGTAGCTATCCCAATGTTCCTTCTCTGATCCATCCTTCTCTGAAGTTGTCTCTTGTTTCACACCCCTCCTTGGATGGTTTCCTCTTTCTTGGTAAAGTGCTGTTTCACTGTAGTCCATTACACCACCTCCCCCTTCATAGACACAATGCATCACAACTTCCTTTCCCTTCTCAGTAGACAGGTAGGTGGATGCTGCTGGGTGGAGACGGGGGGGGGGAAGGGATTGTGAGACTGGCTGGAAACTGTCACAGAACATTGAAAATGAATATCATGTGATTGTAATAGCAGCCCAGCAGTGCAGCAGCAGCCAGTAGCACTGAAGCAGTCACAACGTCCCCAAATTTCATTCTCTTGGGAGTCATGGGTCTAGGATTTTGGATACATTCTGTAAGTTAGGTATCTTGATTCAAAACCTGTTGCCCTATGATGCACCACTTTACCCAGTTAAAGGTCATCACAAGAGTGTTAGTAGTATATAGATAGTCCAAAGTGACCAGAACTATGTGTTTGTGTGTACATGGTTAAACTGAAACAACAATGAGAACAAGTTTTAATTGTTATAATATATAGAAAGTATTTTATAGATAATCAATATTCATTCTTAAAATGTATCTTTACTAAGCAGCAACTTGTTTCAAATGGCACCTATGGAAACTGTACTTACTTTCAGCATCTTTCCTATCTGGTGATTCCTCGGGAAGTTTTTTAAGATAATCCTTCAGGAGAAGCTCATAGCGTGGAATTCTCTGAACAGGTTCTAGCATGTGGTGTTGCAATGTCAGGTTTCCACATATTTCTTGTTTCTGAAATTCAAAAAAAGATATATTGCACTGGCTCACTAAAACAAACAAGAAAAAAAACCCATGGTCATGTATTTAAACTATTGAATGATCTGGTTATTTTTTTTGTATTTTATTTTTGTTATTCTTTATGACTTGCCCAGAGTGAGGCCAATTCCAAATTGAATAAATATGACACAGATGCTACTTTGAATAAGCAGAATGCATTGTGATGACTTATTTATTAAACCAATAGGCTATTCAGTTCCACTTCACTTTGGGTAGAGTAAAATTTAAGCAATATAAAATAATAAAGTGCAAATAATTCAAAAAGGAACATCCAGAAAACACACAGACACACACCAGTAATCAACAAACCAATTATCCCTGAAGGAATCCTTTGCTCACTATAGTACAAGGCTTGGTAAAAAAGGGACAAGTTTTAAGGGCTTGTTTAAATAAGAGCAGGATGGAGGCCAAACAGTTCTTTAGGACAAAATTGTTCCAGAGAATAAGTTCCATAACAGAGAAAGCCTACTTCCTAGGTCCTAGCACTTGATATGATCAAGTGCATGCTGACTCTGCTAATTCATGCAGAATGGGGAGAAACTAGAGAAAACAGGTAGTTTCCCAAATAACCAAGTCCTTTGCTATAAAGGGCTTTATAGATGATAATCAGAAGTTTCAATTACATCGAGAAATCTATTGGTAACCATGCAGCAGTTCACTAAGTAAAGGTGTTTCATGTCCATACTGTACCCTACCCATAATTGTCTGTCTTGCACTCTTGATCAACTACAGCTCCTGTGTGGTGTTGAATCAATTTAGATCACATTGCAATAGTCCAAATATGAGGTGGCCAAAGCACAGAAGGAGTCTCTGCCTCAATTGATTCCCTCCATTCCCCCAGCCCCAGCCAACACCAACTGGATCCAATTGCAGAGACAGGAGGAGAATCACTCAAACACACACTTTCCACTTCAAACCCAATACTTGCTTCAGAAGGATAGCATGATTGACAATATTGAAAAATATCTATCAGTCTTTACGTATGTATGTATGTATGTACATATGTATGCACAATAAGTCAATCAGTCATATTCCCATGCAACACCAATCATTATCAATTTTAAAAATAGTTTAATAAGACAGCAAATTTAATGAAAATCAAATTCAGAAGATCCATGTGTTTCTGTATCAGCAGCTGTCATGAGATTTTGGAAAATATTTTTCTATTTCATTTCATAAAAATGATACAAAGAGTCACTGATTGCAATATTATTCATATGAAGATGGTGGCAAACATTATACAAAACTATTTTCATATGGCAAATGACCAGAAATAAAGGGGGAAAGTAGAATGTATGTCAGGTAGAGAGACGACCCCGATTAATAGTCTAATTTCAGTCTAAACATCATAAATTACAGAAGCTCTTTTCTCCCTTTTCTACCCTGTTCACATTTCTTTATTGAAATAATATTTAGTATTATATTTATCTCTCTATCACACACAACCTTTACAAATTTATAAAACAAATTAAAATGAAAATCATTAATTAAGGTAATTGGTATGCTTATCCAGAAATATACAATAAGTTTATCTTGATAAATTTGTGGTATATGAGATGACAGCACACACTGGAAAATGTTATAAGCATAGTAAGAAAAAATTTGCATAGTAAGTCTAGGATGCTTTTTTTAAGTTATGAAAAATAGGGCCATTAGTACAAAATGTCTTCAGCTATGTATATCAGCTGCAAATATCCAAGATCAAACTTTCTCTAAGTTTTTGCATATGATGAACTCTTCACAAATATCTAATGCCATGACTTCAAATAGACTGGAAAATATTTTATTCCCTGGTTTAACTCCATCTGTTATAGACTTTCAACACATAAGCAATTGGGCTATATCATCTTCTGATGTCTGGCTGGTGTAAGGGTAGCACAAGGCCAGATCACTTGAGGCCCCACAGTTGCAGAATTCAGTCCCAATTTCAGATCAATCTCATGCCCAATTAGTTTTAGACTAAAGAAATCTTTTTGTTCCCATGGGTTTTTAATGTTTCTTTGAGACTGAATGTTTTAAATCTGCTCTTTACTTTAGATCCGTTTTAATTCTATGGTTTTATGTTACCATTCTGTTTTATCTTCTGTAACTAGGGCTAAAAACAGTATGGAAATATGTTGGCATTTAACAAAGAAAATGAGTGAATACATACACGTTTACATTCCAAATGGCAACTTAGAAAACATACCTGTATGTTTTGAATGACATCCTTAAAAGGAGATGATCTCTGCATCCATGTGTTTACCATATCCATTGCTCTGTCAAAATTCTTTACATATTCTCCATACATCTTCAGAAATGGAGCAAGCTTTTGAAGGATGTCTCCTAATCTTGGGTTTGTATCCCTAGAAACAGATACACACATTTAAAGAGGTGCATATATATAACCTTGGATTAGTCAATAATTATAGGCATATCCTGGATTTGATTCATATTTATTGTCTGCAAATGGTGGGAGCCAGAAATACTCCATTCCCCATCACTATACTCCAAAATCCTGGACAATTCTGAAGGAGGCAAAAGATTAAAAAAAAAATCACCAAATGTCTGTATCTATTTCTGACAAGGATAGTTTATATCTATTCACCTGTATTTGCATAAAGTTAATTTTACTTGCTTCTGTAATATATGAAGTTAAGTTCAATATTGAAACAATTTGTCTTGTGAATATCCATGTTTGGAATATTTGGACATACTGAAAGTTTGGTAAAAATGTATTTTGAATATCATAACCAAACATTAATTAGAGAGTTCATTATTATTAAATAGTGGTGCAATTACAGATCTCTGTACTTTGGACTTTGACCTTTCTGAAAATCACCAGCAAAAATTATTTATTTATGCACCAGCCCAATAAATCAAAATTCTGGGCATTTTACATCATTTTAAGATGATGTTAAAGTTCATTTATAGACATTAGTTATATCCTTTATTATCTACTTAAATAACACTTCAAAATAGTAATGGATATCCACTGTTTCTATTTCTTCATTGTGAAAATAATTTAAATCCATTTCTTCCTCTTATCTTTAATCAGATAGCAGTTCCTTCAGAGGACCATTTCTCTTATCCCATGCCACCTATATTGTATTAAGAGCCTTTGGAGATAAGCCTTGAGGTTACTGAATTATACACCTTTCAGGATGCATTTAGATAATGTCAAACTGACCAATTCAATTTACAGTATTTAAAAAAAAACAAAATGTGGCTTTAAACTACATAAACCAGTTTAATTTTTTCAATCTGATTACACATCACTAAACTACATAAATAAATTCTTCTTACTGATCATTACCTTAGAATCCACCCAACTGCCTCTTTATGGACCCAGTTCTACATCCTGGCCAATGCTCTGATTGTGCTAGAATTTGTAAAGGTAGGTTTCACTGCTGCAAGCTTAATTAACACAGTGAAAATACAAGTACGTAATAGTTACTAACCCTGAACACAGTGGCACAGGTCAATTCTTTTCACTAGTTCTGACTTGCAACTCTTAAGGTTAGGAAAATGGTGGAAGACTATTGAAAAGTCTTATGAGAATATTTTTGTCTTCCTTTACTTTGCTAGTATCAATATAGAGATATGGAATTTGTTGAGTTCCTATCTGTAAAGTATATATTATGTGTATGTAAATATATTCTACTAATCTATTAAAAATATAGTATATTACAGAAACATTTTTACTTATGAGGAAGCTCTTAATATAGAAATATTTCCTTGTAATTTTTCATTTACCCACCACTCGTCTGTAATCCTTGTTTTGAGTTCAGGAAGGAGAAACTGTTCGTGGAAGCGATAAATGGAAGAAATATTTGAAAATATTCCTGTTACCACATCAGGTGGAATTCCCGACTCATACAATTTAGTGCAAAAAACCTGCACAAAAAAAAGAACACAAAACCCCCACAAAATCACTTCCAAATAGTATATAACTTATACCAATATAGCTGGATTTTGAAAAAATATTCTTTCCATTATATATTCAAGAGATGTTGAGTTTGTTAAGACAGTTCCTTTTTAGCAGCTGTATCCCACCTTCAAGGTCACTAAGCATATAAGGTGATTAATAATGTTTTCTTCTTAGCTTTGTTTAACAAAAATGAAGACTCAAACTATAAAGCTGAATCAAATACAATTTATGGGTATTTTCAAGTACTTTTTCTAAATGAAAGTTTGCTATATCATATATATAAATGCATGTAACTGAAAAATTATCTTCCATGTGGAGATGTTTAGGTAAGTAGGTAGGTAGGTGGATGGATGGATAATTATGGTATTGTAAATATTATATAGTAAAAGGGCAGTACAGTAATATAATAAGGAAAATTAGATGGAGAATACTCTGGTTGATAAGGCATCCTCTCAAAGAGATTAGAAAGCATAACATTTCATCAGAATGGGCCAACTGATTGTGATTGTGATTCTAGAACCAGTTTTGTTGAAGCTGAAACATTAAACCATATAGAAGCAGAAAAAAACTGATTTTTTTTTCTTGTCTACCCAGGGACAAGAAACCATTTGGAAATTAAGGTGCACATATCTAAAATGGGTGTTGCACACAGCAACAGACAGGCTGCCAGAAAGCAAGGTATCTTTAGGATGTGATCGATGCATATAACAGTAGGTTACCAGTCAGATGTGTTTAGTCTTAACTAGAATAGGAGAAAGCTGATTAAATTTGGTTAAAATAAATTTACCTGATCAAGAAGATAAAGTCTGTTAACATAAGCTTCTTCTGTATGCAGAAGTTCATTTGCAATATTAAACAGCTTTTGTGGCTCTGAATACTGTAACAATATGAAAAATGCAAAATCCATTTTAAATACATATTCAATTACAAGAGAAATCAAGAATCTCTTTGTACTGTTTCTTCCAATTGTTGAAGTATTCCCCTATGACAAAACTTATTTTCTGTTGCATTGATTAAGTATACAATTAACTGGTATATAATTAGATGCAATCATCATGCATATGATTATTAAAGAAGCACATTTCACTGTTATTCCAAAATCAAATTAGCACAGCAAAAATCCCTATAACAAACAAATAATGTAAGTTATTTATTATCTTCAAGGTTGGCGAATTATATAAATTCCTCCAATTTGTTACTTATTTCAGTATGGAATTTCCCTCCCTGAATCAAATGTAGTCCCACTGGCATGACTGATTAACAAAGGCAATTCATGTTTCATCACAAGAGATTTATGAAGTGCTCCTGATCTTGCTTGCTTGCTTACTTGCTTACTTGCTTGTTTGGAATGATGGAAGGGAAGGAGGGAGGGAGGGAGGGAGGGAGGAAGGAAGGAAGGAAGGAAGGAAGGAAGGAAGGAAGGAAGGAATCCCCTGTTTTCACCAAAGAAAAACAAGATCGCTCCATTGTTGCCCCAGACTGAAATAAATGCACAGTAGCAATGATATGGTCCAGAGTAGCGACAGAATGAAAATATTAATGATTACTATTCCACTAAATCTCTTGAAAAGAAAAGCTTATCTCCACTTTCATAAAATGCACTGAGAAAATATCTGAACTCCAAGTTATTTTAGCTTTACTTCAGTACTAATGTTAAAATAGTTGTAAGAATTATACAACTGTACTCTCATTAAACAAAATCAATGAGAGGCAGTTTAAATCAGCAAGGTGTGAGTTAATACACATTTGTTCGGTAGTGGAAACACAGATATGTGATAGTTGGCTACTTTGTCTCCCCCAAGTAGTGGTCCCTACCCTTCTCTCACAATCCTTGGAAAGGCTTTTCAGTTGTCGACAATTTCCACTCGTTACCAAAAAAATCCTCTTTGTGGGAACCCTCCTTTGCTCTTGACTCCTCTAAATGGCAGAGTGATCTGGAATCATAATAGGCTACATTCCCTGTCAGAATAAGCCTGCTGATACCAGAAGATTCAGTTGTTTATTATGTAGATTAGATGATTAAGATAAGGACTAATTGAAAATTGAAAATAATGGGCAAAAAGGGAAAGGAAGGTCTCACAAATCCTACAGGTTTTTAGTCACAACTCCAGGCCTGAATATATATCAAGAAAACATACACAAAGTTAGAATGAAATAGAGCTAAGCCAGTGGTGGTGAACCTATGGCACATGTGCCAGAGGGGGGCACTCGGAGCCCTCTATGTGGGCATGCGCACCTCGCTCTTTGGCTACGTTTTCACAGGAAAAAGCCATTTCTCAAGCCCTTCCTAGCCAAAACAAGCCTCCGGAGACAGCACGCTGTTTTCAGCTTTGAATTATATCAAATCTGATACCAGAAACAGACTAAGACCTGACCTGAGTGCTGCATGTGTTGCTCTCAAACTTACAAAGTATGAGCCAAGGTTAGACAAATTATCAGCATGCACACAACAGCAAAAATCACATTAATTGTTCAAAAGCATGCCAAATGCAAACTTTTACCTTTCAGTAAAAAGTTGTTTGTATCATTGAAAGCTTTGTTATTATGTTTTTCTTGTAAGACAAAAGATGTTAATGTATGAATTGTTTTTTCTAAACTAAAACCTCAGTATTCAGGTTAAATTGCCATGTTGGCACTTTATGATAAATAAGTGGGTTTTGGGTTGCAGTTTGAACACTCGGTCTCTAAAAGGTTCGCCATCACTGAGCTAAGCATTCAAAGAAGCAGATTAGATCAGTCCATAATATCAATTCCAAAAATTCCTAACGTCTATCAAACTCTGTGTTTCTTTTGATGGCTATTTACTTCTGAATCTTTCAACCTTTCTCCAGGTGCCTTTTATCTGGAGAGAGGTAGACTGGGGAGAGGTGTCACCTCCTGTGATGGAAGACAAAGGAACAAAGACAAAATGGAGCTGCCCCCTTCCTCTTTTTAAAAGTTCACTTGAGAAAGGACAACCTTCCTCCATTCCTGATTAGTTGCTGATTATGGTCTCAGTTTTAGTTTGTTTCCACAGTAGATCATTTTGATTAACTCTTTTTCACTGAACTTCTTAGAAAATTTTCTCTCCTTTTAGTAAATGAAAAAAAATATGATATAAACAGCAAGTACAGTGATATAATTTTTCATGAAAATGTTCTAATAAACTCAAGCAAAACCTGATGCTTTTTCTTTGCCCTTCTCTCCCTGGAAGCATCTTCTGATAGTCTGGAGCTTCCATTTAAACACTCACTTACGCAAATACGCATTCTCACAAGTAATAGGATGAAATACAGTTGCAGAAATGCCTGCAAGCACACAACCAAACTCAGAGTTACAGTTACAACTATACAACTGCAGATTGGAGAAAACTCTTTAAAAAACTGTAGATATCCAAGAAAACAACTGAATGAATGGAAAAAAAATCAACCCAGAGTTCTCATTTGAGGCACAAATTAACAGGCTCCACATAGTCTACTTCAGATACATTGTGTGAAAACCTAGCTCTTTGGAGAAAGTTCTAATGCTGGAAAAGGTGGAAGAAAAGAGAAGAGGCCTACTAGGAGAAAGGTACTGTAGATAGACTCAGTGATAGGTGATAGTCTTGGAGAAAATCTATCTGTATGGTTACAAAAAGTTAACAATGACTTAATGGCACATATTTAATCCATCAATATAGAACTGCAAAAGTGACATGAACTGGAAACAGATTAATTTGCCCATTCCTATTTTAGCGTCAAATCAATTTCTAGCTGAAACAAGAAGAATAGAGACCATCCAACCCTGTTGTCAAATAGCAGCAAGAGCAGAATCTTTTTGATTTTGGGCCAGTGCCAAAAATTAGTTGACAAAAAATGAATAATCTGGACATTCCAACTATTGGATATAAAACTAGTAGTTATGAAATCAGATATATTTGTATAGGGTCTCTGTCAAAGCTTTAGGATCAGGTGGATTCTAAGCAGAAAATAATAAAGGTGAAGTCCCAAAGGTGCTTTTTCAAGAGGCAATTGGACTTTCTTTGTTCTCCCTTGAAGATGTTTCACTTCTCATCCAAGAAGTTTCTTCAGTTCTGAGTGAAGAAGCTTCATGGAGAAGTGAAATGTCTTCAAGGAAGAATAAAGAAAGTCCAGTTGCCTCTTTAAAGAGCAGCTTTGGGACAACCATGACCTGGATGACTGAGAATCTTGATAGACAAGTGAAGGAAACAAATGAGGTTTTTTTAAAAACAAACAAACATGGAGAAAATGTTTAATTTTCCCATAAAGATACTACAGGTAAGAATTAGTTTTTCCCGCCCTATTCCTACCATTGCAGCACTAAAATCTTTTCCAGAGAAGATTATGAATAATATGAGCTGTTATACAGCTGTGAGAAGAAGTAATCAAGGCTTTATGAATGGAAGTAGGTTATTTGAGGGCCTATCACTCCCTGATTATGTCTACCTGTTCCATTAGACCCAGTAAAAATGATATGGTCTGGATCTCACCTATTAGAGCAGACATATCAAACTTGCAACATCATGTGACGTTGCGCAATGTATCGGGAGAGTTTTGCCATTTCCGGCAATGGGCTGGGCAGGGCTTCTGCATGATGCATCCGGCCCACGGGCCAGCAGTTTGACACCCCTGTATTAGGGTGTACCAGCTGGGGGAATTCTGGGAGTTGAACTCCACATATCTTAATATTGCTGAGTTTGAAAACCTGCCCTAGAAATTAGATTGGTCCTGATTCTATTGGAGTTCCACAAGGTCTTAAAGCCATGCTTTTTTCCAGGGGGCTTTAAGATCAAAGTGTGTGCCTAACCCTGTACAATGGCTGTGCTGACTCGTGTTGGCTTTTACCTACACATTATATGTGTGCTGTTATCTTTTATTGTTTGGTGTTTTTAATTATTGTTAGCTACCCAGAATCATGGATTTGAAATGGGTAGCCATATAAATTGAAATAAAATCAGTCAACATTTTATGTGCATTGCCATATATATTTAGATGAGTATAGTTAAATAACAACAATAAACAATTCTGATGCTAAGGACAGTATTGCCTTAAGAATCATTCAGATAATGCAATACAAGCTATTACTAAAAAGACACAACTGATGTTGTAATTGCAAATTAAGGATTTGGCACCATAACTTTCTTTGTATTATAAATTATTCTATCCATGCATTGTTTTGAGCTTCAAAACAAGAACACACATTCTGAGCCTGTAATGTTTAGAATAGTTTCCAGTTTTTGCCTTAATTGCACTAGGTATTTCATACACTACCTTGGTTGCCATAACATCAGAAACAATGTTTATAGGTTTTCTGAATCATATTCATAAGCTGACTGGTAAAAATATGGTGTATATGAATACAGAAACACCTACTCCCTAAACTAATGCTCATAAATTAGTTCTAATACTGTCTCTTTGATGGAAAAATATGTTATATCTTTAAGGCCAAATTAATACCCATGCTAAAATGATAGTAAATGCAGCCATTTTTCTGGACTATTTTGCAAATATTGAAGTCAGGTACAATTTTCATCCATCTGACTTTGCCCTTTCTATTAGATATTTGGATGTTCTAATGGTTGCTACAAGCTCTCTTTGTAGCCAATTTCTGAACATCTTAGTTCTTACCCTTTGGGAAAGCTTTAAAACACCTAAAACACCAGTCAGAAAACAATCTGAATACTGAAAAGGAAGTTAGAACTATTTAGAAAAAAAGAAAAGGATAGTGACCCACCATCATTTAGTTATAAAAGAAAGATTAGATAGCAGAGAAAACAAAAGAAATCCAGCAAATAATTTGTTAAAGTGTTTTTTTCTTAAATTTTAAAATGTATTATTTTTACCATCAGGACCTACACAAGAATGTATTTGATCAACAGTCTACGTTTATGTATGTTTGCTTACATGTGCTGTCAATGATACTTAATTTATTTCTAAAAGCCACTTATACACAGAATTTGCAAAAAATACCAGCTGGAGTTAGTAAAGAAAGAGAAGTTAATAATGTGGTATCAGAACTATGTTTTGCCTAAAAAAGACAAACTCTACAAATAGCCAAGTAGTAAGAAGTACTGGGCTAAGTCCATACACTATGTATGACAGCATAATGCAACTTTATGCATACTAGAATGTGCTAAAAGTAAAAGTCCCACACAGTGTAGTATTGTAACAGCAATGCAAAAGTTAAAAAATATACCTTGTTAACATCTATACATTCCAGCTTGGAGACTTCTGCTATTTCTGGCTCTTCACTACTTCCTTCGTCTATATCACTATCTTCATCCTGAGCAGAGTCTCTCTTCTGTTCCCCGGAAGAAAACAGAACAGGTTTTTTATCATTGTCCATTTCAGCTAGATCCCCAGTTCCTGTTGTTTTTTTCTGTTCTGTAGCTTCCTCATTTGGAAAATTCTCTCCCGCTACATTACAAGAAGGGCTGTCTATTCCACTATCCCTGTTAGGGATTTTGCCATTGCTATTCATCTCAACAGATGTGTCCTTATGACTGTGCATTGCCACAGATGCTTTGCTGAGGGAGGCATTAGTACAATCCTCAGTGTTTGTGGTGTCATCTATGTTTAGTTCTTTGATTTTCATTAGGTCTGTATTAGACACTCCAGGACTACACAAGATGTTAGGCCCACTATCAACCATCTCTTCATTTTCATTTGTTGAAGTGCTGGAAGCCACCAAATCATAGACGGTTGGGCAATGCTGTTTAGAAGAATCTGGTTCTTGTTCCATCTTAAAAACTAAATTAATCTGATTTCTTTGACTAACATGTGTGGGTTGCCTGAAAATAAAAACAAAATTTCAAGGTCATTGACATGACAGATTTTAGGACCTCAATATGAACTCATTGACTGTGAAGAAGTAATAATTGAAGTAATCTTTAATCTATCACAGATTCTGCTACCAGAGATTTAAGTTTCCAGGACCACCTCTAATTTTGAATTGGGAAAAGTGGTCTATTACTACAGTATTACTGAAGCAAATTTTCAGTGGGTTGGTTAAACCAATGTAACAACAGAATCTGAAATTTCTACTTCAGCACCAAAATATATTTGGTTGTCTTTCTAAGCCTCATTCTCTGCCTTGAATTAATATAGCTAAGAAACACTATAACTTTTTTAGAATATCTGTATGATAATCATATAAGCTGCCATAAATATTCATAAAAATATATTTAAACAGTTTTCATGTTTTTATAAGGAACAAATAAACGCCACAAATTCGGCTTTTTATAGTTTTAAGAGAACTATATTGAGGAAGTCAATGCATTCGGTGGAATTAGCTATTAGACTATGTATTTTTAGCTTCCAAAAACAAAACCCAACATCCACAGACTATGTTATCATCAAAAACCCTGCTTCCTAGGCATTTATAATATAAACATATTCATGACTTCTCAGATTTCTGACAAGTCTATCAATTCTTAAATAAGTGTTCTGCATAGGAAAAAAAAGCCCTGCCTAATCATGTAGTTCAAGCAAACTACACTAATCCAAGATCAAACAGAAACAAACTACAAAAATATATTTATTATCATGGACTCTTGGTTGGCCACTCATCAATATTACAACCCATTATATATTAACAATGTTAAAACCAATTATTTTATTTATATGAAAAGAAGTATTCCACATTTTTTAAAAGCCTCCACTGATTATGAGGTTTCAGGCTTAAAATGGCCCAATTTAGTAACTATTATAATAACTATCACTACCACAATAAAATCACTACCATTTTCTGTATTTGAGACTGTATGCCTCAGTTACTCCATTGTAGCTTATTTTTTTACCAAATTCTTTAAATGAAGAGACTCCAACAGGAAAATTAACCAAATGCTCTTACCTTATCCCTTCAAATTTTTCAATAAGCCTGCTTCTATCTGCTGAGACATGTGTGGCTTCTCCTTCAGGCACTTGAGTTCTTGAAGACTTTGGATCTGCTGGCAAAGGCCTAGATGGTGCTGGAGGAATCTTCTCCTGTCCAGCAGGCTGAAGATAAACAGGTTTTGGAGGTACTAAAAGTGCAAAATCAAAAGTAGAGTCTTTTTCATCTTTAAAGCTAATAAAGAACAAAAGTCGAGTGCTCCTAGAAAAACTGGAAAGACTGTTCTTTTTCAACAGTTGAAACCATGTAACGTTAGGTTATTTTCAAGTATAAGCACATTGGTTTTAAGTGAAGTGGTACGAGTTCATGTTAAGCTAGTATCTCCCAAGTCTGACAGAACAAGTGTGACCACTTCCTGGTTGCTAAACAGGATATACAGTGTGCAAAGACATTGCAATTAGCAAAACTTCTAGCATGCTTGTTAATGCAGGGCTGAAAATTTGAAGAAGTGGTGACCCAACACTTGGAATCCTTCAAAGATCTTTTTTTTTAATCCTCTCATGTTCATTCTTCTGGAACCTCAAAAAGCAAATTAAGAACAGCCCATCATTTCTCCTTTTCCCTTCCCCCAACCCTTTATAGTACAATATGCTAAATATCCTTCCTCTTTTGTTGCAGTCTTGAACACATTACTGTGACAAAAGCACTTGCCATGTACTGCTGCTTGTTCTTGAGGGGGGAGAAGAGAACAATGAAGCACATATGTGCATTTCAGTCCCACTGTGTGGGTCTTTTTCAAAACACAGCAAACCATGTGAAATTCTCACCCTGCTTGCAAGTAAGTAGTGCTTTTTCAAAGCCTCCAAGCAGTAACCCCTAGCAACAAGGTCATGTGTTTTCATTGTTCCATATAGCTGAAAGCAACTTTAACTGAACCTTCAACTAGAAACAGAAAAAGTGACTTAGGAGAATTAAAGCCAATTATTTGTCTCTGCAATACCTGTGTTTCATTCAGGTTTGACCTGCTCAGTGGGGAAAAAATGCTAAGCATTCAAAATTTTAGAATGCTACATGCTGTGCAAGTGAGACATAAAAGAAATCATGTCCTGCTTTTATGTAATCTTGTCAAATTATATTTCACTTCACAAGGGCAACATAAGTGAACTAAACAGGGATTCAGAATTTAAATTTAGAAAACAAGAGACTTGTTTTTGAACTTAAAGAAGCTATTTACATAAAAAGAGGGGTAAGAAGAAAAGACATTAGAATGTTTTTAAAAAACAAAATAATAAAAACAAAAGCTAGTGAGAAAGCAGATAGAATATTAGAATGAGAAATACTTCTCGTTAGTCATCACCCAAAGTACCAAGGTTTTCACAATACATATGGTTGAAAATGGCAATCTCTGTCAATAGAAATTACTGTCAGACTCTCTCTGAGGTCAGAGTTTGAAATCCAACAGGTTATTAGGAATTCAATAAGGCTAAAAGCAAGAAGAGTTTACTGGATAATTAGAGTTGAAGCCTAAACATGAGAACCAAACGGTACTAGGATCAACAGTTTGAATTCCCAGCAATGTGGAGAAACTGAACAACTCCTCAGCCCATCAAAGTCCCTCACTAATGAGAGAAGTCGCTTGGACTGAAAATCAAAGTGTTTAGCTGATGGGTCCCAAGGCCAAGCTGAGCTGGACTGATCTTTAGGTCAGATACAGAGGTTTCATTGGAACCCAAATGATATCATTAAAATACACGGTTTACACATTGTTATGTATTTTTGTGTCCTATTGGTCTGCTCAGAACACAGAGATATTCACAGGGACTCATAGTTCCACCAGGCAAAAGTAACTAAGACTGATAGTACAGTAAGTATTTAGAGAAACAGTGACAGATATAATCAGTGTAGAGCAGGTATGTCAAACTGCCGGCCCGCGGGCCGGATGCATCATACTAAAACCGCGCCCACCCCATTGCCGACAATGGGGGGAAAGTCGTGATACGTCACGTGACGTCACATGACGTTGCGAGTTTGACATGCCTGGTGTAGAGTCTTGCTCTGTCTCCTTACCTAAATGCACATTGTTAAAATATTAGCAGCCTATTTTCTTGCTAAATTTTGTTTGATTTAGCCATTTACTGAAACAATTCTGAAAAGTTTTGATCTAAATATGGTTTTGCAGAACATATTTGCATCAAAACAGAAATACACATATTTAAAGAAATTTTTCGTCCAATGGCTGACTTCCCCATTCCAAGAAATAATCCAAAATCATGAGAGTATGCTAATTTTAATTTGGGAAGCCATGTTGTTTGGGGAATAGAGTCTACTTTTCTGGAAGACTATTCTTACATTATACAGTGATATCTATTAAATGAGGGATTATTGGAAGAAATAAAATGTTTAGCTCAGTGTTTCTCAACCTTGACAATTTTAAGGGATGTGGACTTCAACTCCCAGAATTCCACAGCCAGCATTGCTGGGAGTTGAAGTCCACATGCCTTAAAATTGTCAAGGTTGAGAAACACTGGTTTAGCTCAATTTATATTAGGGAAGGGGTATTTCATTAAAACAGAACATCCATTAAATATGAATGAGATTTTACACATGTGTATTTGACGCATGTGTGAAATGGAAATGGAATTTTATATATTATCAGAAGGTAATCTTCGGGTTACAATAGCAATTGGGACTAAAATTCACATTGATAAATGATGTCATTATAAAGTACGATGTCACATGACTGAATTGCTTAACAATGGTAATCCCAACACTTCCTGCTGTCATTATTAAGCAACAATTGAAGGCTGTTAAGTGAGAACCTTCACACATCTTTCTGCCAGCTTCCAATAAGCAAGTCAATGGGGCAGGCAGGAAGTTGCAAGTTCTTGGCAGCTTTTGAATATGCAGGTGCTCAGCTGGTGCTGTGGAGGATGATGCACAAGTGGCTGGCACAAGTACAATGGAGAGAGGCGGCTGCTATTGAGAGAGGAAGAGTGCATGAGGATGTGTGGGTGGCTGTCAAGGCACAATGAAAATGTGAGGTGGTTGCTGCTGGGTGGCAGAGGGTATGGAAATGACCGCGGTGAGCCCTGTAGCTGAGCTCCTTGGAGTAAAAAGTGTTGAGAGTACAAACTGCTTACCAGGGTGGCTTGCAACCTTCAAATGACCACAGGAGTACTGGGACTGTTGGATACTTCAAGTTGTCAGTATCACTCATTCAGCACTGTTGTAACTTTGAACAATCCCTGAACAAGTGGCTGTTAACTGAGGATTACCTGTATAAGCATATTTTGCCTCCTACAACTGAAGTCAAGGTCCATTAAACAGAGGTTTTAGTGTAAGTCGAGTTACCTGCTAAGGTTAATTAGTCCTTCAATCACTTTCTAAAACAAACGGTCTTTTCCAGTATTGTTACAAGTACAGTAAACTTCTATTAGGTTCTCAGCAAGCACCAAGAGTTCCCTTAGTTCACATTCCCTACAGTTCAATGGCGTTATTTACTTACAGTAGATTGTTTGTATGTTTCTACATAAAATTTTGTCTTTTTTCCAGATTCCAGAAATAATAAATATATTCATCTCCCATTTAATTGATTGTAATATGATTTATGTGGATCTGCCCTTGAAGATCCCTCAGAAGCTGCCACTGGTCCAGATTACAGCAGCATGGGTAGTTACTGGCTCATCTTATAAATCGGGTCCACCACAACTTGGCAAGCTGCATTTGCTCCTAATAGGCTTCTGAGTGAAATTCAGGGTGCTGGATGTCATCTCTATGGCGATAGAGTTGTGTTATTTGGATATCTTCTATCTCCTATAAGTTTTGCTTGCCATATCAGATCTGTCAAAGCAGTAGCCAAAGCAGTAGCCAATCCAAACAACCCAGATACATTTTGGCCTTCTGTAATGTACTGTTTTTGCTCAGGTTGGGCCAGAGGTTAAGTGGTTTTCATTCTGAGATATTCTTTTCAGAAGTTTTATGGTTATTATTTGTTTTGTTTTGAGGTAAATGATTTTTCTCTTCTCTAGGCTGCATAGAGTCATTTTTATCTGGATGCTAACATAAATTAATTAAATAAATTTATATGACAGGATTTCCATGCCTAACATATAATTTATTTTGTTTTATTTACTGATTACCTGAGATTCGGAGATCATATTACTCACATGCAACTAGAAGCTACAGATTTTAATGAAACAGAATTAATTTCTCTTACATAGTTAAGCTAACAGTAGGAAAAAGGCACTGGAGAAAATAATTATAATTAACTTCCTAAAAGAAGCCAAAACCCCCAGCAAAACCTCCCCACGTAAATAGAATACCGTAATGAACTTCAGTTGCAATCATTTGATACATTTACATTATCTTGCTCATGCAACTCCATAAAACACCTAATGGATGACTGCATCTTTCGGCGTATGTATTTTTAAACATGACATAAAAATCACATTAATAAAGAAGGACACCGACACAAACCTTGGGGTCTTAACAGATATTTCTTAGCCAGTTGGGATTTTCTCTCACTGTGTTGCAACTCATCACATGTTTCCAGGACTGTTCTTGACTTAATGTGACCATTGATTGGAAAAGCAGGACAACCTGTAATAAAATAATGAACTATGGTTTAATTTTTATTTATTTTATTTTGAAATTTTGATTCAACAGTTGAGCCAATATTAACAGTGATACTAAAATAATAATTGATAGGGCTATAGATTGAACTTGTCCAGCATTTCAGTTTTGAATGGAAAAACAATGGGTTTTTTCCCCCCATACATGCATGGTCATATACCTGCTGCTAACTTCTTAAGCCAAATATTTCCTTTCCCAGGGCTTCACAACAGCAGCTGCATGATATTAGGAAAATGTGCTATTTCTTTAAAGAGTGAATGACTTGTGCTGCATGGAGGTTGGACATCCTTACAATTTGCTTTATTTGCATGGGTTTGGTTACAGAATTACAGGTTGGGTTCTCCTTTCTAAGGAGACATTTTCTGACAGTTAGAACAATTAATCAGTGGAACAACTGCCTCCAGAAGCTGTGAATGTTCCAACACTAGAAGTTTTTAAGAAGAGCCTGGACAACCATTTGTCTGAAATGGTATAGGGTTTTCTGCCTGAGCGGGGGGTTGAACTAGATGACCTCCAAGGTTCCTTCCAACATCATCATTATTATGATTATTATGATGATGATTGTTGTTGTTGTTGAATCTTGGAAACTGGGTATATGAACCTTGGCCTCATTTATGTGTTTATTTGTTTTTCCCATTTCTTCAAAGAGGGACTCATTTACCATTGACTACTATGCAATGGAGCCTTATTGTTGCCATTACTTCTCTTCTGGAGTCTTAGTTTCATGGGAAGATAGCAATAGCAATAGCACTTAGACTTATATATTATCCCATAGTGCTTTACAGCACTCTCTGGGCAGTTTACGCAGTCAGCATATTGACTGTGGGTCTTCATTTTACTGACCTCAGAAGGATGGAACCTCAGTCAACCTTGAGCTGGTCAGGATTGAATTCCTGGCTGTGGGCACAGTTTGCCTGCAATACTGCATTCTAACCACTGTGCCACCACAGTGTAACATGGCAATCATTTATTTGCTAACACAAAAATCTCCATCTGTTTGTATTCTGCAATATTTTAGAAACATTTGTTTTCATTCCCAGAATGAGAAAATTCCTTTACATTTGCTATTCTATTCTATTCTCTACTTTTTTTGGTAGCAATATCATTTTCCTACACATATTTTTACCTCAGTCACAAACTTTGTCACTTCATCATTCTATAGAATATCTTTCTTCATGTTTCCGATCACTGTAATGCCACATACTTCTGAGTCACCTTTTTTTTTTTTTTGCTCTATTAGGAAGCTCAACATTTCACCATTCACTGAAAGGTAATATGTAACTTTCACCAACTTACAAATTGCTAACATCAGACAAGAGATGACACCAATTCATGTGACATGAATTCATGCTTTCTCATTCATACTTAACACCCAGGGCTTTTTTTCTCATAGAACGCCCAGAACGGAGTTCCAGCACCTTTTTTGGATGGAACCTTGTAGGGTAGGCAAGGCGGTTTGTATGACGTGTGTGAGTTCCGGCACCTTTTTTTTTTTTTTTTGACAAAAAGCACTGTTAATACCTATACCTTCATTTCCATCTTCCTCTGTCTCTGTACTCTGTATGGGATTGCTTCAAAGACTGCATGGAAGCCATATTTTTTGCAATATGCAGAGCCATCCTATGGCAAGTTAGAATCTCCACTACCATTTAACACTGGTTTGTAAGCACTGAATAGACTTCTGAGTATAATTCAAAGAGCTGATTGTTCAAAGTGCAGGACTGCTTACTTCAGGCAAAACTACTTACTTGATGTTTTTCATCATGATGATGATGTTGACAATAGGTACCCCATGTGAGATCTGAGTAGGAAAGAAGGGCACTTGCTTTTCAACTTAAATTCCATCCTGGAGAAAGAGTTTATTCTCAGAAATACCATCCTTAATGGTGTTTTAGAAGGTAATCAAAACAGAGGTTTTTTTTCACACATCTGTTAATGATACTTTAAGAACTGAGTTAGGCACTTAATATGGATGCCAGGGCAGGGCAGGGTTATATTTTATTGATTTTCAAGATCAGTTTTTGTGTGAACTTAAGTATATAAGAACAATCCACCTTTCCCTTTCTTTTGGCTTTACAGACAACAAAGCTATTTTTTCTCATTGCAACTCTATGTCAGTTAATGTATACTATTATGTATGTCGCTTACATTCCAAATCACAACCTTATACTTTCTATAGTTGCCACCAAATAGTTGCAAAGTTTCTGACCTCCACCATCAATCATAGGTCACCCTGAGGCTTTCTTATGATGTTTTTTATAACACAGATAGTACCAGCTTTAGCCACACCTATGCCTCATAGAACAATCCAGCCTGGTGGTCAGAATACTAATGGCCTGTTTTGGTGTATTTTCATCAGTAACCTACAAGCACAACCAAATGCCAATTTATTTCAATTTTATTTCAACACTATTATACCTCGTTATTATTGTTATTCTATAGAACCCCTAGCAATCAGCATACTATTGCCATATGCAACCACCTGAAACTGACATGGTGTGTACTAACACACTCAGAAAAGTGGAATATTTAAATTATTATATAATTCATTACTAGCCATGCCACGTTGATTCTTGCTAATTTGTTGCAGTATTTACTCATTAGAAACTGCAGAAGTGAAAGCCTATGCAAAGAGTACTTATTTTCTCAGTATGATCTCTAAAATATGGGAAACTTATGATGTTCAAAACAATTCTAAATGTATGTGCTATCCATGTGGGAATATCAGAACAAAACTGTATACTATGTATATACTGTACACTATGATCAGCCTTCCTTCCTAACTCAGCGTGTTGGGAAGGCACTATATTGAATATGCCTTGTATATAAGAGATTTTGTTATATTAAATTGTATTTGTCTATTCGTGAGCAGCTTAAATGTTGCTTTAAAACGTGTAAGGCAGAATTCACTGAAGTTCCAGTTATTTATATTAAACCACTTCCTTTTCAAGAGCCACCACCTACATCTTAAGTGAAAACTAAAAGTAAGCAACATTGTATTAAAAAAATAAACCTCCTCTTCTATCTATTTTTGTGCACTATCTCCATACACATTGCTATTTATTACTTATTTACAAAGGTATAGTATTTAAAACATACAAGTTTTAGTACAGAAACAAGGAAAATCCCTGCCACAGGTCTGCAGTCTTAATAATCAAGGACAGTGTGGAGAGCAACAAATAGGCACACAACATAAAATAACAATAACAAGGAATTAGTAAATGAACAGGGAAATCTGAAAACAAAACAAGAATTGGAACAAGATATTGGCAGAGAGATTGACTGGTGGACATTTACACAAATTCAATCTAAATATACAGAGGACAAAAAATTATATGAAATACAAAAAGAGCCGCCAGAATTGGATAAAATTATACATGGAACAGAAATAAAATTAATTAGCAATTTATACAAATACCTATTGAGATATAAAATGGAAGACGAGGTTGTCAAAAACACAATGATTAGATGGGCAAATTTTTTTTGATATAATGTAGAATTGGAAAAATGGGAAAAAAATATGGGAAATAAAACAGCAATATATTTCAACCAGAAACTATATAACAATTAATTATATTATATCAGAAATAAACCACCATATTGCTTTGGATTACTAACAGAATCACAGTTAATACTTTTTTCCCACTAAATCTCTGCCAGGCAACTAAAGTAAGGTATTCTTGAGAGTTGGCTGTCTAGCCCTTGTTTGAAATGCTGCGTAACAGGTTCTACTTTCAAATTAATTTTACTATTAAGATTTTTCCCCTCTAAACATTGTCACAATCTGCAACAATTTAAAAGGACAACCCCCTTACTGAATTCCAGTTGAGATGGAACATTCTAAGATCCTTGAAATTTCTAATTAAAAACAGTACCATTTTGGGGTTAGCTAACCAAAGGAAGAATCAGAAACATTCCCCTACACACAAATAACAACATAATGGATATTTTTATATGTTGGCTGAACTTTATCACCAGCCAGATTGTTAGCAATGTAAACTATTCCCAATTTTTAAATGATATCGTTTAACTTTATGATATTAATATAATTGTTCATTTTGTCCTGGTGTTTCTGATGCTATTGTCTAATCGGTGCATCGCCCACCTTGGAATTCTGTGTGGAATAAAACAATATTATTTTAGTTAATACTTTAGTTAATACTTTTTTCCAATTCCTTCCTTCACTGAGTGCAACCTGAAGGTTTTTATTTTTAAATAATGATGAAAACCCTCTATCTTCCTGTTACTCTTATGATAGTAAAACATACAAAGAACAGCTGCAGGACTTGGGTTTGGCTAGTCTAAAGAAAAGAAGAAATAGGGGAGACATGATAGCAGTATTCCAATATCTGGGGGGCTGCCACAAGGAAGAGGGGGTCACATTGTTCACCAGAGCACCAGAGGGAAGGACAAGAAACAATGGTTGGAAATTGATCAAAGAGAGAAGCAACCTGGAATTAAGGAGAAACTTCCTGACAGTGAAGACAATTAACCAGTGGAACAGCTTGCCTCCAGAAATCATGGGAAATCACTGGAGATTTTCAAAAGAAACTAGACAGTCACTTGTCTGAGATCGTATAGGCTGGACTAGAAGACCTTCAAGGTCCCTTCCAACTCTATTCTATTCTAACTAGTAAGGAGAACTACGGATATGATGTTTTTACACCGTTCAGAGTCAACCTGTAGGGGAGATGCGCACCATAAAAATTTAGTAAATAAATAAATAAAATGATATTTTATTACATTTGTTATAGCTGCCCATTCCATGAGCCACTGGTTGGCATTTAAGGTCTAGAAAACAATTAAAACAATTAAATACACAGACAGACAGGCAGTCCAGATTAAAACAGACAGAATTAAAGGTGCAATTTAATGTCAAAGAACCAGAAAAAAAATTGAAGGTAACCTACGAACTGGGAAGTATGATCAGCAACCACTTAATAATAATTCCAAAATGATCAAAACAATACTACAATGCTCCCTCCCCCCTCCACCTGTCTACCTAAAATGTATAAGACTGCCAATTTTAATTCTGAGATGATTCCAATTTTGACTCTGAGCAACTTAGAATAAAAACTGTACAGAAATCATATAACAAAGGAAATGCACATCCAAAAAAGAATAAATGTCCAGCTTAATATACATTGTCCTATAAGAGGCTCACCACACACCCTAATCCAAGGCCATGTTTTAATGACCTTTTAAATGAGGTCAGTGTGGGAACCATATGGATCTCTGGGGGGAAGCTGTTCCAGAGGGCAGGTGCAACAACAGAAAAAATACATATCCTGGGTCCCATCAGGTGACATTGTTTAATCTAGGGGTCCTCAACCTATTGGCCGTGGCCTGGTTCTGAGCAGTGGGCTCTCAGCCAATGGGCTGCAGAAATGGCTGGCCAGTGCGTGCACGCATGGATGCACATTCCCCCTACTCACACTAGTGCCCACGGCCCCGTTTGTGCATGTGTGCAGGTGCGAACGGGAATGCTAGCACGGGGCAGGTGTCCGCGGCCCATTTGCGCATGCACGAACAGGGCTGCAAACCCAGGTGAATTGCGCAGCCTGTTTGTGCATGCCCAAACAGAGCTGCTAGCTGTGCATGCATGAACAGGGCCGATAGTGCCACGCCAGTGTGCATGGCCCGAGGCACGCATGCATCAATTTTGAAGCTGCTCTCCTTCCCTCTGGTCCCCGAGCCCAGAAAGGTTGAAGACCTCTGGTTTAATCAATGAGACCACGAGATGCTGGTCTTCTCTGATTATGCAAACAATGCCAGTCCATCAGGTAACAGGCCTTATGCCATGAATGATTTTATAGGTGGTAATCAGCACCTTAAAGCTAACTGGCAAGCAGTGCAACTCACAAAGCAGACATGTTGCATGGGCATAACATGGCATGCCCATTACCTTTCATGTTACTGTATTGTGATCCAGTTCCAACTTCCAAGTGTCTTCACATGTGTGGTTCTCAAGTCATAACTGACCTCAAGAAAGTTTCCCAATGCAGGAATGAGTGCTTCTGGTGCACAAGAGGGACCTATCCAAAGGATTGTATATTACTTGCTATTACTTGTTCTTTGAGCAGGATGTACAAATTTAAGAACACCTCCAGATCATGCAGTACTGAACGGGGAAGTGCTATCCTAAGACTCAAAGTGAAAATTCTTCAAGACCATATAACCAAAATAGCAACAGAAATTTGGCCTTCATAGGGCTGATTCTCTCCCTCCCTGATCACTCCTCTACTATCTAGACACTGGGTCAAGACCTTGACTCCCTCACTTGGCAGGTCTGGGTATCAACAGCATATTGATGATACTGGATCCTGAACTGATGGATGACCTCATCTAGCAGTCTCATTTAGATGTTAAACAGAAACACAAGAACCTTCAATTATCCCACATGGCATATGGTTTTGGCTGGATCCCCCCTTCTGTCCATCAATATTCCTAGAACCATACACAGAGAAAAGAAGAGAGCCACCATAAAAAGCACTTCCAGCTTCTAATCTTCATAGGCATTTCGGTAGGATAGATTCCTTCATTTAAGTCAATGACCAGAAAAGAAAAGAAAAAAGCAGTGAGGTAATATAGTGAAAAACTGAAACAAAAACAAATGCAAAGCAGAGAATACTGGATCCACTTGATGCAATGATCAATGGTATCAGAAACTACTGAGCAACTAAAAACTAGGACACTTGCATCATCCCAGTCACAATCTTACTAGAGATTATTAGCAAACATGTTAACTATAGTCTTGATATTGTGGCCTATTCTGAAACCAACTGAAAAAGATCTGATTAAAGTTTCCTCCGGGTCCCTGTGAAGTGCAGCTCAAGACTTTCTCAACCACATTCCCTAAAAAGGGGAAGTTTAAATACCAGTCAACTATTATCTAGACTTCTTGAAATGTGCAGCACTGCGACTTTCAAGGCAAGGAGAATTACCACCTCTTTAAGGATGTTGGCATTACTACATGTTCCTAGGCAGCATCAGCCAGAAAAAGCAATGATTTAATAGATGCGTGATCAAGCTCACAGTCACAATGGCCATTTCCTTAAGTTTCATCTTAGCTAACCTCACAAGATGTTGCCTCAGTCACCTTGATGGGACCTCTCCTATCAGAGCCCAACTCTGAGATGATCCAAGCTACTTTATCCACTAGATAGCCAGAATATTTGTTACAGCAGCCCTGCAAATGATCCTGTGATTTGTCCACTCCAACAAAAACTAAGTCATCTTAACCAGGGCTGCTGAATGATTACCTATGGATGTGATAAAGAGTGAAAAATAGTTACATTTTGCCATTCTCTTCACCACAATACAATCCCTAAGATGAGCTTTCATTTGTGCTCAGTCAGGTTCATTTTTTGTCTGTTTCCCAATAGGGCTCTAGGTTTTTCTTCTAGTACTTCATCATCCAGAGCACCTCAGAGGACCAAAAAGTTGGCCCAATGACCGGGAGAGAGCATTATAGCCAATCGTCATAAAAAGACTGATTTTGCATATAAGCAGCACAGTTGTTGAGAAAAAAATTCTACATCTGTATCCATATTACACAAGTAAAACTTAGCAAGAAGAATCTCTTTGATTCACACTATTTCTTTAAACTTCTTATGAGTTAATTCTAACAACTGGCACATTTTGTGTTCAGGTAAAACAATTCATTCATCCTAATCATCATGGACAGAAAATTTGGCAGCTGCATGATTAAACAGCCACAGGGAATAATTATTTCTCGCCATTTATTGGACTGGACAGCATGTCAAAGTTTTATGAGCAAAGAATCTTGCTAGGCAGAATTCTGCCCGAGAGAAGAAAGTGAATGGCTGACATATAGTATTCAATAGGCTTCTGTGATCTTTCTTCCAAAACCTGTAACAAGATGGCACCAAATCCCACAGGACAGGCATGAAGCATCACTCATCACAAAGGCTGGTACATTCAGATTATAATAAGGGGTTCCTTAGGTTCCTTAGTTAAAGCATCTTTAAGTTATAAACATGCAGATTCAGCTGCTTTTAAATAGTGCCAAGTGTCTCCTTGTTAGTCAGCAGTTGTGGTTATTCTGAAATATTTGCATAGCTAGGAATATATTTCATAAGATAGCCTTGAGTATCTAGGAGAGAATGCAGCAAATCTAGATTCTCAGGACTTTGTGCTTCTAAAATATATTTTCCTTTCTTTTGATCATGTTTAATTCGTTAAAATGAGACAATCTACCATAGTACAAAAAAATCAAAATCAAAGGGGCATTTGCTTTTGTTTAGTTTAAGTTCTTTTTAAAGAAATCTCTCAGTTGCATCAATCTATCAGAGCCTTTTAACAATTTCTGCATTGAGGATGATGCCATCCATATTCCAGATAACATCAGAAGACTGTGCAAAAAAATTCCACAGCTTTTTGATAAGCCTTAGAAAAACTGGAGTCTAGATGAAATTTTGTAGGACCCATAACAACCATAGCATATTATAAAGGTTAATAAATTGTGAGATTCTGTGCCAATTCCATTTGCCCAACTCCTTTGGTGGCATCTATGTTAGCAAAAATCCTTTGCATAGCATGGTACAAGATATTGACCCCATACCACACAGCTTTGTTTATTGCCTTCATATTCATACCATCATTAAAATTCAAGCAATAGAAACCAAAATCACTGGAAGGTATCAGCAAAAAGGCAGTTCTAGGCTTGGGACAGAAGATTATACAAGATGAGTTATTGGGACCTTCCATACTAACCATGTTTAAACAAGTCATTAGTCCAACATATATAACTATATTCACACTCTAAATGCTTTTTTCTTAATGGGACATGATGAAAATGGCCTTTAAGGAGCAGACAATGATTATAAACTTTCCTTTGTTATATAGTTTAGCACTAACAATTGTAATTCAGCCCAAAATTATGGTCATAGATCATGTAGGTCATTAAGTGGATCATTATGTGATTGATCTGATTTTACAACATTTTTTTGTGGTGGTTGTTAAGCAAAAACCACAGTCCTTTTAAAACCCATTGTCTATCATGGGTGGTTTTTGCTGGAAGTAAACACCAGTTTCCAGTAAAAAAATAATAATTGTAAATTATAGTCACATGACCACAGCCTTTGGAACTTTGAATCTGGGTTGTATCATTTTGGAGGTCCATCATAACTTTAAACATTTTTATGTCAAAGACTACCTATAGTTGGGTGGATTAGCTCTATAAATTAGTAGCCTCTTATTAAATCCACAAGGCTGTGCAAGATTTTTGGCTTCTTGTTAAAGTCCTGCTGAATCTGTAGAATGCAGAGTGGACCAAAGAATTGGTCATGTTCAGTCCACTTAATCCATCACACACACACTCCTTAGAATGTATGTGTGTGAAGGAGAGTGTAGATGCTGCATACTACCTGAAGTATTCAAATAAGAGGCTTCATTAGGCTTGTCACCATTAGTTAAGCAACTTTCCTCAAACAGCCTTGTCCTTTAGAAAGTCTTTGTGGCTGCTTTTGAGACTATCACCAGCTGTTTGCATGTGTGCGTTCATCTGCGTGACTCTGGGAAGTTCCATCAAAAGTGTTGTCTTGCATATCTATCCCATCCCAATTCCAGTTTTTATCTACTATAAATATCTTCTTTATGTAAAGATTATACAGATGAAGCCTTTCTATGTCAGTTGACCAAACTCTTAAAGAAGTGATAATAGGAGATTTCAGCTACTCTGATAGTGGATAATAGGAGATTTCAGCTACTCTGATAGTGGATGGAAATCTAACTCTGCCAAGTCCAACAAATTCCTGCCTTCTTTTGTTGACGCCATTGGTTAGAAGATGGGTGAAGGAACAAGGGGGTCTGGAATCCTGAAAGTAATCCTTGCTAAAGAGAAAGAATTAAGCAGTTGAAGAAAAAAAAAGTAATTGGAATCTTAGGAGAAAACAACCATGTTATCATTCTGTTTATAATATGCAGGATATTAATGTTAATAATATTAATCATAATATTAGTAGTAGAAAAGAGCTGTATAGTAATTTCAGAAAAGTGGACTGGATGCTCAAACAGAAAGGGGGACAGATCCAATGGCTTGAAATCCTGAATGTGAAAAGTGTCCACAAAGGATGAGAAATCCAGAAAAAAAAGATACGCTGAAGGTGTCATTGAAAACAGTTCTTATTAAAAGAAAAAAAAATGGAGACATCTAAAGAGAGATACAAAAGTTTTCTAAATGTTCAATTAGCTATGGAACTGATTTCAAAGTATTTTTAGGTGCTGTTTATGTTATAGGCTACAGTCATAGTGGAATTCTGTACTTGGAAAAGTAGTACATAGATGCATTTTTTGTAGATGAAACTGATTAGACAAGTGTTCAGAAGATTAAAAATCTGAAGAGACAAGCTTGCTCTTAAACCAGAATCATGCTCTGGGCACACCATTTCACCATATCTTATGACAACGAAGAGAAGATTGTCTATCAACATGCATTTTTATAACGATCTTCAGGATCTAAACAGTTTTTTCCTTCCTTCCATTTTATCCATTTATATGCACAGTTCATAAATATCCACTTTTGTAGATTCTCCGTAATTATTTCCTTATATGAGTGTATTAATAGTACTGATTCTCATTTTCCAATCTTATAAGCACCACCGTTAATTGTTCTGGGTTATGAAGGTTGAAAGAAAAGTAATGCCTTCAATATTATAAGGGCAAGAATGATGTTCTCCAGAAGTTCGGGTGTGTTCTCTAACATTTGTCATTTCACTTC
Source organism: Bothrops alternatus (assembly GCA_034064705.1). Lineage (NCBI taxonomy): Eukaryota > Metazoa > Chordata > Lepidosauria > Squamata > Viperidae > Bothrops > Bothrops alternatus. Next base: position 20,359,786 of record JARGCV010000007.1, on the reverse strand, counting down.
AATTGGCAAAAAGGTGTTGTAAGAAAAAGTTGCTATTTTTAATGTTGCTACTATTAATTAACTGGAAACCTGTAGTACATATTCATCAGTACAACTTGAGCAACACAATGTGATTGCATTTTTGGCTGCTCAAGGAGTCCAGTCAGAATTTACTGCTGAATGCAGGTTGTTAATGGTGATGCATTAAAATCTCCAGAATGATGTGATTATGAAACCAAAGTAAAATTCATCAAAATCTCAATTAATTTAATGTCAATACTGTAAAATACAGCATTTTCATCACAATGTTTGGAAAGCAACTGAAATTAAAATTATTAAATCACCCCAGAGGTTTGAACAGCCTGAAGGTTTGCCTTTTCCCCAGGCTCTGGGCTAGACAGAGGTGTAACTGCCTAAGCATGAGATGTTTAGTACACTTGTGATTTGTTTTTTCCCCGCTTACCACAGCAATTTTTTATTTACATATTTTAGTTAATAATATATTTGAGTTTTGCTTTTCATCTGTGTTGCCTCCCAGAGTTGCTATGTGTTCAGCAGTCTTCTAAATTTAAACAATGCATAAATAAATTATTTCAGATTAACCTATTGCATGCAGTGGATAGTATGCCGTTGTAGGTTTGCAAAGAATTATATTTTTGTAGCCTTCAGTAACAAAAGGAAAACATTAGCAGAACATATATCCCTTGAAAAAAATTATCTATGTTGATCATGGTTCTTTAAATTCAGATAGTTCTCACTTAATGACAATTGGGATCGGCAGCTCTATCACTAAGCAACATAGTTAACATCACATGACTGTGACTTACAATTTTACGGCCAGCTTCTCCACTGAGTCTGATTTTCAGAAGCTGACTGTGAAGTGTGCAAATCACCATCATATGACTGCGGGATGTTGTGAGGTTTTTTTAAACTCCTGCTGGTTGTGAAGCATCCAAATCTTGATCATGTGATTGTGGGGATGCTTTGAAAGTCATAAGTGGGAGGACTGGTTGCAAAGTCACTTTTCAGTGCTGTCATAACTTGGAGTGATTGCTAAACATGATAGTCATTAAGCGAGATCTATCTGTAATACAGCTTTTACTAGGAAAAAAAGACTATATACACAAAGATACACATTTTCCATTCAGAATAAATTTAGAAAGAATACCAACAAATTTGCAGCTGAAGTAGCTTCATGAAGAAAGTGTAGTTTAGTATCAGCCAGCTAGAATACTATGTGTAATGTAAGTAATCTAGAGGCAAACCTATCTGCCCTATTTTTGGTCTGTGTATATCCACATAGAATAGGGGGTGCGAAAACTTGGGTTTTTAAAATTATAGTGTATATGCATAATTCGTTGCCATTGTTTCGAACTTTTGTAAGGGGTGCAAGAATATATCAGAAGCATTCTAGGGGTGTGGGGTATAGAAAAAGTTAGGAGCCGCTGACACAGAAGATACCCAAACTTGACAACAAATATCTTGAAATAAATTAAGAGGCTCCTAACATCACCATAGTAACAGATATTCACATAATCATAAATCAGCAGCACTTGTAAAGCAACTGGTTCATTCTAGTATTTTTGTTATAAAAAACCCCACTAATGTGGCATTAAAAAATCAGTTAAAAATCATCACAATATTAAATATGCTATACTTAAATTAGAGTTTACACAATCCAACAGATGCAATGCCTTCTTAACAGACATCTGCCCATATCATGATGATTCTGTGCTGAAGGAGATTGTGAAGGGGAGGCACCAGGCCGTGAAAAGGAGGAGGAGGAGGAGCACAAGACTGAACAGCATGAGACCTTGCTACAAATTCAATAAACATTCACTACAACAGAAAGACTAGCTTTATACAAATGGTCATGTTCAGGTAATAACCAGAAGAAAACATTTGCAAATTTTAGCCACTGGCAAACTGAATTAAGCTAGGATTGACATTGTTCTGTCACAATCAAATAACATGTTTAAAATAAGTATTAGACTTAAGACTCTCACAACAGATAACAGATTTATTTCCTTTCAGTTAAAATAAACCATTTTATACAAAGGATTAACTACAGCGATACATACGGTACTTGTTTCTATCCAATGAATCTGGGTCAGCCTGGTATCTCTGAGATGTGTGGCAGTTTACTTCCCATAATTCCTCCTCACCATTTGAAGCCAGGCATAATTTCTATACTCTTTCCTGAGACTTAGCTTTCCTGTCGCCTGCAGATCAACCAACCAGCAGCACAATCTATTGCAGCTGTATTGCTTTGACTATGAGGTTGCTCTTATCTATACAGCCCCAAGTTAAAGCAACACTGCTTTGATGAAATTGGTTATGGCAAGTATTTAAGGACAAGTGAAGCGAAGCTGTATAAGACTGTTGCCTTAATCCTTACATGTAAGATTCCTTGCCACAATCACTAATATGGGGAACAAGATTAGGGAACAAGAAAGAAGGCAAGCAAATCCATCCAGAAGACAGCTTTAAATTCGTTCTTTTGTGTAAAAGAAATTCCTTAATGGCTTTCAGTAAGTGTAAAATTTGTGGGGAGATTTTTTTTTGTATGTTTGGACTATAAATAATGTCCCAAGTAATTAGTCAAGTACTGCATTTAATAAGCCTACTCTAATTCTTAGGACAACGCATGCTTTGAAAATGAGTCAGAAGTACTTCAGATATCACATGAGCAAAGTACCTCTGTTCACTAAAGCAGCCGGCTATTTTTCAGGATTCCATGCAAGACCGAAAATGAGACGAAGTGCTTGAAAGCTACAAGAATTCTGTTAAAGTGAACCAATTAGTCAGCAATATAAAAATGAGTAGCAAAGGGACACCTTTTACATACCACTGGCTCTCTGTAAACAACTAACGAAAATCACAAATTAGAAGATGTAAGCAAGAGGTAGGTAAGTAGGTAGATAAGTTGGTAGGAAGGTAAATAAGAAGGTAGGCAGATAGAGAGTTACACCCACAACCACATACACACACTATTATAAATAAAAGATAGCTACAGATTCAGATAGCAAGTAAGAAGCAAATCCTCTTTCTTACCAAAAATAGCAATAGCAACAGCACTTAGACTTATATACCACTTCACAATGCTTTACAGCAGTGGTTCTCAACCTTTTTAATGCCACAACCCCCAACTGGTCGTAAGTCGAGGACTACCCAACTGGTCATAAGTCGAGGACTACCCAACCGGTCGTAAGTTGAGGACTATTTCCCTGCCTGGGAGCGCCGCGCATGCATGGTGCCGCCCCCTGCGCCGGCCGAGGCGTAGCTGGCAAGGGGCAGCGACGGCGCAGGGCGACCACCGGCTGGGCCACCAGCTGGCCCAGCCCAAGGGAGGTAAGACACCCGCCGGGCCCCACGTGCGCCAGCAACCCTCCCTGCGCCCGCCGGCCTCCCACCTCCCACCCCTGGCCCTCTTTTACTTACATTTTTAGTAGTTGCTCAGCAGGGAGGGGTGGAAACTTCCAGACAGCTCGCCTTCGCTGCAGACAACTTGCAGCACCGTTTGCAGACTGGGACTTTTGGCAGGCTCAGCAGGGCAGAGACAGCCTGGACAATTCCTATTGGCTTTTGAAAGCCAATAGAATTAGACTCTATTCAAGAGAGTCTATTCTATTGGCTTTCAAAAGCCAATAGAATAAGGGGGAGTAGCACAGCTAAGGAAAAGGGGAAAAATGGCGGACTGCGTTGTTTGGCGACCCCCGTGAAATGGTCGTTCGACCCCAAATGGGGTCGCGACCCACAGGTTGAGAACTGCTGCTTTACAGAGTCAGCGCATTGCCCCCAACAATCTGGGTCCTCATTTTACTGACCTCGGAAGGATGGAAGGGTGAGTCAACCTTGAGCCGATCAGACTCGAACTGCCAAACTGCTGGCGTCAGCAGAAGTTGCCTGCAGTACTGCATTCTAACCACTGCGCCACCAGGGCTCTTGAAAAGGGGTTGCATCTATATTAGAAATTTCAATCCATTACTTTAAAAATCATTTTTGTGCAGATGTTAAAGTCAATGGAAAAGACAGCAGAAAAAGGTCGCAAGTTGCTGAGTAAATATAATAATAATAATAATAATAATAATAATAATAATAATAATAATAATAATAATAATAATAATAATAATAATAATAATAAAGTTGGAAGGGACCTTGGAGGTCTTCTAGTCCAACCCCCTGCTCAGGCAGGAAACCCTCCTCCATCTGCACACCTCATAGGTTGAGGACTACATGTACAGCCATTGTACAGGCTCTACCACAATCCTGGTTCCCCATGCCCATTAGCAAAATAACAATTTCAGGGCTTTTCAAAAAGCCAGCCGGGTGAGGGCCGATCTGATTTCTGAGGGGATGATGTTGTGATGCCACACAGAAAAGACTCCTTTTTGGGGCTCCCCCCAGGCAACACTTCCTTGCCAGCAGGACCCAGAGCACGGTCAGAAACGATGGTATGGATGTGATTGGAGAGAGATGGTCCTTCAAATAACCATGCCTCAATAACCCTCAGTTCCATTCCAAATTCATACTATGAAATGTCCATTGCTAAACATGTAGGCTACCTTTCAGAAATTGTTTTAACATTTACAATAAAATTAATAAAAATTACTAAGCAGTTGACTTGATGCCAGAAAACAGTGAGCAAACACACATATATTCCCTCAGCATAACGTAACTATCGAGATTATTATTTGCTTCAGATAAGCACTGAATTAACAGGGGCAGATTTTCAAAATAAACAAATAATTTTACATTGGAAAACGCTCTGTTTCAATGCTATATAATGCAGTTAAGTTCAATTTTAAAAGCATCTCAGAAGCCACCAAGTGCTATTCTTGGGCATTCCTCATAAAATTTTAACATTTGCAACTACCTGGTACTTAATGATGTTACAGAAATTAACATGCCAGGAACAAAATAGCTGTCACTTTTTGCAAAGCCTTTTCAAAAATTGCCTGTCAGAGACTGATATGCATATTCTGGAAACACAAAAAGGAAAAGGAATGGTGCTGGAGAAACTAGATAAAGGAAACAAAGGGACTCTAGACAATTTTTTGTGAAGGGAAGGGAAGGGAAGGGAAGGGAAGGGAAGGGAGAAAGAGCCTCTTAGGGGATGGGAAGAGTGAGAAGCAGAATTATATACAGTCCTAAATAAACTGAACCCCAAAAGACAAGAATGAACAGGAACAGATAAGTTCTTCTTGAAAGTCACACTCTACAACCTGTTCATAAAATAAATCCCACAACTTCCTTGGCTCTGTCCTGATTCTTCTCAGAATGAAGTTCTAGATCTGCTTCAGAATTAATATGGTTCCATATTTCCACTCCAATTACCTTTATATCTAAAATGCATGCTAGCTGCACAAAATTGCGCCTGCTTACCTATAGCTTTATACTACTGGAATACAAAAAAATGTAACCACAAAGGTATTTGGTTTGCTACCCCTTATAATAGACATACTAAATATCATCTGAGTTTTATAAACCTTATGAAATAGATTTTCTCCATTGTGGCACCTCTCCTCTACAGCATCCCTCCCAGAAATGCACATGGGTCACATCCTGCAAGACTTCGGCAAGGCTTTAAAAACATAGCTTTGCTCCCAGTTTGGGATTGGGTTCTTAGGGAACCCATGACAGTTTTTATAAGAATTTTAGATATTGGTTGGTTCTTTTACCTAGGCATAAACGTCTTTCTCTTTTTGGACTGTTTTTCTGTTTTCTTTAAATTAAACATTCTGGAGTTGAGCAGCCTTCCAAATCCAATGAATGCATGAATAAATAATAGTGTAATGTCATAGGTCAAGAGTTACCTGATGTACAAGCTGGCTTTAGAAAGGGCACGGCACTTGAGATCACATTGCCAATAATAGATAGATTATGGAAAAGGCACATGAATATCAAAAGGGTCTAGATATGTTTTATCGATTACAGAAAAGCTTTTGACTGGGTAGAAAACAATAAACTACGGTTAGCTTTGCAAGATCCTGGTGCCCCAAGAACATGCACTTGATTAGACTTATCAGATCACTGTAGACTGATCAGGAGGCAACAGTGAAAACAATCTATGATACACAGATTGGTTCAGGATGAATAAGGGAGTTAGATAGGCCTGTATTTTAATGCCATTTTTGTTCAATCTATATGCTGAAATCATGCCGAAATTAGGAAGACCTGGAAAAATGATTTGGAAAATCAAGGACGAAAGTGAAAAAGTAGGATTGAGTCTTAACATCAGGAAAACAAAGATAGTGGAAAAACTGCAGATCAACATGAGATGTTTATAATCAACTAGTTTGAGAATGTATCTTCGTTGGATCAAAAATTGTTCATGACGGCAGTTCTATTCCTAAAATCAAATGTAGGATAAACTTAGGCAGCACTGCAATGAATAAGATCTGGAAAAGCAGAGATATTGATATAAATACAAAAATCAGGCTAGTTAGAGCAATACTCTTCCCTATAATAATATATAGGTGTGAGAGCTGGACACTAAGAACAGCTGATTGAAGAACTAATGGCTCTGAACTGTGGTACTGGTGTAAATTATTGCGTATACCATGGACAGCCAAAGTAACCAAGAGAAAGGTGCTGAATTGTATTAAACCAGACATATCACTGGAAGCCAACATCTGATTTACCTTGGCCATGTCATGTGTGTAAATTCATTGGAGAAGTCAATGATGGTTAATGGAACAAGAAAGGGCAAGCAAAGAACATGCTGGCTTGGTAATATCAAAACTGATACAAATATGAACATCCAAGAACTGAAAGAAGCTGTGTTTGACAGGGTAGCATGGAGAACACTTGCCTATAAAGTTGCCAAGAGTTGGACATGACTGAATGGTTAAAACAACAAATAACAACATTCCTAATACTAAAACCCATAAGTATATTTAACATTTACTTAATCATGCATATGTCAGGTTCTCCCACCCTAGCAATATCATACCCATGATCCAACTCCTTAGCAAGTATATATCACAATAAACTCTAAAGAATACCTTGAACATACACCACTATATGTTTAGTTCTTGAACCTTGAAATTGTTTTTCCCCCTCATTTATTGAGCAATGGTTACATAAAATGATGGGGACCAAACTTTCTGAGACAACCCAAGAAAGGGATCTTGGGGTTTGGTGGACAGCTCGATAAAGATGTCAACCGAATGCGCAGCAGCAGTAAAAAAAGCAAATTCCATGCTTGGCATGATTAGGAAGGGAATTGAAAATAAGTCAGCAAGTGTTGTATTGCCTCTGTACAAATCGATGGTGAGACACTTGGAGTACTGTGTACAGTTCTGGTCACCGCACCTCAAGAAGGATATAATGGAACTGGAAAAGGTGCAAAAAAGGGCAACAAGAATGATCAAGGAAATGGAGCGCCTCCCTTATGAAACCAGATTGCAACGCCTTGGTCTCTTCAGCCTTGAAAGACGGCGTTTAAGGGGTGACTTGATCAAAGTGTATAAAATCATGCATGGGATAGAAAAGGTGGATAGAGAAAAATTCTTTTCTCTATCACACAATACTAGGACAAGGGGGCACTCCCTAAAGCTCAAAGGTAAGAAAGTGAGGACAAATAAAGGGAAATATTTCTTCACCCAGAGGGTCGTTGGTTTATGGAATTCACTTCCAGAAGAGGTCGTGACAGCTGTCAGCCTTGATAGCTTCAAGGCAGGGTCAGACATATTCATGGATGCCAAGTGTATCGGTGGTTATTAAAACGGATGCCCATGTGCCGCCTCTATGTTGGTTGAGGCAGGCAGGATTCCCTTGAGTACCATTTGTTGGGGGTCAAGGGTTTTGCCTTCTCTTTCTGCTCAAGATCCCCATGTACAATTGGTGGGCCACTGTGTGACACAGAATGCTGGACTCGATGGGCTTTGGCCTGATTCAGCATGGCTCTTCTTAAAAGGAGTAAAGAAGATGTAATCAGACCATAAATGGCTTTCCAGTCCATAAAGAGCACCTCTCCTAGCCAACAATGGCACTTATATTGCTAGTTAGCCATCCATGTCCTAACTTCGTTGGATCAGGGTAACTTTTTTACTTTTTAAAATATAGCAATTTTTCTATTTATTTGAACAACCAGTTTATAGACACTGTTATTAAAACAACTCTGAATAAACATTAAAGTACTGAAAAGAAATACTCCAAAAATCATGCAAGATCAACTATCCAAATATAGGCATACTGTAGCTGCCCTCAAAAATGTCCAAGCCATCTACAAAGCAATCAGTGGGTTAATTTAATAAAATCAACAGAACAAATTGGTTCTCTAGTCCCAAAGTTCAGGACCACAATCATTGGAATTATACTAATGTGAAAAATCATTCTCAGAGTAGCAGAAATTCAGCCAACAATTTAATGTAGATCAGCCCCAGACTGTTGCCAGTGCTGCATGAAGACTAATTTGTTGGCCTGGAAGTTACAACAGGAAACCTTTTGTAAAAAAACCTCTAGTCATTCCAAAATGAAGAGTATGTTATTAAACTTAAACTTGTGGAAAAAATTATATCTGAAACACAGCTACTTGCAAAACAGGCCATTTCACTGTAGCCACTCAGCCAGCAGTTCTTTTAAGAACTAGAACTCCAAGATTAGATTACTGAACGGATATATTTTTTCAAGATCATATTTAGGATAATACAATCTAGGAAGGTCACCCCATTAAGAACTATTCAGATCCTACTTTTCTTTTTGTTCTTTCTCCTTGCTGAGCAGAAATAACTTTGTTTAGTCATTTTCTCATTTCTTTCTTTCCTCTAGTCTCTCTTTGCTAATAGAATCCTTCCTTCCCTCTTCACCAAGCAGGGAGATTTTGCTTGCTCGCTGTTTTCCCACTCTTTACCTGGCAGGGAAACCTTAAGGGCTTGGCAGCCAGATCCAGCTCTTCTCATGCAGCTCCAGCCTCCCAACCTGTCTTCCTTTGCTGTGGGCTTACCTCCCTGATGATTTGGCGCCTCTAAATCAGCATCCTTCCACAAGTGTTGGGGATGGTGGGTCCTGTAGTTTAGCATTGTTCAACACAATGGGGTGCGGGGTGGAAGGGGCAACTGCAGACACTGGCTAGAAACCCTGCAGCTGAGAGAACCAGTGGGTCAGAACAAGGCAAATGGCAAGGCCATTACCAGATTACTGTGGCTAAACCTAGATATAGATGTTACTCTTTACTGGCATGCTGTACAGGTCAGGTAAAATTGTCGATGGCTGCTGTCTCCATAATCAGACTTGGATAGGATCCAAGTTTCTGAGAATTTGTCAAGAGAGATTTTTGCCTGGAAGGCAGTGTCTGAGTTAGATTTGACAATCCCCGTACAGGGAGCGTGCGTATACTCTTTTCTTCAGTGATCCTGATCTAGATTTTAGTTTCCCCAGTTGCTCAAGGGAACTGAGAAACAGTAGCCGGAAGACCGGCTAAAACCCCTTTCTGGTCCAGATTACAACTCTTGAGTTTACCTTTGTCTTACCTAGCAGTGCTCACCTTGTGCATTTTTCCCCCAGTTTATCCATGTTTTATGGACTCAAGAGTGGGGCAATCTTGTGAAAAAGAGTGTGCAGGAATTTATTTATCCATTTATTTCGATAAATTAAGACATGGAGATCTCACCAAATTATAGCCCACTTCAATCCTGTGAAATATCTTCAGTGGAGAGAGTCTTACTTAAATCACTTGTGAATTCTCTGGTTAATTGGAGATACAAAACCTGGGTATCTCTGCTGGAGATGTACTACTATTCTACCTATTAACTATGACCTAGGAAGGAAATATAAGCACTTACGGAAGGTTGTATAAGAGATCTCTTGAGACTTGCGTGGTATGTATAGGCTACATTTGGTCACCTCTGCTTTCTAATAAGAAAAATAACATGAGTTCCTGCCTAAGAACTCAAAGAAAAAATAAATATTCAGATCTTACTGAAGCCTTCGCCAAATCTGGGGCCCTAGAACTGTAGCTCTCAAAATTCTTTTATTTTTTTTTCTTTTCAAGCTAATACAATTTCTGGATCCTAATTTATATTGTGATACCAATGCAAATGACACAAATGCATACAACATCCGGTGACTAAATGCCCTTCACCTCTGAAAATATTTCTGACAATCCTAATTTAAATAGCCTTCCAAGCCACTGTATCAACTCTGGTATGATACAGTAGGCCTGATGCTTTTTAATATCTTGTCATTAGTGCAGCTGTTGCAACATCTTTATCCCTAGCACCTTTCTTATTTTCACAAGCCCTATCTTTTTTTTTTTTAGCATACTTGAATATGTGCCACATAAGATTTCTAGAGGAATAAGTGCATGCTGCTGAATATTTACATAAAAGCAAAACTGAACATATAAGCACCTTTTAAAATGTCTCATTCCATTCCCTAACTCCATGCTAAACAGAAGATGGTGAGGCAGAGGAGAGATAATGCTCCAAGGTTCGAAAGAAGCAGCAGTGTTTTATTTCTTTTTAATTACTATGATTTTCATCAATTCCAGAGAGGTGTGAGATACCCTCAGGGCAACGGGATGCAGAAAACAGGAAATCCAGCCACCATAGCATTTCATCAACACCACTTAAGTTGGCAGGAATTCTGCTTCATAAAGTTATGAACGTGCACATTATGTATGTTTATTTACATATTTAATGAAAACACCTTGATTCTTAAAAACACAAAAATTGAGAATGGCTCTTTGTATAAATCACACATATACATACTATTTTCACAAATGTGCTTTTCATTTATCAAAAGACAATCGAGAAGGTAGATTGTATAGGAAACAACATATACTACCTTAAGTGTCAATGATTTTGAGACCATAATGAAATGATGCACTTCAATTATTTTTCATTATAAAATGAATGCGAGAACATCAAGGGTTTCATGGAATTGTAAAAAAAAAAGGATGAAATAGATAATAATAATTCCTCAATTATTATTTGCTTTTGAATTTTAGAAAAGCACTGGATTTATATTGCCATAGTTCAAGTTAACCACACATTCTTCCAGTTTTATAAACAAACAAAAAAATTTGAAAAGGATATAAAACACCAGTTACAGAATCAATATCAGCTTTTACGTTCAAACAAAGATAATGATTTTTTTCAAAGCTATTAACACATTAGCTTGGGTTTTGAAAAAAAATTGTAATAAATGAATCTCAATATGCAGCAATGTGTATATGCTTATATTAGTAATACACAATTTATAAAAATAAATGTCATGGTCTATCATTTTTACATTTAATGAAAATATAAGCTTAAACCAATTATAGTTTTGAAGAAAAGTATTAATACCTACATGACATTTTTTTTAAAAAAAAAGAATAATAAAGTTATTCCATGCCATTAAAGAAAAGCAGCAAAGGACATATAGCACTCAAATGTTATTTTGTGCACCCAAGATCTGAAAAAGCAAATACAGCAGACTGTACCTTTGTTAACATTAAAAGGAAATTTCTAAACATGAAAGAATCTGACATTAATTAAGACACCAGTTTCCAAATGATTCTTAGACAGACATTAACAAATGTACAATAAAAAAAAGAGATTTGCAATAGATCACAGCATGAGCACTTACCAGCAATTTATCAGCTTAAACCCAACCAGCCATCTGGCCAGATTTCCCTTGAAGTGAATTCAAGACATTGTCCAGCTGATTGGATAGAACGTCCATTCTGATCAAACCTACCCCAAAGTTAATCAATTAATTAATCAATTTAGATTATGGTTCCTTTAGTAAACAACATGCTGACAGTAGGTTACATGTAGGCTGCCCTGTAGTTCCTTTATAGGTAATTATTCTTAAAAACAAATTGTCCATGCATAATGCTGCATATTCTTTTATATTAATTCAGAAGCTGTAGATATACAGTGAACTCTTCACAATGGCAGCCTGCATGATGAAAAAGCAAAAGTAGTTTTCAGCCTGCAGAATGCCTTAAAAGGGTTACCATGGAAATAAATGTGGAAAGGGGAGGGGGCTCCTCTGATGACAAATGCTGCTTCTAAATAGGACAAGCCTTGAAGGGAGGCTGAATGGAAGCTGTGAAAGAGGAAGAAAATTTACTACGTGTTTCCCCTAAAGCAAGACAGGGTCACACTTTCTTTTTATCCCCAAAAGCCCCACTATGTCTACTTTCGGGGTACGGCTTATATTGATTGGAAAACAATTGTCAGTTTTATTTTAAGTATTTTAAGTATTTAAGTATTTTAAGCAGGAGGCGGAAGTGGGCAGGAGTAATATGTCTTACTTTCGTGGTACGGCTTATATTAGCCGACCCCCTGAAAACCCCGATACGTCTTACAATCGGGGGTGTCTTACTATCGGGGAAACAGGGTATTACTACCAGGCTCAGACTGCCATTGGTTTAAGATTTCAGTTCTTTTACTCTGAAATTGTACTAAAGTCATATTTTAAAATGTATTTAGATTTACCACAGAAGAACAGGAGGAAAATGCTTAAAGCAGCTTCTCCAACTTCTCCTCAAAAACTGGGACAACTGTTTTATTTGCACTGACACAGGGACAGCTTTATGCTGATTGTTACCATTGGAAATAATAACACTGGAGAGAGCAAACTTTGCAGGATTTGGTAAAAATAATTGAAGAATTTAACTGAGGCATAAGGAAGAATGTGTTCTGTACTTAATCCTGTGGATGGTGGTTTTTATATGCAGCTACAAAATCTAAATGAAGAATCAATAAATACTGATCAGTTGTCAGGACACAGAGGGTGTAAGAAACAAAAAACATCACTTTAGGAATATACAGCAACTCACTCATAGCTGACTTCTATTATTGCATAGCAGTTTTGCTCAGTATAGTCAACCTCTTGAGCCCAAACTGGACCTCCTTCTGGTTTCATTAAAAGCCAGCTGAAACCATTCATGTCCCACTGAAACTTTGCATTCAAACCTTCCCTCTGTCTCTGAATCACATTATGGGGGGGTGGGGAGGGAGTCACTAATTAAACGCAGGAGTGTAAGAGGGAAAATACATACAACTTAAGTCTTTAGATGGTTTGGATTACATTTATATCATTTTAAACCTACTCACAAGAGTAACAAACTATGTTTTCAGCATTGGAGAGGGATGCACCAGGTGGGAGAAAGCTAAACTATAACATTTGTGTTATAGCAATTTTAGGAAAAAAAAATCATTGCTGACAATAATATATGTGTGTCCTTCTATTAAAATACTTGCCAATAAACAAATGATTTGATATTACTCTAAAGCTTATTTAGCATTTCATATAAACTAACGCCCAACATTTTTAATTCTATTAATCTTCACCGAAGGTAATGTTTTATAACTTAATTATGAACATAGTATAAAACATTGTTCATTTAGAATTTTTATTAAATAGTAAAGTAGAAGTTGTCTGCCAGACAGAGATGAAAGTCAAATGTGTGGTAGAAATATATCTCAGACTTGGCCCTGAACATCCTCCTAAGGGAAAGTTTTTCTCATATCCTTTGACATACCATAGACAAGCTGGTTATATCAATATCATCCTATGGGACTGAACTGATTATTGATTATTTCAGTAAAAGGATAATAGTGAGCAGTATCATTGTTCCTTAAAACTGTCATTATAACTCTAAGAATCATCTACAGCTTTTCAGAGTTGCAGGTGGCACTGTTCAACAAAGAACTGCTGTTGCTTGCAGCATATACTTTGACTTTTAATGTGCTGATCTTGTAGGATTTTGCAATCTTTCAAGCAGTGCCTATGGAAAGCTGCAAGTAGCTTCCAGAAGCAGCATAGCAGAACTATCTCATGATGAGTAACATTTTCCTCTTCTCTCCCCAACCCCCAAATGCTCATATTATTATGAAAGTGATTTGAATTTTGCTGCCTTATTTTATATTAAGAATGTGAAAGGGCAAATAATCATCCACATATTCCAAAAACTGGAAGAGAACAAAAAAACCACAGTGCTATATCACCCTTTCTTATTTTCAGAGGTTCATCTTAGAAAAGGGAAAAGATAATCAAGAAAAGAGGACTTGAGCTCAGAAATTATAAAGTATTTTAAGTACCTACTATACCTTTATAAAGAACTATTCTGAAACCCAACTATGATTGACATATTAAACCACAATTTAAGCATATCTATTGTTCAACAGATTTTTATCCTGAATTTACAAAACTCTCTAACCTTTTCTTCCTGCAAATTTTCAGAGTCACAGTGTATCACAGTCATAGTGTTAACAATGTTTTTTGGCAGTATTAAAAGCTGTGAAGAATAATGATAACTCTTCTTTAAAATTATCTCTGTCACTTAAAAGCACTGGATTTAGACAGCATAGATTAACAACTATTACCAAAAAAATCATAAAACAACTGCCTTGCTTGGCAAAAGAAATTCTGGTGCCAACTGTGGTTGTAAATTGGGGACTATCTGTAAACCATATAACTTCTATTTGCATGTTTTATTTTTCTATGGAACTCCAGGATAAATCTAGACACTCAAGAAACACTGTAATTGAAATAGGTTCTACAAAGTCAAAAGCTTTGCTAGTTGGAAAGAACATGGCATTCCAGCAGAGGCTCATGCTTGTGTAGGGTATCAGTATATCAAGGATTCATAACATTTCTGTGTCATGGATCCATTTGAGAGTCTAGAGCAGCGGTTCTCAACCTGTGGGTCGCGACCACTTTTGGAGTCAAACGACCATTTCACGGGGGTCGCCAAACAACGCAGTCCGCCATTTTTCCCCCTTTTCCTTAGCTGTGCTACTCCTTCTTATTCTATTGGCTTTTGAAAGCCAATAGAATAGACTATCTTGAATAGAGTCTAATTCTATTGGCTTTCAAAAATCAATAGGAATTGTACAGGCTGTCTCCGCCCTGCTGAGCCCGCCAAAAGTCCCAGTCTGCAAACGGTGCTGCAAGTTGTCTGCAGCGAAGGCGAGTTGTCTGGAAGTTTCCACCCCTTCCTGCTGAGCAACTACTAAAAATGTAAGTAAAAGAGGGCCAGGAGGTGGGAGGCCGGCGGGCGCAGGGAGGGTTGCTGGCGCGCGTGGGGCCCGGCGGGTGACTTACCTCCCTTGGGCTGGGCCAGCTGGTGGCCCAGCCGGTGGTCGGCCTGCACCATCGCTGCTGCTTGCCATGGCCGCCCAGGAGCGCCTGGGCCTGCCTGCTACTGCCCCGAATGGGTGGTGGCCAAGGTAAGGCTAGCGGGGCAGCGGCGGGCGCTGGGAGGGTAGCTTCGCACGTGGGGCTGACTCTCAGCTGGCTGTTGGGAGCCGGGCTGTGTGTAGCAGCCCCGCCGGTTCCCCACCGATGTCCGGACTCTGACCCAACTCCCAGCTGACTGTCGGGAGTCGGGCTGTGCTCCTGGGGGCCATGTGGACGTCGGCCAGTTGCTGGCTGCGTCCTCCCCATCTCCCAGCTCATGGCAAGCCCTGGGGCTTGAAACACACCCCCGACGCCACCCCGGGCTGACTCAGCTGCGTGGGTGGCCGGTCCGAGCCGAGCCAGGTCTGGGCCACTGTCTCCACGCCACGCCAGAGCTTCCTCCCGCACTGCCCAGCCCACTTCCCTCACCATCGGAGGCTGCTTTGGACCTCTGGCGTCCGGCGTGGCCCTGGGGCTGGCGGGCAGGAGTGGCTCATTCCCAGCTTGCCGGGCTCTGGGCCTCGGAAGCGGCCAGGTGGCGGGGAAGAGGGCGATGCCCGCATGTGCGTCGGAGGCCGGAAGGGGAGAAGCGGTGCCTTCCGAGAGGGAGCTGGTGCTCCGGCCGCATCCCTCTCGTGTGTGATGAGTCGGGGAAGGGTTTGGCGGTGAAGGGCTGCACAGCGTGGAAAGGGGCTCCCACGATCCCGCCGTTGCGATGGTGCTCAGGAGGCTGGAGGGGTGGGCAGGTCCTGGGGCGGCGGCTGGGACAGCGCAAGAAGTGCCAGGATGAGGATGGGGGGCTCCAGACTACCATCCCCAGCAGCCCTAAAAAGCACTGTGGAAGAGTGGGGAATGCTGGGAGTTGCAGTTCATCACCATTTGGGAAAACATGACTCTCCAAAGATCAATCCTTCCTTCCTTCCTTCTGCCTTCCTTTCTATCAATCGAGGCAGATTACAGAGCCACGATCCACTCCCCCTTCAATCTCCTTCCTTCTCCATCTCCTTCCTTTCTCTTTCAATTTTCCTTCCTTCCTTCCATCTCCAACTCCATCCCTTCCCCTTCAATCTCCCTCTCCTTCCTTCCTTCCTTCCTTCCTTCCTTCCTTCTTTCCTTCCCCCTTCAATCTCCTTCCTTCTCCATCTCCTTCCTTTCCCCTTCAATCTTCCTTCCTTCCTTCCATCTCCATCCCTTCCACTTCAATCTCTTTCTCCTTCCTTCCTTCCTTTCCCCTTCAATCTTCTTCCTTCTCCTTCTCCTTCCTTTCCCCTTCAATCTTCCTTCCTTCCTTCCTCTTCCCTCCCTCCCAACATTTGTGAGCAAGGAAGAGTAAGCTTCTCCAGTAATCATTGCTATATTGTTTTTGTAATTCATCACTATGCTTTCATTATGTTCAATTCGTAACAATGAAAATACACCCTGCATATCAGATATTTACATTACGATTCCAAACAGTAGCAAAATTACAGTTATGAAGTAGCAACGAAAATAGTTTTATGGTTGGGGGTCACCACAACATGAGGAACTGTATTAAGGGGTCGCGGCATTAGAAAGGTTGAGAACCACTGGTCTAGAGATCTCTTCTTGGAAAAATAACTTTAATGCAGGGGTCTTCAAACTTGGCTCTTTTATGACTTGTGGACTTCAACTCCCAGAATTCTGGGAATTGAAGTCCACAAGTCATAAAAGAACCAAGTTTGAAGACCCCTGCTTTAATGCATAAAATAAGTTCATATAGACTATATTACTAATTATAATAATACTCAAATTCAATTATAAAATATTATAAAAATGTTAATACAATAATTGTGATAAAATGTAGATTCCAAGAAGGGGGGAGTGCATTCCAGAGGAGCAAAAGACAACTCAGTTCAGATAGTTTGTGTGACAAAAAGAGGATTTAAATAGCTCCTCTCTAATAGTTCTCAGATTATATGCTTTAAGTGGGTGGTAGCTTGCTTTAGTTTGGAAGATCCTGTCTATAGGCGAGGTGCAATAAAGAAATTTGCTTGGAAGTTTCAAAATGTGTTTTTCTTGTTTTCTGGCTTTTTTATTTATTTATTTATTTATTAAACAAACTTCCCTCGTCACCCATCTATCAGAAGGAGGTATGGGCAGCAAACAGAAATAAAAATATAATATACTTAAAACAAAAACCATTTAAGGCAAACTTCAGCAATGCATGTGCTTATTTATGGATCCCTTTAATTAATAATAACACAATACCTTTTTAAGGTATAATAATTTTAAATAATGAGATTTATTTAACAACATTTTTGGAGTCTAAAGGTTATAAATTACATTGTTGCTTACATTCCTTACTGAATGAAAAGCTGAATTTCAATTAGATATTAGTGATTTTTTTTCTCATCCACCCCTGAAAATTATCCATGGAGCTAAAAGTGGTTGTGGATCATATGTTAAAACCCCTACAATATATATTCGATAGCAAGCACCCTTCATTAGATGTTTGCAGCAATCAGTGGTTAATTACTCCAATTCTGCAAAATACAGATACACCATTAAGGAGCTACTTATATTGTATATAGAAAATGTGTTTTCTGTGGGGTTTTTAAAATCAATTTTTCTGTATCTGCAGGTGAAGCTTTTGTTAGTTAGCTTTCTCTTGACTTAGCAATATATTGGAAAAGTGACATCACTTCCAAATAGCTCACCTTGTTCAAGTAGAACTGATTTCCCAACAAGAACACATTGGGAAACTTTATTTATAGCCACTCATTATTATGAAATTATGGGAACTATGGGCAGGAGGAAATATTTTATCATAATGTCCCCAGTATTATAGAATAGGCTTGTGAGAGAATAAACACCATCTGCCCTCCTGCTACATTATCCCCCAGACACACAGACCATACTTGCAGCTGATAAATTGAGGACAGGAAAGAGCTGGAAGTTGTTGGTTTTTTTTTTTGCAACAATCAGAATTTCTTACAGGGAGGAGAAAAAGTTCAAATAGGCTAAGAAGCTGGCAGCAAGAGAGTAGTAACTGTTGCTGGACTCAGGGAAAGAGGGGGGAAATGGCTAACAAGCAAAATGGAGGTTCTTGTGTTCAGACATGTCAAACTCGTGATGTCACATGACATTGCGCGACATATTGGAACTTTTTCCCCATTGCCGGCAATGGGGTGGGCGCAGTTTCCTCGTGACGCATCCGGCCCACGGGCCGGCAGTTTGACACCCCTGCTCCAGATCATTGAAGATGAGTCAGTATAGAGGCTGCTATGCATGGAAGGAGACAATGCAACATGGGGCCAATTTATCCAGCACAGATCGCCAAAGAAGAAGATGATGAATGAAAATGAAGATCGATGAGTAAGTTTGAAGTTCTGTTTGTAGGCAGATTTCAAGAAAGACCTTGAGAAACGGGGTTTGAGAATTGAGAAGTTTGTAATAACTATACTCTTAGCAATAGCTTAAGACTGGCATACTGATATAGTGGCAGAAGAGTTATTATTGCAAACAGGGAGGCAGGTAGTCTCTGAAAGATACAGCCATTAGGCCATGAATCAATTTTCTACATTACAAGTTAGAAGCGAGAGGGAGGAGATCACTTGTATGCTTTAGTCAAGTAGGCTACCTACATATTTAGTCGTGCACAACCTAAAGAGAAAATAAAGCTTTTCTATCTATAAAATATTATAAGGAAACACTCTGTATTTGTTTGCAAGAAGATAATTCTGTGCTGTGCTTTGCTGTTTGATCCTAAAGATGCCCCTCTTAATCAGTCTCCAGGAAGCCAAATTAGTTCCAATATTGATATTCCAGAAGCAAGGTGAGACACTCTTTTGGAGAGCTTTCTTTAATTAACTGAGCGATCACCACAGGAGTGTTTATATTGCTCTGATTAGATTACTGGTTTTAATTTTTTATTACATTGCAATTATATCATGGATATTTTATGCTTAGATGTGTAATTATTCACGTATATCACAGAAAGTTAAATGATTGCATCAGTTCAGAAATCTAATGAATATTTAACTAATATTAAAAGTAGCATAAAGCCAGAGAAAACGTAACATTTTCTTTCCTTATATATAGGTAGTCCTCAACCTACAACAGTTCATTTAGTGACCATTCAATGGCACTGAAAAAGGTGACTTATGACCGTTTTTCACACTTATGATCACTGCATCCCCATGGTCATGTGATCAAAATTCAGATCCTTGGCAACTGACTCATATTTATGACAGTTGCAGTGTCCCAAGGTCATATGATCACCTTTTGTGACCTTCAAGTAAAGTCAATGGGGAAGCCAGATTAACTTAACATCTGTGTTACTAACAACTAGTGATTCACTTAACAACTGTGATAAGAAAGGTCATAAAATGGGGCAAAATTCACCTAACAAATGTTTCACTTAGCAACAGAAATTTTGGGTTCAATTGTGGTCATAAGTTGAGGACTACCTGTACCTATACATAAATTCTAGAGCAGGGGTGTCAAACTGCCAGCCTGTGGGCCAGTTGCGTCATACAGAGGCCGCACCCATCCCAGCTTTGGCAATGGAAAAAAAGTCATGATACTGCACGACACGTCACATGATGTGGCGAGTTTGACACCCATGTTCTAGAATATTATACTACAATGTATAACCTAAAGTTTTTGCTCAAATGAGCAGGCTCTAATTATCCTACTTTGGACACATTATGTGAAGGCCCAGCTCTCTGGAGAAGGTTCTAATGCTGGAAAAGGTGGAAAGAAAGAAAGAATGAAAAAGAAAGAAAGAGAGAGAGAGAAAGAAAAAAGACTTAGTTACAGAGGTGATGAGTGTATCATTGGGAGACATGAAAGAACAGGTTAGGGATAGATCATCTTGGAGAAAATCTATGTGGTCCGTAGGAGTAAAAAATGAGTTAATCTCACATAATTGTCACCACTATGCTTCTGACTCCCACTTAAATTGATAATATGTCCTGAAAAAGAGAATTAAGTATACTCAATGTATTCCCAGACCAAGAGATCCAGTCCAAGTTTATTAAACGAGCTTCTGTTCAATTCAATAAAATATTTAGATCAAATTCATTTTCATTCTGTGCATCTTTTTCCTTGAAGGAATTATGACCTTTTCCATTTATTCCGCTATTTAAATAACTTTTGCTCTCACAATAGTAAACAGGGGGCATTAAAAACTTGCACATTTCCACAACTTCATCCAGCGTGGATAAGAAAGTTACCCGAAAATAGTAACGTACATGTTCAGGTAGACTGCCTGATTTTTTCCTCAGTCATCATCCCAGCACCTTTTTTTTAACAACAAAATTTTCCTCAATCCTTTAAAAAATGTGCAAAGCACAAGCCATTAAATGTAATGTGGCAAGATCATAATCCTTCCCCCAATTCCATTTTTATGTTAAATAATCTTTAGGCATGTCTTAGGAGAGGTGTAGCTGAGCTGGAAGCACTAAGGATGTAGCACGAGCAATTCCAGTGTGCAGCTGCTCTATATCTGGCTCTCTGACTAGAGGGCATAAGGATCAATCAACCTTTTTTTGTTCTGGTCTTTGAATTCTTGTAAGTTCATGCTTGCATTGATGATAATATTTAACCACCTTGTCTTGTGTCAGCCTCTTTTTCAAAAGTTTCATTTTCCAAGTATTTGAATCTTATTTAATGACTCACATTATGTCCCAAATATCTAAGCTTTTACTCCCTTTAATATGGTGTATGAACAAAACAAAATATAGTGGGGCAATAACCTCCCATAATTTAGATTGCAGCTCCATTCAAAGAAACCACAAGGGCCAATGTTCTTGGCTGTTTAGTGATTATACAACCCATTTTTTGAAAGATTTAATCTGAGAGTTTATTGATCCATCCAGACTCCTAATAGCCTCCAGATGCTACCTTTGATAGCATCCCCAACTTGATCTTAATGCCATTAGCAGATTGATGACATCTCATCCTATACTAGAACATTACTTCCTAGCAGGTTTGTATAGATGTTAAATACTGTGGGGGGAAACACTGAGCCATATAATGCCTCATAGAGTGGCATCCATGGCCTCAAACATAACCCTGTCCCTGCCAGTGACTTTAGACATTGATTCAGGTAGAACTCCTGAAGATCAGCATCATTAACTCTCTATTAACTTATAATTAAAAGAGCCAGTTTGGTCTAGTACAGCAATTCTCAACCTGTGGGTCGCAACCCCATTTGGGGTCGAACAACCATTTCACGGGGGTCGCCAAACAATGCAGTCCACCATTTTTCCCCTTTTCCTTAGCTGTGCTACTCCTTCTTATTCTATTGGCTTTTGAAAGCCAATAGAATAGACTATCTTGAATAGAGTCTAATTCTACAGGCTTTCAAAAGCCAATAGGAATTGTCCAGGCTGTCTCTGTCCTACTGAGCCCACCAAAAATCCCAGTCTGCAAACGGTGCTGCAAGTTGTCTGCAGCGAAGGCGAGCTGTCTGGAAGTTTCCACCCCTCCCTGCTGAGCAACTACTGAAAATGTAAGTAAAAGAGGGCCAGGGGAGATGGGAGGCCGGCAGGCGCAGGGAGGGTTGCTGGTGCGCGTGGGGCCCGGCGGGTGTCTTACCTCCCTTGGGCTGGGCCAGCTGGTGGCCCAGCCGGTGGTCGCCCTGTGCCATCGCTGCTCCTTGCCAGCTATGCCTCAGCCGGCGCAGGGGGCAGCACCACGCATGCGCGGCGCTCCCGGGAAGGGAAATAGTCCTCGACTTACGACCGGTTGGGTAGTCCTCAACTTACGACTGGTTGGGTAGTCCTCGACTTATGACCGGTTGGGTAGTCCTTGACTTACGACCAGTTGGGGGTCACGGCATTAAAAAGGTTGAGAACCACTGGTCTAGTGGTTAAAAAGTAGGTTAGAAAGCAAGAAACGGTGGGTTCAAGGAGGTCCACAAAGAATGAAGAAATCTTATGATTTAAATCTTGAGTCTTAAATATATTTAAAGGGGGTCCATGGTGAACAAAAGGTTGAGAACCACTGTTCTAAAGCAACCACTGTTCTATGCTTGAGTCTGGATTCTGATTGGCAGGGATCCAGATAATTTGTTTCCTCCAGGAGTCACCATAGCTAGTTCTTGGCTTCCATCCATCTGTACATCCATTTGTTGCATTCATTTGTTCAAAATTATGGTGGTGCTAAAAAAATGTCCAATCCTCAAAGTTCCGGCCATTGCAGCACTTCTGTGATTATGTGACTGCAGTCTAGGTGCTTAGGTGCCCAGTTCACAATTACAATATTGCAGGAAGCTGAGGTCATGTAATTGCCATTGTGACCTTCTCTGCTAGCTTTCCACAAGTGAAGTCAATGGGAAGCCAGCAGGGAAGATTAC
The DNA here is from genome assembly GCA_034064705.1 of Bothrops alternatus. Classification (NCBI taxonomy): domain Eukaryota; kingdom Metazoa; phylum Chordata; class Lepidosauria; order Squamata; family Viperidae; genus Bothrops; species Bothrops alternatus. The sequence continues at coordinate 20,337,363 of JARGCV010000007.1, read as the reverse complement.
ATGTTGCTCCATTAAGTCACTTCTGCTTTTTCTCCCATTCACAGCATTGGCTTCCCTCAGCTCATGCGCGGTCCTCATTAGCCCTCCCCGTTTCCACCAACTTATACACAGCCTCTGCTAACATGCTCCTGGGCCTTTCCCAGCCTACCTGATTCTCACAGGTCTGAACAGGCCCTACCCCAGCCTCCTCCACATCACTCCCATACTCCTTACCTGGGACTCTTACCTCTTCTTGCTTGAATGACCCAGGCATCTTGGTGTTATGACAGCAGTGGGGATTGCCAGTATTGCTACGATGTGATATCACTCGTTATCAACACATCACTTAGCGATGGCAATCTATTACTGAACTCTGTTATACAGAGTATAACTCTGTTATGGCTCTGGGGTGATAGAGGGCCAAAGTATACCGGTCTTGCTAGGGAGAGGCAGATATGGCGGGAGCCATAGGGTAGGCCATTCTCGGGGAACAAGAGCTCGCTGTCTAAAAGCGATCCCTTGCTCCGACCCTGTGAGTTCAACCCGAAGTACTGGTAATGGGCGAAATCCGGACCCTGGGCTCAGGTTGTTGCTGCTCAATGCCAGGTCAGTTGTAAATAAAGCTCCCCTCATCCATGATCTTCTCCTGGATGAGGAGGCCGACCTCGCATGTGTGACCGAGACCTGGCTGGGCACAGAGGGAGGAGTTCCTCTCTCTGAAATGTGTCCAGCCAGGTTTCAGGTATGGCACCAGCCACGACCCCAGGGAAGGGGGGGGAGGAGTGGCTATTATAGCCAAGAAGACTTTTGGCTTACGCAGGCTCGCTGTTTCTGAGATTGCAGGTTGTGAGTTGCTTCTTGTGAAGTTGGACCTAGGGGTTCAGGTGGGCTTGTTGCTCGCATACCTGCCTCCCAGCTGCGTGTCAACAGCCCTGCCTGCGCTACTTGAGGGGGTTGCTGGGCTGGCGGTTGAGTTCCCCAGGCTTATTGTCTTGGGGGACTTGAATCTTCCATCGCTCGGCGAATCCTCTGGGTTGGCACAGGAGTTCATGGCCACCATGGCAACCATGAACCTGACTCAAGTAGTTCAGGGACCGACTCACGAGAGGGGACACACTCCCGACATGGTATTCCTCTCAGAACAGTTGAGCAATGATCTGAATTTAAGGGGCTTAGATATCTTGCCTATGTCATGGTCAGACCATTTTCTGTTATGGCTTGTTTTCAAGGCTCCAATCCTCCCCCGTAGGGAGGCAGAACCGATTAGGTGGTTCCGCCCCAGATGTCTGATGGACCCAGAGAGTTTTCAGAGGACGCTTGGGGAAATACCGGATTCTCTCATTCTCGGTTCAGCAGAGTCCCTGGTTACGGCCTGGAATATGGCTGCGAAGAGGGCTCTTGACCGGATCGCGCTGCTGCGACCTCTCTGTGGTAGCAGACCCAGGAGATCTCCTTGGTTTACTGAGGAACTCAGGGGGATGAAGCGCCAGAAGAGACGTCTAGAGAAGCGATGGAGGAAAAGTAAATCTGTATCTGACCGAACACTATTAAGATCTTATATTAAGACTTATCAGGTGGCGCTCAAGGCGGCAAGATGCGCATATCATTCCGCCTTGATCGCATCTGCGGAATCCCGCCCAGCCACCCTCTTTAGGGTGACTCGCTCCCTCCTTAATCGGGGGGGGGGGTTGATGCACCCTTGCAGGGTAGTGCTGAGTGGTTTAATAAGTTTTTCGCAGATAAAATCGCCCAGATTTGGATGGACCTTGACTCCAATTGGAATGCAGTGTCGGCTGACAATGAGTCAGTCGAGATGACAGGGACTCGTCTTGATCCTGTTGTGTGGACGGAGTTTGACCCTGTGGCACCCGATGAAGTGGACAAGGCCATTGGAGCTGTGAGTTCCGCCACCTGTTTATTGGACCCGTGCCCCTCCTGGCTGGTTTCGGCCAGCAGGGAGGTGACGTGGGGCTGGGTTCAGGAGATTGTTAACGCCTCTTTCAGGGAGGGGTCCTTTCCGGCTCCCTGCAAGGAGGCAATTGTGTGCCCCCTCCTCAAGAAGCCTTCCCTGGACCCAGCTGTATTAAACAACTACCGTCCTGTCTCCAATCTTCCCTTTATAGGGAAGGTTGTTGAGAAGGTGGTGTCACTCCAGCTCCAACGGTTCTTGGATGAGGCCGATTATCTGGGCCCTCAGCAGTCAGGATTCAGGCTTGGCTACTCCATGGAAACTGCTTTGGTCGCACTGATGGATGATCTCTGGCGGGCCCGGGATAGGGGACATTCCACTATCCTGGAGCTACTTGACCTCTCAGCGGCTTTCGATACCATTGACCATGGTATCCTTCTGCGCCGGCTGGAGGGGTTGGGGGTTGGGGGCACTGTTTTGCAGTGGTTCACCTCCTACCTCACTGGTCGGTCGCAGTCAGTGTTGGCGGGGGGTCAGAGGTCGACCACTAGGTTCCTCCCTTGTGGGGTCCCTCAGGGATCGGTCCTCTCCCCTCTGCTGTTTAATATTTATTATTTATTAATTTAATTTCTATGCCGCCCTATTCCGGAGAACTCAGGGCGGCTCACAGCATAATAGAAATTACATTATATACATATAAAAAACCCTTAAGTTAAAAAAAAACCCTTGTTAAAAAAAAAAAAGAAACCAATCATTCCACGAACATACACTGGCTAGGGGCAAGATGTTAGCTGCCCCAGGCCTGCCGGCAAAAGTGTGTTTTAAGCAATTTACGAAAGGCGGAGAGGGTGGGGGCGACACGGATCTCTGGGGGAAGTTGGTTCCAGAGGGCCGGGGCCGCAACAGAGAAGGCTCTTCCCCTAGGCCTCGCCAGGCGACACTGTCTGGCTGACGGGACCTGGAGAAGGCCCACTCTGTGGGCCCTAACCAGCCGCTGGGATTCATGAGGCAGCAGACGGTCCCGTAAATAACCTGGTCCGATGCCATGTAGGGCTTTATAGGTCATAACCAACACTTTGAATTGGGTTCGGAGACCAACTGGCAGCCAATGCAGCTTGCGGAGTGATGCCGAAATGTGGGCATTTCTAGGCAAGCCCAACACTGCTCGCGCGGCTGCATTCTGCATTACCTGAAGTCTCCGAACATTTTTCTCACCCCATGTTGTCGGATGATCTCACCCAGCGGTTTCATGTAGATATTAAACAGCAGAGGGGAGAGGACCGATCCCTGAGGGACCCCACAAGGGAGGAACCTAGGGGTCGACCTCTGATCCCCTGCCAACACCGACTGCGACCGACCAGTGAGGTAGGAGGTGAACCACCACAAAACAGTGCCCCAACCCCTAACCCCTCCAGTCGGTGCAGAAGGATACCATGGTCAATCGTATCGAAAGCTGCTGAGAGGTCAAGTAGCACCAGGATAGTGGATAATCCCTTATCCTGGGCCCGCCAGAGATCATCCGTCAGCGCGACCAAAGCAGTTTCCATGGAGTAGCCGAGCCTGAATCCTGACTGTTGAGGGCCCAGATAATCGGCCTCATCCAAGGACCGTTGGAGCTGGAGTGACACCACCTTCTCAACAACCTTCCCTATAAAGGGAAGATTGGAGACAGGACGGTAGTTGTTTAAAACAGCTGGGTCCAGGGAAGGCTTCTTGAGGAGGGGGCGCACAATTGCCTCCTTGCAGGGAGCCGGAAAGGACCCCTCCCTCAAAGAAGCGTTGACAATCTCCTGAACCCAGCCCCGCGTCACCTCCCTGCTGGCTGAAACCAGCCAGGAGGGGCACGGGTCCAATAAACAGGTGGCGGAGCTCACAGCTCCAATGGCCTTGTCGACTTCATCAGGTGCTACCGGGTCAAACTCCTCCCACACAACAGGATCAAGACGAGTCCCTGTCATCTCAACTGAATCATTATCAGCCGATACTGCATTCCAATTGGAGTCAAGGTCCATCCGAATCTGGGCGATTTTATCCACGAAAAACTTATTAAACCACTCAGCACTACCCTGCAAGGGTGCATCAACCCCCTTCTGATTAAGGAGGGAGCGAGTTACCCTGAACAGGGAAGCTGGGCGGGATTCCGCAGATGCAATCAAGGCGGAATGATACGCGCATCTTGCCGCCTTGAGCGTCACCTGATAAGTCTTGATATAAGATCTCACAAGTGTTCGGTCAGATACGGATTTACTTTTCCTCCATCGCTTCTCTAGGCGTCTCTTCTGGCGCTTCATCCCCCTGAGTTCCTCAGTAAACCAAGGAGATCTCCTGGGTCTGCTACCACAGAGAGGTCGCAGCGGCGCAATCCGGTCAAGAGCCCTCTTCGCAGCCATATTCCAGGCCGTAACCAGGGACTCTGCCGAACTGTGAATGAGAGAATCCGGTATTTCCCCAAGCGTCCTCTGAAAACTCTCTGGATCCATCAGACGCCTGGGGCGGAACCACCTAATCGGTTCTGCCTCCCTGCAGGGGAGGAGTGGAGCCTTAAAAATAAGCCGTAGCAGAAAATGATCTGACCATGACATAGGCAAAATATCTAAGCCCCTTAAATTCAGATCATTGCTCAACTGTTCTGAGAGGAATACCATGTCGGGAGTGTGTCCCCTCTCGTGAGTCGGACCCTGAACTACCTGAGTCAGGTTCATGGTTGCCATGGTGGCCATGAACTCCTGCGCCAACCCAGAGGATTCGCCGAGCGACGGAAGATTTAAGTCCCCCAAGACAACAAGCCTGGGAAACTCAACGGCCAGCCCAGCAACCTCCTCAAGTAGCGCAGGCAGGACTGTTGACACGCAGCTGGGAGGCAGGTACGCGAGCAACAAGCCCACCTGAACCCCTAGGTCCAACTTCACAAGGAGCAACTCACAACCCGCAATCTCAGAAACAGCAAGCCTGCGTAGGCTAAAGGTCTTCTTGGCTATAATAGCCACTCCTCCCCCCCTTCCCTGGGGTCGTGGCTGATGCCATACCTGAAACCCGGCTGGACACATCTCAGAGAGAGGAACTCCTCCCTCCGGGCCCAGCCAGGTTTCGGTCACACATGCGAGGTCGGCCTCCTCATCCAGGAGAAGATCATGGATGAGGGGAGCTTTATTTACAACCGACCTGGCATTGAGCAGCAGCAGCCTGAGCCCAGGGTCCGGATTTCCCCCATCACCAGTACTTCGGGCTGAACTCACAGGGTCGGAGCAAGGGATCGCTTTTAAACAGCGAGCTCTTGTTCCCCGAGAATGGCCTACCCTATGGCTCCCGCCATATCTGCCTCTCCCCAGCAAGACCGGTATACTTTGGCCCTCTATCACCCCAGAGCCAGCGCCCCCCTCCCCCTCCCCCTCCGCCTCTGCCGCGCCAGGCAGGCTAGCCAGTCCATCCCATTCATTCCACTCAACCACAACTCCATCCATATCATTAATTTATCCCACCCACAAAAAAACTACCCTTTAAACAAACAATTTAAAACAATAAGCTAACCATCCATTCAACCCGATTCATTCCACAAACATTCAATCCCCCCCACATCATTCAGCATCTAACAATTCAATTTAAAATGGTATTAAACAAGTTAACTATTTAAAATTTGGACAAACAACAGTTAAAAAACAGCTCAAGAACAGCTCAAATTGTAAAAACAGTAATAGTTGTAAAAGCAGGAGTAATTGTAGAAGCAGAAGTAGTCCCTCCTAAGATAGAACGTGTAGTAGGCTTTGAACTAAAAGATCCAAAACCAAAGCCCTCGGTAGGAGTAGTTGTAAAAGCAGTAGTTGTAAAAACAGTAGCTGTAGCTGTGAATCCTGCTGCAATAGTTGTAGCTGTTCCTGTATTAGTCCCTCCTAAGATAGAACCTGTGGTAGGCTTTGAGCTAAAAAGTCCAGAGCCAAAACCCACAGAAGGAGTAGTTGTAAAAACAGTAGCTGTTGAACCCAACGTCCCAAAGTTGGCTTGATTGAAATCACCTACAGCCACCAACACTCCACCCGAGTAGGCCTGCTGCTATTTGTAAATGGTAGTTAATAGATAATTCATGGCCACGGTTATGTTAGCATCAGGGGGTGTATATACTACAGTTATTATCACAATATTAAACTCACGAGGCAGATAAAAGGGGCCGCACTTCACTGCAAAAAATTCCAAATCAGGAGAACAGTGAGTGTCAATCACTTTAACATTTGTGCTCCAGTTATTATTTATGTAAACACAAAGTCCCCCTCCTCCTGTTCTTCCCAGAGACCATAGTTCTATCTGCTCAATACACTGAGCATCCTGATAATTCAGTAGCCTCTTCTGGAGTAGTATCAGGGTCAAGCCACATCTCTGCAAAGACCATGACACAGCAGTCCCGAATATTTTTCTGCAAGAAGATAACAAGTCCCAACTCCACAATCTTATCAGGAAGAGATCCAGCATCAGAAACAAGAAGACCCGGCAATGCAGGCCTGCAAGGACTTCCTCCCAACCCCACACGCAGTCCGGCCCTACAGCCTCATCTCTGCCTGCGTTTCCTTTGTCTCCTTCGTCTCCTTCGCTTCCTTTGCCCCCTTCACTCTCCAGCAAGAAAAACAATCCATGGCGTCATTCCAGCCAGTATCTACATGAAACTGCTGGGTGAGATCATCCGACAACACGGAGTGAGATATCATCAGTATGCTGATGATACCCAGCTTTACATCTCCACCCTGTGTCATTTCAGTGAAGCAGTGGAAGTGATGTGCCGATGTCTGGAGGCTGTTAGGGTTTGGATGGGTGCCAACAGGCTCAAACTCAACCCCGACAAGACGGAGTGGCTATGGGTTTTGCCCCCCAAAGATAATTCAATCTATCTGTCCATCAGCCTGGGGGGGAGCTTTTGACCCCCTCGGAGAAGGTCCGCAACTTGGGCGTCCTCCTCGATCCACAGCTAAATTTGGAACATCATCTTTCGGCTGTGGTGAGGAGGACATTTGCCCAGATTCGCCTGGTGCACCAGTTGCGGCCCTATTTGGACCGGGAGTCTCTTCTCACAGTCACTCATGCCCTTATCACCTCGAGGCTCGACTACTGCAATGCTCTCTACATGGGGCTACCTTTGAAAAATGTTCGGAGACTTCAGGTAATGCAGAATGCAGCCGCGCAAGCAGTGTTGGGCTTGCCCAGAAATGCACACATTTCGGCATCACTCCGCGAGCTGCATTGGCTGCCAATTGGTCTCCAAGCCCAATTCAAAGTGTTGGTTATGACCTATAAAGCCCTACATGGCATCAGACCAGGTTATTTACGGGACCGTCTGCTGCTTCATGAATCCCAGCGGCCGGTTAGGGCCCACAGAGTCGGCCTTCTCCAGGTCCCGTCAGCCAGACAGTGTCGCCTGGCGGGGCCTAGGGGAAGAGCCTTCTCTGTTGCGGCCCCGGCCCTCTGGAACCAACTTCCCCCGGAGATCCGTGTCGCCCCCACCCTCTCCGCCTTTCGTAAACTGCTTAAAACATACCTTTGCCGGCAGGCTTGGGGCAGCTAACATCTTGCCCCTAGCCAGTGTATGTTTGTGTGTATGTTTGTGGAATGATTGTTTTTTTTTCCTTTTTAACTTAGGGGTTTTTATATTTATGTATTTTACTGTGATTTCTATTATGTTGTGAGCTGCCCTGAGTTCTCCGGAATAGGGCGGCATAGAAGTCAAATTAAATAAATAAATAAATAATACAGGTAGCTTTCATCTTTTCTTTCTGTGTAAAAAAAACACATATGCCTCTTTTATGTTTCTTGATGCATAGCAATTTTCAAATTTTCTCAAATAACAAGTGCAGCTTCTGATTATCAGATTCCTTTTCCAACTGGAATGTTTTAAATATTTTTGTTATCCCAACACCACTACCCACCACCACAGCCTGCAGAAACAATTGGAAACAATTGCCACATAATACATCTTAACCTTTATATCCAGTTTCTCCAGGTTTTATTGCCATATTAGCAAATAATCTAATTTATCAGGAGGCTCCAGTTGGTCCATTATTAGAGTAACATTGTTAAAAATGCCTGACTTCTGACAACATACTGTGTTGGTATAAAACCAATGCAAAGATTGATTTTGCAGGAGTACAGAGCTGTTCATCCACCCCAAGCTGACTCCTTTTACCTACTATTTTCATTCTACTCACAAATATTACAATACAACTCATAAAATCCTCAGGAAAAGAAAGAAGACTTTGAACTATGTATATGATGGCATTCATACTACCATTCCCTAAAAAAAAGTTAAGAATATATTTTTCCGTAACAATCCCTAGTGGCCAAATAAATATGCATAGTGCTGCATATAAAAGAATTATGGCAGAAATTCTACAGCAAGAAATAATTCTATATTTTACATTTCATTCCCAGTTAATAAATATTTAGCTACAGTATGAATACTACGCTTAGCAATGTATCTGTGGTGAACACAATAAACTGCTAGGGGTGTCATGTTTCTATGTGCCTATAATTTGGCAATGAAACAACTTATGTATTCAGTTGCAACAATATGTAAAATACAACATTACTTGAAAGAACTATTTTAGTTTAATGGAAAATAATATTACAGTAAATTAGTGGAAATAAGTTGTGAATAAACAATACTTGTGAAATGTCTTTCAGCACCTAATTAGCTTCACTGCCCAGTGAATAATGGACTGCCTGCATTGTATAATTAAAAACTCAAAATCGTAGCCAAAATAGTACTCCAGAAACTCTATTTGGAGTTTGTGTGTGTGGCGCCTTTTCTGACCACACCCTGCTAATGCTCCTCATTATATGTTGAAGTGGCAACTGAACACTAAAAAGATTCTAGGAGCAATGTGAGATTTTAGCTGTTTCTTCCTTTTAACTGCCAGTGGGGGGTTTGAACTGATTGGCTGGGAGCTTAGCTGTGTTCTGATTGGGTGGAGGTGTGTTCTGATTGGTTAGGGGCTTGGCTGTGCTCTGATTGGATGGGGGGTTGGCTGTGCTCTGATTGGATGGGGGAGTGTTCTGTTTGGGTGGGGGCTTTGTTGTGCTCAGGTTAGTCAGTGTTACAAGGGGATTAGAGATGGTGAACTGTGTAGCTGTTTGGCTTTGCGTTCGTGGTCGTGCCTCATCTTCATGGTGGGTGTCAGTTTGCTTCGTGTATGGATTGGAGGGGTTTAAGGTGGCTAATGATGCAGCTGTGGTCTGGCTTCTGGTTCGTGGTCGTGCCTCCTCATCAGTGTGGGTTTGGGTTTGCTTTTTGCCTGGATGTGTGGTGGTGACATCCTGTGTGGTTTTTGTGAGTGTAGGTCTGGTGTCATTCCCCGTGCTATGGACTCGTCTGTCAATAAGGGCGGGTTTCCAAATGGCTGGTAGGCGAGAGGTATCATCTCGTTTGTTCATGCTGTGTGGGCATTTTTCTATCTCGATGGCTTCTCTGATTATTCTGTTATTAAAGTGTTCAGTTTTGGCAATAGTTCTGGTCTTTTTGAAATCAATTTCATGTCCTGTGGCTTTGAGGTGTTGGACCAGGGAAGAAGTTGGTTCCTCTTTTTTGACTGAGTTTTTGTGTTCTTCAATGCGTGCACTTATTCTTCTGTTGGTTTGTCCAATGTATGTGGTGGAGCAGGCAGTACATGGGATTTCATATACTCCTTGATTTTCTAATTCAATTTTGTCTTTAGGGTTTCTTAGGATGGTGGATATTTTTCTGTTTGTGCAGAATGCTGTTTTGATATTATGTTTGTGAAGGATCTTGCTGATCCTGTCTGTGGTGCCTTTTATGTATGGGAGGAGGGCTTTGCCATTTTCTTGTTCTCTGTCTTGGATTTTAGTGGGAGTTTCTTTTTGGATTAAGTTGGAAATCTTATTTCTTTGGAATCCATTGGATGTAAGTACATTAGTGAGAGTGTGTAGTTCGGTTTTTAGGTGTTGTTCGTCAGCTAGGCATTTGGTTCTTGAGATGAGTGTCTTGGCTACGGAGTTGATCTGTGCTGGGTGGTGGTGTGAGAGTGCGTGCAGATAGCGGTTTGTGTGTGTTTTCTTCTGGTAGATGGTGTGTCCTAGGGACCCATTGGATTTCTTGTAGACTAAGACATCCAGGAAGGGAAGTTGGTTATTAGCTTCTGTTTCCATGGTGAACTGTATTTTGGGGTGTAGGCTGTTGAGGTGTGTGAGGAAGTTGTCCAGTTTTTCTTTCCCATGTGGCCAGATTATGAAGGTGTCATCTACGTATCTGAGCCAGAGTTTGGATTTGTGATCAGATTTTTCTAGGGCTTGGGTTTCAAAGTGTTCCATGTAGAGGTTTGCAATGACAGGTGAGAGGGGTGAGAACACACCTCCACCCAATCAGAACACAGCTGAGCTCCCAGCCAATCAGTTCAAACCCCCACTGGCAGTTAAAAGGAAGAAACAGCTAAAATCTCACATTGCTCCTAGAAGCAGAAGCCGAAAGCACCAGCCTGAAGATGACGAATGAGACTTCGTCGAAACGTCGCCAAGACACTTCAAATTCTACATGGGAGAAAACCATATATATATATATATATATATATATATATATATATATATATATGTATATGTATATGTATATGTATATGTATATGTATATGTATATGTATATGTATATGTATATGTATATGTATATGTATATGTATATGTATATGTATATGTATATGTATATGTATATGTATATGTATATGTATATGTATATGTATATGTATATGTATATGTATATGTATATGTATATGTATATGTATATGTATGTATGTATGTATGTATATATATATAGAGAGAGAGAGAGGGAGGGAGGGAGGGAGGGAGAGAGAGAGAGAGAGAGAGAGAGAGTTTTATAAAGGTAATAAAGAGATAGGGTCAAAAAGGATAAGACAACAGGAAACATACAAAAAGGTTAACCAGGGGAAAGGGGTAACACAAAAGTGGGATTAATCCCACAAAATAACATCGCTTCAGCAAGTCTACCAGTCCGGGTTTACATATTAAATCTTAATAATTACTCTGTTATTAAACAACTTTCCATATAATCACGTAAATAACAAATTAGTCAATAAATCTCATTCATTTCACTACTTAACAATGCTTAGTATTAATTAATTATAATCACTTTAAAATAATAATATATTACATATTAATTATAGTTTACCATATTATTTAAGATCACAAATATACAAAGAGGAAGAAGAAGAAGAAGAAGAAGAAGAAGAAGAAGAAGAAGAAGAAGAAGAAGAAGAAGAAGAAGAAGAAGAAGAAGAAGAAGAAGAAGAAGAAGAAGAAGAAGAAGAAGAAGAAGAAGAAGAAGAAGAAATAAGAACAAGTTCATACAAATAATCATGGAATATAAATACAAATTATCAATTATCTCTTTAAATTTCATAACCTTTTCTCATTCTAGTGTGTTTCTAATCAATAATAAAATTTTCCCCGTGTTTTAAAGTAAATTGTGTCTTCTTGGAAATAGTACTGAAATGGCTTGCCACTGTTTCTTCCAGGATGTAGTTCTACTCCCCAGTTTAGTTTACAATTATCCATATTTCCAAAATGGTCTCCAGTCCAAGAATCAAACAGGGCTGATCTTGTGTAACTTTCTAGAATAGCCAAGGTTAGTTAGGTGCTCCACTGGCTTCATACTTACATGCCCTCTCTTGATTCTAATAACAAAAGCAAGAAAGTAGCATGGATGGATACGTCTATTTTATGTTCAATCTACCATTCTTGTTCACACCCTTGTATTTGTAGAAAATAGTAACAAGAAGAGAAAAAATGCCATAGAAACCAGAGTGATAGGGTGATACAAGAATGCTATCTGTATGAGAGTACAGCAGAACCAACTGTATTTCACGGTATTTTTAAATGATAAGATTCAAATACATCTGAAATTAATTGCTAGATCCAGTTTCCAATGATGTGACAGTTTTGCCAAAATGGCAACTACCATTTGAACTCACAGAAACTCAGGACTTCCACTTTTTCATCCTTTCCTCAGAAAAGAAAACACGAAGTCAGAATGATTAAGCCCAGCAGTTTCTAGATTGATATTAATGGAGAATAAAGAGATATTCTGCATAACAAACTCCTCTAGCTTGTTGCCTCCAGATTTGATCAGCCCAAACAAAAGATTAATGACCAGCTATCTTTTAAAAAATATATAATTTTTCCCTATTTTCTTTTCTAAAAATTCCTAAAAAATTGGATGATCTAACCCTGTGACAAGACCTGGAATTCAAGACACATTTTAATACTACATATACACCAAGACCTTCATTTAAATTTTCAGTTTTAAAAAATCATGCCTGAGAAATGCATGAAATAAATTAGCAAATGTATAAAATAACTTTCTTTACATTTTACATATGGATGAAATCTTAGTACTTTTATGGATTGTTTCCTTTCCCTCAACAGTCCAAATAAAAATTGAATTTTAGTAACACAAGACATCCTTTGCCCTGTCCTTTGTTGTTGTTGTTTTTAAGATCTTTGTCCTAGCAAAATATATTCCCTCAGATTAATCTTTTTCCTGCATTCCCATCTCATCTATGGCTCTCCGAATACTACTGTTAGAGGAAACAGGAGAAAGCCAAAATCAGCTAAAATAGTATCTTAACCATCCATACACAGACATACTCATTCACTGGAACAAATAGAATCTTACAAATAGAACTGAAAATAGCTCATAGTAATATTGTTACAGCCTTATAATCACTGACATCAACATTATCCCCACCAACATACATCATATCTCAAAATACTGTTTGCATCTCACCAGTTTTAACATACTTCAAAGCAGCATCTTTCACCAGAGTCCTAAGGAAGAATGACTTAAGAAGAGAGGAGCAAAAAACTTTGCCTTCTACATCTGCTTTGGTACATGATGTTAGCAATTTTTTGTACTCTCCCAAATGCAAATCATATCCTACCAATTACAACAAAGAAAGTTTGACATTGTTCAGCTTTGACCACTGAGCATTTTTATTAAGTAGCAATAAACATGTAACAGATTCTCTTCTTTAAGTTACTGTCATGAATAGGAAAAAATCAAAATGAAAAACATTTGCATTTTGTAAAGTGCAGATGTTTAGAATAAAAAGATAATATGGAAAATATATGGGGAGAAGAACTATTACTATCCATGGAAATTTATGACAAAGACTTAATCATCAAAGGACATCTGGTGGATTTATGCAGAATTGCATTTGCAAAAAGTATGTTTATAGCATGGTTCTAGCGCTGAATGCATACATAATTTTGATTCTTCTAAATCCACAAGAACCTAACTATTATTTGATGTCAGTCAAGTATGAGCTGAAAACCTGTTAAAACTTAAAATCACCAATAGTGTTAATTATTGTCAAATGGGAAGATTTTCTGCAAAGAAAGAAAAAAAAAAGCAATCACTGGGGCTACTCCCAAGCTTGGTTGCAATTAAAGATTTATTTTTCTGTATTTATTTTAAGTAAAGAGTATAGAAATTGCAGTCCAAGTCCAGTGTATGCCTGCCAAAAAGTCACAGCTTTTTATAAGCTATACAAAAATCCTCCTAAACTTCTTTCCTATTTGCAGGTACTCTCCCATCAAAATGCTTTCATTTTCATTTCATTCTTTACAGTTTTTTACTGCCCATCTCATTTAAGCCATCTTTGGATGGCTTACAATAAAAACATGTCACAAAAGGGGCGTTGTCTTACCTGAATGCCTTTTCTCAGCATGATGATGTAGAATCCACCGGTGGGTAATTATAGCCTTCCTGCTCAGCTAGACTAAGTCAGAACTTTAGCCACGCCTCCTTCAGGGAGTGTCCTCCAGTTTTGAAGAGGCGAAGCATCCATGACGAAGTCTGACTCAATGGCTCCAGAACAAAAACAAAGACACCTGCCTAGATTGTTAGAGGAGGGTGTGGATTCTACATCATCATGCTGAGAAAAGGCATTCAGGTAAGACAACGCCCCTTCTCCAGCATGATGCTTGTAGAATCCACCAGTGGGACATACCAAAGCCCAACATGTCCCTACGGGTGGGAGTCTAGGCTAGTGTCTCCCGAGAAGAAACAACCTGCTGCAGCACTCTTCTGCCAAACGAGGCATCTGCTGCGGCAAATCTTTCAATTTTATAATGTTTGACAAAGGAAGAGGGAGAAGACCAGGTCGCCGCCATACAAATCTCCTTCACGTAGGCCTGAATGAGCCAGTAATGTTAGAGGGTGGAGTGAGCCGTAATGTTAGAGGGTACCGGGAGTGATAATGAGACATAAGCTTTGGCGATACAGGCCCTAATCCACCTGCCAATGGTCGATGAAGAAACCTTCTGACCCATGGACGATGGCTGAAAGGAAACGAATAACGCCTCCAATTTGCGGAAGGCCAACGTCCTTTTGACATAATGGAGCAAGGCTCTGCAAACGTCCAATGTATGCCATCGTCTCTCCAGATGATGGGAAGGACGCGGACAAAAGTTGGGAAGGACAAGGTCCTGCGATTTGTGAAACCAAGTGTTAACCTTTGGAACAAAGTAAGGATCCAAACATAGGATGACCTTATCCTCAGAAAAGGTACATAAGTCCTTACGAACTGAAAGAGCGGCTAACTCCGAGATTCTCCTAGCTGAAGTAATAGCCACCAGAAAGGCTACCTTCAGGGAAAGGTAGCGAAGCGAACAAGAACCCAAGGGCTCGAATGGCGGCGAAATCAAAGCCTGCAGGACCTTGGGCAGGTCCCAGGACGGGAAGTGATGGACTACAGGTGGCCTTACTGTAAAAGCCCCCTTCAAAAAAGCACTTACGGCTGGGTGTTGCGATAAAGGAGCAAGATTATCGCAAGAAAGGACCGTTGGTAAGGCCACCACCTGTCTGCGGATGGTGTTGAGCGCCAGTCCTTTATTCATGCCCTCCAAGAGGTACTCCAGGATGTTAGGGATAGTGACAGAAAGGGGTGCCAGTTTATGCTTGCTGCACCAGGTGGAGAAGTTCCTCCACGTAGCGTCATATATCCGATTAGTGGAAGGACGTCTTGAAGACTGGATGATTGAAATAACCCCCTCCGAATAGGATTGTCTAATTAGACATTCCCACTCAAGTGCCATGTGGCTAGTTGGAGCCACTGAGGGTCCGGATGTTGAAGGTTCCCCTGACTGAGAGACCTCGGTGCGGGGGGATCTTCCACACTGGTGAGAGTGATAGGTATACAAGGTCTGCAAACCATGGGCGCCGTGGCCAATGCGGAGCAATTAATATTATCTCCACCCCTTCCAGTAATAGTTTGCGGATTGTTGCTTGCAGCAATGGGAGCAGAGGGAAGGCATAAAGCAGCCCTTGCGGCCATTTGCACCTTACAGCATCCGTTCCCTCCACCCACAGACCCAGATCTCGGGCTTCCTGCATGAGTGCTGCCGATCTGGTCCCTCCCTGTTTGTTCATGTGGGCCTTGGCTGCCACGTTGTCCGTTAGCACTAGGATATGACGACCCGCCAGAAGGGAAGAAAAGTGAAGGAGAGCCAAATGTATGGCCCTGAGCTCAAGCCAATTTATATTGTGTTTTAGGTCCTGTTTTGACCACCTGCCCTGTGCAAGATGTGTTTGAAGGTGAGCCCCCCAGCTGAACAGGCTGGCATCCGTGGTCACTGTAATTCTGGCTGGTTTTCTGAAGAGTGTCCCTTTGGATATTGCTGACGAGGCCCACCACAGGAGAGATAGAAGGGTGTGCTGAGGGACCCTGACCTTTCTTGAGGACGCGCTGAGGTTCTGTTTTTGGAAAGGAAGAAGGAACCATTGTAGACTTCTGGAGTAAAGTTTGGCCCAGGGAACGATCCCCATGCACGAAACCATCTTTCCCAGGAGCTGGGACAGCTGCATGAGGGGGACCAATCTTTTTCTCCGAATGGCTTGTACAAGCTGTCGAATGCTTACCCGGTGCTCCTGGGAAAGATAAACCAGTCTATGATCGCTCCTAGATGAAGTAATCTTCTTGTGGGAACGATGTGACTTTTTTTGTAGTTCACGGAGAAGCCGTGAGCCTGCAGGGTGCATAGCGTGACCTGTAAATCTGCTTGGGCCGACTGGAGGGAGCTGGACTGGATTAAAATATCGTCCAGGTAACATTGGACGCGCACCGGCAACGTGCGAAGGTAGGCCGCCAAGATGGCCAGTACCTTTGTAAATACTCGAGGGGCCGAAGATAGGCCGAATGGAAGAGCCCTGTATTGGTAGTGCCGGTGCGCATAACAGAAGCAGAGAAATTTTCGATGTTCCTGAAGAATTGGGATATGTAAGTATGCCTCTGTTAGATCGATGGGTGAGAGCAAGTCTCCCTTTCTGATGCTGGCCAAAATGGATTTGAGGGACTGCATCTTGAACCTTTTATAGACTACAAAGTGATTTAGACTTTTTAGGTTGAGAATAGCTCTCCAACCCCCCGAGGCCTTGGGCACGACAAACAGGATGGAGTAAACCCGTTTTTCCTGTTCTTGTGGCACCGGTTCTATTGCCTCGATCTGTACAAGGTGGTCTATTGCCAATGTTAACAGCCTTGCTTTGGCTGGGTTGCGTGAGACTGGGCATTTTATGAAGCGACTTGGAGGAAGGGAGTAAAATTCTAGGGCTAGTTCCTTTCTTATGGTGTCCCTCACCCAAGAATCGGTGGTTGTTGTTTGCCAAACGTCGCTGAACCACGCCAGGCGACCTCCAATGGGAGCACTGTCCCTGGCATCATTTTGATCGTCTGTAAGGACGTCCCCCTGCACCCCTAAAGGGTCGCTTTGATTGGAATTGGCCCCTGGCTGTGTTCGGGTGGTCTTGGTTGCGATCCTGCCTGGAGGGGAAGGGTCGCGAGCCTCTGGACCAATTCCAGGACTGCCTGCCACGAAAGGGCTGTCTCCATTCCCAGGAGCCGCTCCGGCGAAAACCCTGTCTGCGGAACTCCTGCTGTGGCCGCCTATCAGACTTTTTGGAAGGGTGAGCTAGAATTTTGCGCTTATCTTTGCCCTCAATGATGTGTGGCTCGAGAATGGGACCAAACAATTTTGAACCTGTGCACTTGGAGGTGGACAGGCGCCACTTAGACTTTAAGTCTGTCCTCCACTGCTTTAGCCAAAGGAGCCTCCGTGAGGCCACAGTTGCTGCAATTGATCTGGCTGAGTACCTTGTGGCGTATAAGGAAGAATCAGCCATGTACTCTGCTGCAGTGAGCAGCTTTGTCAATGTCTGGTGCGTGCATACCTGCTCGGGTGGAACACTCGATTGGAGCTCTCGGAGCCACATAATAGAGGCCCTTGTGAAGGAGACCGAAGTGGCGGCTCTAATTGACCATGCTGAGGATTGGTGTGCCCGACAAAGGGAAAATTCAAAATTTTTATCCTCCGCCTTCAAGGCCTCAGCCATGTCTCCTGGAATGGGAGAAGTGGAAAAAAGAGAAATTAAGGGATCGTCCACTGACGGCACGTCCAAGAGAGACGCAAAAGAGGATGAAACATTAAACAATTTTTTCTCCATATTATTAGGGGATGGAACAGTTGCTAAAGACGCCCACTGTGTCTGCACCGTGGAGCAAAAAACCTTTGGGCAAGGAATCTGCTTATCCTCTACCACCTGAGTGGTGAAGAGGGGATTGGATTCATCCTCCTCATCAGAAGTGGCTGGTTTGGCTACCTTGGCCGAGGAAAGATTGACCATTGCGCAGGCCTTAAGGAGGAGAGAACGGAATAAGGCGGGGTCGAATAACTCTGAGGTGGATGCCTGTTCCGAAACTGCTTCCTCATCCTCAGACATTGGGATGTCAGTCATCTCCAGGTCCACGGACCCCTCCTCTGCTACCTGCGAAGAAGTCTCTGAGATGCCAGAAGCCTGGGTTGCGGCCTGTCCCGTGCGGGAAGGAAACACAGATGGAGGCAGGGGGGCTTGAGGAGGAGGGTGACCCCTAGAGGAAGACATAAACTGGTCAAATGCCTGCTGCATAAATGAGTGGAATTGTTGTGACCACTGACTATGCTGATCCCTAGAACTGTCCCCTGCCTCAGCGTGAGTGGCTGCAGAACCTGGGTGTTCAGGTGAGAATGATGTTGAGCAAGGGGAACCAACCTGCTCAGTTTCCCCCCGAGGAGACCATGCCCTAGGGCGTTGCCCAGATTCCAATTGCGGCTCAAATGGAATAGGAGTGTCCAGTGGGGCGGGGGAAACCACTTCAGCCCCACTGGCTCTGAGCCTCTGGGCCTTGGAGAACTCCCTCTCCAGCGCCTGGTGCCTCCTCGTAGCCTCTCACTCGGCTGCCTTTGACGGCTCCTTTGTAGACAGGTGCTTAGTTTTAGC
Source organism: Bothrops alternatus (assembly GCA_034064705.1). Lineage (NCBI taxonomy): Eukaryota > Metazoa > Chordata > Lepidosauria > Squamata > Viperidae > Bothrops > Bothrops alternatus. The sequence continues at coordinate 20,319,160 of JARGCV010000007.1, read as the reverse complement.
TTTCTTCTTGCCCCCTCCCGCTTCCAAATCAACAGATCTGAGCTTTTGTGATGTGGGGGTGGGTGCCTGAGCCTTGGTATGCCTGGGGTGAAGCACTGTCTGCCATGCTGTCTGGATAATCTGGTAAAGGTACCCAGACGGTGGGGGGAGAACCCAAGGACGCAGATCCTACTGCCAGAGATGGGAAACCAACCCTTGCTCTGTACTGGTGCAATGGCAGTCACAGTCAGACAAATCCCTAAATTTGTCTGCAAGGCCAAGTGACTAAAGGTCACAACTAATCACAACAGGTGGTATGAAAGTCCCCTATTTCCAGTAAGAAAGTACACCAGCTAAAGTTCTATACTCTGAAATTGCTGGCAATAAGACACCCTTCAAATAAGTGATAGACTTTCACGTTTTAGAGGATTAATCCTTATGCTCGTTCCCCCTGGTAGGGCCTGACTCAGCAGGCACTGTGACGGAAACAGACGCGCGTCCTGATTCAACTAGGCCCTTTGACTGGCCTGTGTGAAATGTCTGGCCACATCCAAGAACAAAATGGCAGCCGCGTCTCCTAAAATGGCGGCCGCGCCTGAAAGTGGCCTCCGCACCTGCTCCAAAATGGCGGTCACACCTGTGCTCAAATGGCGGCCGCGACTCTCACACGCAGCCAACGGTAGCCGCAACCTCCGATGCCCGTTACTCTGACTAGGCCTAACTAGCTAAGGAGCCTCCAAATTTTGCTGCTGCTGAGCTGTAGACTAAGTCAAAACTGGAGGACACTCCCTAAAGGAGGCGTGGCTAAAGTTCTGACTTAGTCTAGCTGAGAAGGAAGGCTATAATTACCCACCGGTGGATTCTACAAGCATCATGCTGGAGAATGTAAAAATCATACAACAAAAACTCCTCCAGGGTCCTATACACTATACCAGGGGGGTAGGTAACCTTGGCTCTTTTATGACTCGTGGACTTCAGCTCCCAGAATTCCTGAACCAGCATGGCTAGCTCAGGAATTCTGGGAGTTGAAGTCCACGAGTCATAAAAGAGTCAAGTTTGCCTACCCCTGCACTATACTATAGTATTCAAATTTTCATCTCCAGGGATGATAACAACTACTGTAATTCACCTAGACCAGGGGTAGGTAACCTTGGCTCTTTTATGACTCGTGGATTTCAACTCCCAGAATTCCTGAGCCAGCCATTCTGGCTCAGGAATTCTGGGAGTTGAAGTCCACGAGTCATAAAAGAGCCAAGGTTGCTTACCCCTGACCTAGACCTTAGTGGTGAATTCTTACACACTGCAGATTTATTTATTCATTATTTTATGTATATCCCACCTTTACTATTTTTTCTAAACTCAAGGTGGCAAACATATCTAATATTTCTCCTTTCTCTTTTTTCCCCTACCACAACAACCCTGTGAGGTGAGTTGGACTAAGAGAAAGTGACTGGCCCAAGATCACGCAGCTGGCTTTTATAGCTAAGGTGGGTCTAGAACTCACAGTCTCCTGGTTTCTAGACTGGTGCCTTAACCACTAGAGACTAGACCATACTGGCTCTTTCAGATGCTTGAAATATTAATTTAAACAGAACAGAGCAAGAGACTGATGTAGCCAGCCACTACTAAGACTCGCTGAAAGGCTGTTCCTTTGCCCTCCCCAGAGTATCACCTTGTTATACTGCACAACATGAGATGGATTACTGTTGACTGTATTTGGAAGTTTTGCCTCATTTATGAGCCTTGCTGCAAGAAAGTATGATAATATATTATTTCTGCTAAATAACACTTCTTTTCTTTATTTATTATGTTGGTACAGTATGCCATCTTTGACTCCCAACAAAATCTCTGATGGGTAATGTAGCAGAATTAAGCCTATAAATGATGCCTTTAGGCCTTTGAGTTTAATTTCATTGCAAAACTTCTTGACCCTTACTAGCATTAGGAAAACAAAAGTAATGAATAAAAGATTAGAATAAATTAGAGAAAGCATGTGGATGTTCTTAGTGTGAATAATTTATATTGGTTTATGAAATTAATTTTTTATTGATGCAGAATTTAAATTACCCTGATGTAAAATGTATGTTTTATTAGGTTTTTTTTTAGCATGCAGTGGAGATTATCCAGTTACATACAGTTTAAATCTTTATGCAAGCAAGGCATGATTCTTGACCTGAATATAAGATGCTAAGGAAATCAACCAATTTCTTCCATGCATGAATAATGAGAATTCAGGTAGCTGCAATCAACTAGATTAATATGGATTCTGTTATATCTAACTTGTTGAATGAACTGTGTATTAACCATATAGTTCCACACAGTGAAAATCTTACACTTCTTTGCACAACAGCAATGAGATATTAACAATCGGGGAGGGAGGGGTGTCATCTTGAGCTCACAGGCCCTGCTCAAGAGCAGACTCTGCCCAGGTACATCTGGTGTTCCAGCTCTCCTGAGCCAATACCTTCTTTCTTGAACCAGCTTCAGAGAATGCCCTTCTATGGCCACAGCAGGCTATGAAGACCATGTGAAATGCCCCGTTCTCTCAGGGGTTTTTAGAAGCTCTGAAGATTGCACAACAGCACACTCCATTTTTGTGTAGCCTCTTCAGCTTCAGCTTCCAAAAATCACATGAGGACTCAGCCAAGTTATTTGAAGGACTGCCTGTTCCCCACTGTTTCTGTCAGTCAAATAAGAAAAGGCAGAGTGGGTGTACTGCAGGTTCCATCAATTAAGTTGTGTCATTTTGGAACCCAGGAGGTATACACAGTCTTCTAGATAATGTCAAAAATAATGAAGCCACTTTGCTGGCTTAATGAGTGAAGGGTGTGCGGGGAGCAGGTCCAGTTGCTGCAGGGTACCAGCAGGGCAGGATGGTGGGGAGGGGGGCTGCAGCATTTCTGCAATCGGCATAAGGGCAAATAACTACAGGGGTACTGCAGAGACCATAACTAAAACAGGATCATATGTAGCTTTGGGGGGAGAGAGTCTCTCATAACTTCAAACCATTAAATGACTCAAGGACTACCTGAGTGCATTCTCAGTTGCCGTGACTACTCTTTGGAATGATATCCCCCAGAGATCTGATGATGTTCAGAAAGCTATTGAAAACCTGGCCATTGTTGGACTCGGAGACGGGGGGGGGGAAATATACACTGAGAATTTTAAGTGGAGAATTTTAGGTGCCAAAATTCACCTCCAAAAATGAGTTCATCTTATTTGAAGATGGGTTTATTTACTAGTATATACAGGAATACATTTTTAAAACACCCATATTTCCCATATATACACATGGATCAGCAGACCCTCACATTTTTAACCCAAATACCTTGGAAAATGCAAGTTGGCTTCTCTATGGGTGGCATGTTTTTGTTTAAAAATCCAACACTTGGCTTATCCATGGATAGGTTTATATGTTAGTATATAGGATATGTCTGTCTTTGAGCCACTGATGATATTTTTCTCTTTTATTATATCATTACCTACAGACCACACCTAGACTAGTTAATGGCTGGGCTGCTTCTCAAATAAATAAATAAAACAACATGAGTTCATTATTCCAAAGCGTAGTTGCATTTAAAAAAAATAAGTGCTAATGTCCACTGTAGAAACTGCAAATGTTGGTTAACATTATATAAAAACTATTCATTTTCTGCCTAGTGGCTTGCTGTCAAGGTTGGTCCAAAGTGAGTTAACAATACAAAAATTAAACCTCGGATTAAATCAAGTAATGATAAGCTATTCAGTTAGGTCAACTGAAGTAATTCTTTAACAATAGGGAAGGCTGGAAATCTCACAAAAGTGAAAAAGTATAATTTTTGCTATTCTAAATTAGCCTAAGAAAAAGGCACCAAAACCAGATGTTGCAGAAATTAGAGAGACCTTTGTAGAGAATAGAATAGAATAGAATAGAAGCTGGAAGGGACCATGGAGGTCTTCTAGTCCAGCCCCCTGCTCAAGCAGGAGGTCCTTCACCATCTCAGCCAGAAAATTGTCCAGTCTCATTTAAAAAACTTCCAATGATGGAGCGTCCACAATTTCTGGAGGTAAGCTTTTCCATTGGTTAATTGTCCTCACTATCAGGAAGTTTCTCCTTAATTCCAGGTTGCTTTTCTCCTTGATCAGCTTCCAACCATTGTTTCTTATCCTTCCCTTTGGTGTTCTGGTGAACAACCTATGTCAGATACTTTAAAATTACCTAGAACAGTGGTTCTCAACCTGTCCATGGACTGCTGGGGGGCAACAATGTCATCACAGGGGGTCCATAGAGGCTTGAAGAAATGTTATGATTTAAATATGAGTTAAGTCTTGGGAGTCCATGGCCATGGTCTGTGGCCACAAAAGGTATTTAAAGGGGAAAAAGAAAAGATTGAGAACCACTGACCTAGAAAATATTCTGGTCTCCATTAAAAGATGGAAAAAAGATTGCTGATATGAAAAATAACGTGTCCTAAGCACAGTCCATTCTGACTGCAGAACTAGTGTAAGTCCATGAAAATTATGGAGGTATTACTTGACCAAATTGACCTATTTATAAGTTTACAGTTCTCTTTATTCTCTATTGGTCACCTCCTGTTGTGCCATCTCAGCCTAAAAGTTACAGCTGCAACCTTGGATATTACTATTCTAGAAACAGAACTCTACTATTACATGAAAATTAGAGTTTACCACCTATTTTGCCATTTCTCTGATATTGGTCGTTGATAGTTTCTGAGTTCCACTTAGCTTGTTGGAGCTTTTTACATTAAAGCCTTTAATGGTAAATCAAAACAACCATTTTGCTTTTGTATATTTGGAGGCTTCTGTTCTGGTAATATTAGCATCTGTGTTTCTGCTAATAATCATATCTTCATAGGAAGATTAGGTAAGTGGAATTATCTCACTCTGGAGATTCAATGGTCTACCACCAGAGAGGTCTTCTCTTCTTCTGACCTTTTTGTTTTCACATTTTAAGGTTCATTGAAATTTGTTTTTTTCGATAGTGTGTTTAAATAAAGCTTGTTATGAGACTGTATCATGTTGTGTACAAGAGTTAACACAGCAAGTAAGCAGTTTGAAAGCTCTTGATTTTAATGTTCAAAGTACAAAAAGCTATTTAGTGAAGAATTCAGCACAATACAACCAATACAATAAGATATTTCTCAATTGTTGACTGCAGATAAGATTGTCAACGCTGCTAACATTGGATGTTCCCGCTCTGACAAGATGGCATGACCTTTTTTCCCTCCCAGAATGAGCACATTCTGTCTCTGAGGTCACCATTTTCTACTGAACATAGAACAAAGAAAGAAACCTACATGCTTTCATTTAAACTAAATAGAAGCTATTGTTGTATGAGAAATTTCAGAAATAATGCTAAAGATCAGTACACATAACAGCAGTATAAACTAGTACATATTTATCAATGCACCTTTTTCCCCGCTGACAAAAGAAATGTATAATATTCTAGCAAATAAAAAAAAGAATGATTAATATAAAATGAAATCTAGGTGACATCTTTTAAAGCAAAACTGGCTATTTGTCCAGTATGTTTATTTTTTTATTGCTTGTTTACTCACGTGCAGTGATGTCCTTTTTTGTAGGATTTCTTGAGTGTTACAATGCTTAGGGCTTGCTTGCCCTAAGTCAAAAAAAACCAAAACTAACAAAATTAGGAATTTCCTGCAAAGTACCAGCTGGCAAAAGATGATTATCAAAAATGATATACAGCGTTTTCATCTAACACACTGATCTAACCATTGCAAGAGCCAAAACAAATCTCACAAACATCTAAACTTCCTGAAAGGCTGCAGCAAACAGGACTGGCAAATGCAGGAGTTTCTGGGGTTTCAAAATGAAACTGATTAATAGCAACATTCGTAAATAAAATACATAACAGGAATAACATGAAGCAAGAACATGCTTATTCCCTTCGCCAGAATCACTTTCCTCCTATTCTTTTTCTACCATATTCTTACCAGTCCAAGATCAGCTGTCAGAAGAGGAAATAGGTTATCTGCAGTCCAGACTAAGAAAATACATGTTAGAATTGCAGTTCTCCATCTACAGACTCTTAGGAGCCAAAGCTAATTTTTATTTCCATGGTTCTGAACATCAGACTCAATGTTGTTATTCATTAGCAAAACTACTTTCTCTTATTAACTTAGCTCTTAGGAATAACAAACCAATGATCTCCCCCTCAAATGTGGATTAAAGTTTATTTTAATCTGAATACTATTTTTTTTCCAAGTGGAACATTAAGGGTGTAACTTGACTTAACAGTTAAATCATTATCATTTCCTGTTTTAAAAATACATATATAGAATTAAAACCCACTTGGTCATCTAAACTGAGATCCAGAACAAACTCATCATTAATGAGTAAATGGAAATAAACTATACGAAAAACAAATTGAACATTTTTTTTCAATTGACACAATTTAAGCAGAAAAATAATAATTGTTTCTTTATTTAATTAAAAAGGTGTGTTTTGAACTATCAGCCCTCATATTCCAATGGAACACTGATACTAACACAGTGAAGAAATGGAAGCTGGAAAAACAATACAGTAGATATTTTAGCAAGACAACAATCTGAAACATACCTCCCAATCAAGTATAAACAAAGTTTTTAGAAGGGCTTCACAATTGCCATAATGAATGAATTGAAAGAAAGTCTCAAGGGCAAGCATAAAGGATATATATACCAAAGATATCTAAGAATATTTCTGAAATAGAAATACTGCAAAGAAGAGTGGGAAAAATCTAAACACAAGCTATTAGCTATTTACTGTTAGTTGGCTGCAGAAAACTTTTGGAAGCTGTTATTTCTGCCAAAAGAGATACTACAAAGTACTGAATTCAACTTTCACATCAGCCATATTATTGGGAGTTTTATTCTGAACCCATAAACAACTGCACATAAATAAATAAAGATTCAAATCTGGAGAATGATGTATTTGTGTTTATGCCATGCAGAAGCTTCTTCTATTCTCCAGCATGATGGATGTAGAATCCACTGATTGGGTTATTTCAGCCTTCCTGCTCAGAGAGACTAAGTCAGAGCTTTAGTCACGCCTCCCTCTGGGCGTGGCTCCCCAGTTTTGACTTAGTCTCAGGCTCAGCAGGACGCAAGTATTTGACTCCATAGATAGTATATTTTTTAATTTGGATATTAATTGGATATTTTTTTCTAAATGTAATTGAATTCTTTATCAATTGATTTATATTCAAAAATTGGCTTTTTCATAAGGACTCTGTCCTTCATTTGAGGGCTTGAGCCTCTGGCTCTGGGAGTCCCATCCCCCACCATTGCAGTGGGCTGTTGGTCCCTTGGGTGAGTTAAGACCACCCGTAGCAATCGCGGGACCGCGATTGCAGAGCAGCTGGTCAGCGGAGATTCGGCGGCTGCCGCTATTTGCCTTTCCTTGCTGCCAGGATCGTCGTCGAGGCTTCTAGCATCCGATTTCTTCGCGATAGCAGCGGAGGCTGCTTCTCCCAACCACAAGTTGTTACTTAAGGGGAAAGTGTTTTTTTTTCTGGCTTGGGGTTTTCATTCCTCTGATTTCTTCACTGATTCCGCTCCGAATCATTCTTTGGAGGGACTGGGAGGCACGACCGCCATTTTGACCACATGGTCTCTAGCGGCCGCCATTTTGAGTGACATACAAGGTGGGTGCCATTTTGTTTACCCTCCGTCCCTCCCTGAGGCCTTTTTTTTTTGCCTAGTTGTTTGTCTTGCCTAAGTGCCTTGGCCTGTGGTGGCAGGTCCAAATGGGGGAGTATTGAGAGTCGTTGTTAAGGAAATCAAACATTAATATATATTTTTTTAAAAAGGATATATAGATAGACAGACAGACAGACAGATAGATATAGATATTATTTTACTGTTGAGGGTCCCCTCATTGTTTGGGCTTTATACTCTTAATTATTCATCAAAACACAGGTCCTATTACCTGTGATTGGAGCGTTGGAGTTGTTTTTTTCTGACCACCTGTTTATGTTAGCTGTGGCCTTTCGCCACTGGGCCTAGACAGACAGTTCTAGAAGACTGTCTGGCTACATGAAACCACTGGGCGAGATCATCCGACAACACGGGGTGAGATATCATCAGTATGCTGATGATACCCAGCTTTACATCTCCACCCCGTGTCATTTCAGTGAAGCAGCGGAAGTGATGTGCCGATGTCTGGAGGCTGTTAGGGTTTGGATGGGTGCCAACAGGCTCAAACTCAACCCCGACAAGACGGAGTGGCTATGGGTTCTGCCTCCCAAGGATATTTCAATCTATCCGTCCACTAGCCTGGGGGGGGAGCTTTTGACCCCCTCGGAGAAGGTCCGCAACTTGGGCGTCCTCCTCGATCCACAGCTAAATTTGGAACATCATCTTTCGGCTGTGGCGAGGAGGACATTTGCCCAGGTTCGCCTGGTGCACCAGTTGCGGCCCTATTTGGACCGGGAGTCTCTTCTCACAGTCACTCATGCCCTTATCACCTCGAGGTTCGACTACTGCAATGCTCTCTACATGGGGCTACCTTTGAAAAATGTTCGGAGACTTCAGGTAATGCAGAATGCAGCCGCGTGAGCAGTGTTGGGCTTGCCTAGAAATGCCCACATTTCGGCATCACTCCGCGAGCTGCATTGGCTGCCAATTGGTCTCCAAACCCAATTCAAAGTGTTGGTTATGACCTATAAAGCCCTACATGGCATTGGACCAGGTTATTTACGGGACCGTCTGCTGCCCCATGAATCCCAGCGGCCGGTTAGGGCCCACAGAGTGGGCCTTCTCCAGGTCCCGTCAGCCAGACAGTGTCGCCTGGCGGGGCCTAGGGGAAGGGCCTTCTCTGTTGCGGCCCCGGCCCTCTGGAACCAACTTCCCCCGGAGATCCGTGTCGCCCCCACCCTCTTCGCCTTTCGTAGATTGCTTAAAACATACTTTTGCCGGCAGGCCTGGGGCAGCTAACACCTTGCCCCTAGCCAGTGTATGTTTCTGTGTATGTTTGTGGAGTGATTGGTTTCTTTTAGCTCAAGGGTTTTTTATAGATATGTGTTTATTGTAATTTCTATCATGCTGTGAGCCGCCCTGAGTTCTTTGGAATAGGGCGGCATAGAAATTAAATAAATAAATAAATAAATAAATAAATAAATCTGCCTTTGCAAAGCGTCGGAGCTAGGATCGGTTTTCCATATCTGATCTTACATCTGCGTGCTTATTTTTTTCCCCCACTTCTGGATACCCTTGACCGGGATTATCTGGACCGCAATGGCAGACAGTTCTTCGCCCCAGGCACCACAAGTCTCTGGTGTTCCCCCTGCATCAAAACACAGATCCACTGATTCGAAAGCAGGGGGAAAGAAAAAAGCCAAAACCAAACATTTATCCACCAAGGAGACTTCCAAAACAGCCGAGGAGAGGCCTCGAGAAGACACCAGGCACTGGAGAGGGAGTTCTCCAAAGCACAGTGGCTCCTCTCCAGTGGGGCTGAAACGGTTCCTCCTGCCCCACTGGACACTTCTAGGTCTGAGCCACCTTTTGTGCCTGTGCAAGATGCCCCTTGGACATGTTCTCCTCTGGGGGAAACCGAACAGGTTGGTCCTCCTAACTCCTCCTCTTCTTCTCTTATTCATCAGAGCCCTGAAATTATACATGTCCCAACAGTGGTTGGGGCTAGCTCCAGGGAGCAAGGTGAGATGTGGTCTCAAAGCCAATTTCAGGCTTTTATGCATCATGCCTTCGTGCAATTTATGTCATCCTCCAGAACTCCTCAAGTTCCCTCTCAATCTTTATCCCCTCCCCCCAGTCCTCCTTCGCAAATGGGACGTGAGATGGTACCAGCTTCTGGCGTATCTAAGACTTCCTCTCAATTGGGGGAGGAGGGATCTGTAGCTCTGGGCATTGCTGACACGTCCATGTCAGAGGATGAAGAGGCTGCACCTGAACAGGTCTCATCCTCGGGATTGTTTGATCCTTCCCTATTCAGATCCCTTCTGTTGAAGGCTTGCAACACCACAAACTTAACCTCAGTACAAGAGGAGAAACCATCTACCTCCACTGAGCAGGAATCCAACCCATTATTTGCGGAAAAGGTTGTAGAGCAGAAACAAATTCCTTGTCCGCTGGTCTTCCGTGCTGCGGTTGAGAAGCAGTGGGCCTCTCTAGCATCCACACCTTCTCCAAGCATCTGGAAAAGAAACTGTATAATGTTTCTCCTTCATTTGCATCCCTTCTAGAGGTGCCTGCAGTTGATGCCCCTCTAACCTCTTTATTTTCTACTTCCTCCATCCCAGGAGATATGGCTAAGGTCCTGAAAGCAGAGGACAAGAAGTTTGAATTCTCTCTTAGAAGAGCTCACCAGTCATCGGGTTGGGCCATAAGAGCAGTGACTTCATCCTCGTTCTTTGCGAGGGCTGCAATTATGTGGCTACGCGACCTCCAGATGCTTGTTCCACCTGACCAGGTTAGAGTACATCAGACACTAGTGAAGCTGGTGGCAGCTTCAAAATACATGGCCGACGCTTCTCTCCATTCGGCCAAGTGTTCGGCCAGATCAATAGTGGCCACAGTAGCCTCTCGCAGACTTCTGTGGTTGAAACAATGGAGGACTGACTTGAACTCAAAGTAGCATCTTTCGACGGCCAAATACAGCAGGACATATCTATTTGGGTCAATTCTTGATCCTCATGTGGTCAAGGGCAAGGACAAACGCAAGGTCCTAGTATACCCCTCCAAAAAGTCGGACAGGAGGCCACAGCAGGAGTTCCGCAGACAGACATTCTGCCCCACTGGTTCTTGGGAATGGAGGCAGCCCTTTCGGGCAGGGCAGTCCTGGGATTGGCCCAGAGGCTCACGATCCTTTCCCCAGAGACAGGATCACCAGCAGGACCGCCAGAACATTGGAGCCAGGGGCCAGTCCCAGTCCAAGCGTCCCTTCAGGGGCTTGGGAGGCCGTCCCTATCGGTGCTCAAAGTGACGCCATAGGGGAATTTCCCATAGGGGGGTGACTGGCACAGTTCTACGAGGTCTGGGAAAACACCACCACCGACTCTTGGGTCAGAGACACCATCAGACGGGGTCTAGTCCTAGAGTTTCAATTGTTCCCCCCAGACAGATTCATAGAGTGTCCAGTATCGTGAAACACGACCAAGGCTCAATTAGTCACCACAGCCATCACACATCTTCTGGAAATCAGGGCCATAGAAGCCATCCCACAGGATCAGATAGGAACAGGGTTCTATTCCATCCTGTTCGTGGTCCCCAAGACATCCAGAGGATGGAGGGCGATACTGGACTTAAAGGGCCTGAATCGCTTTTTAGTGTATAAAAAGTTCAAGATGCAGACCTTAAAATCCATCCTGGCCAGCATCAGAAAAGGGGATTTCCTCTCCTCCATAGACCTCACAGAGGCATACCTACACATCCCAATATTCCAGGGTCATTGCAGGTTCCTACGATTCTGCTACGCACGCTGGCATTACCAATACAAAGCTCTGCCATTTGGCCTGTCGTCGGCCCCAAGAGTTTTCACAAAGGTTCTGCCGGTATTAGCTGCTCACCTTCGGATGATGCCGGTGCGCGTGCAGTGTTACCTGGACGACATACTGGTGCAGTCCCGGTCCTTTTAGTCAGCACAATCAGACCTGCGGGTCACCAAAGAGACTCTTCAGGATCACGGATTTTCTGTGATTCACACAAATCCCTCAAAGCGTCTGATCCATCTAGGGGCTCTAATAGACTCCGACCTTTGCAGGGTCTATCTTTCCCAGGAACGACGGGAAAGCATTCGAAAGCTGGTCTTCCAAGTTCGGAGGGAAAGGTTGGTTCCTCTGGTCCAGCTGTCCCAGCTCTTGGGAAAGATGGTCTCTTGCATAGGTATAGTTCCGTGGGCAAGACTCCACGCAAGGAACCTCCAGTGGTTCCTCCTTCCCTTCCAGAAAAGAAATCTCAGTGCCTCCACCAAGAAAGTCAAGGTCCCTCATCACACGCTGGCATCCCTCCTGTGGTGGGCTTCCTCAGCCATGGCCAAGGGGACCATATTCAAGGAGCCTCTCAGGCTCATCCTGACCACGGATGCCAGTCTCTTTGGCTGGGGGGCTCACCTCCAGAGTCAATTGGCCCAGGGACGATGGTCCCGGGCGGATCTCAAACAAAATATAAATTGGCTGGAACTAAGGGCAGTCCACTTAGCTCTCCTTCATTTCTCCTCCCTAGTGTCAGGGAAACATGTGTTGATCCTGACAGACAATGTGGCAGCCAAGGCTCACATCAACAAGCAGGGAGGGACACGTTCTTGGGCTCTCATGCAGGAGGCCCTGAAGCTAGGTCTGTGGGCAGAGTCCAACCTGGGCTCAATCAGAGCACAACACATTTCGGGGGAGGCAAATCGACAGGCAGACTCACTGAGCAGGGCAACCGTGGACCACTCGGAGTGGCGCCTGGATCTGAAGGTGTTCGACATGATCGTGAACAGGTTTGGCAGGCCATGCCTGGATCTGTTTGCCTCCCCGTCCAACACCCAACTTCCCAGGTTCTTCACCATGGGGGGGCCGAGGGGACAGATGCCCTTCAGTGCAAGTGGCCGGAGGGTTTGCTTTACGCCTTCCCTCCCCTTCCATTGTTGCAGGCCACCATTCGCAAGCTGATTCTGGAGCAGGCGGAAGTAATATTGGTTGCTCCACATTGGCCGCGCGGTCCGTGGTTTGCCGACCTCGTGGATCTGTCGCTATCGCCCCCGTGGAGGTTTCCCCCGTACTGAGTAGCTCTCAACCAGGGGGATCTTCAGCACCCAGACCCTCAGTGGCTTCAATTAGCCGCTTGGCACTTGAGCAGGAGAGTTTAGCCAAACAGGCCTATTCCTCGGGAGTGATCTCTATGATCCAGGCCTCTAGACGCCCTTCGACAAATCGGATCTATGACGCCACGTGGAGAAATTTCTGCCAGTGGTGCATTGCACACAAACTCAACCCTCTTTCAGTCACAGTTCCCAATATTTTGGATTATCTGCTAGAGGGCATTTCCAAGGTGTTGTCCACCAACACCAACCATAGGCAGGTTGCGGCTTTGGCCACGATTCTCACCTGTGACAATCTGGGTCCGCTTTCACAACGCCCAGCTATCGCCGCCTTTCTCAAAGGGGCGGCCAATTCTGGTCCTCCAACAGTACATCGGTATCCATCTTGGGATTTACCTACTGTATTACAGGCCTTAACCACTTCTCCGTTCGAGCCTCTCAAGTCTTGCTCTCTGCATTTTCTCTCCTTGAAGGTGGCATTCTTAGTTGCCATCACGTCAGCCAGGAGGATTTCGGAATTGGCTGCACTCTCAGTCAGAGACAATCTCAGTACTTTTCATGAGGACAGGGTGGTCCTTAGATTAGACCCCTCTTTTATTCCCAAGGTGAACACTGGTTTTCACAGATCCCTGGATCTAGTCCTTCCAAGTTTCTGTCCCAATCCTTCGCATCGTCTAGAATGACAGTGGCACAAGCTGGATGTACGCAGGGCTTTGCATCTTTACATCAAGCGTACTTCGGCCTTCTGCAAGTCGGAGGCCTTCTTTGTCTCCTTTCAGCCCTCTGCCATGGGCAGGAAGGTCTCTTCTTCCACCATTGGAAGATGGATTAGGGCTTGCATTGCTAGGGCCTATGTTTCCCAGTCACTCCCAGTTCCTGCACGTATTACAGCTCACTCGACACGCAGTGCAGCGACATCTGCGGCCTGGTCTACCCAGGCTTCTGTAGAGGAGATTTGTAGGGCGGCGACCTGGTCATCTCCATCTTCTTTCATCACTCATTATAAGATTGATAAGTTTGCCGCGGCGGAAGCCACGTTTGGCAGACGGGTTCTTCAACAGGTTGTTTCTTCTAGGGAGACACCAGCCTAGACCTTCCCTCCCTTAGGGACATGGGGGGCTTTGGTATGTCCCAATCAGTGGATTCTACATCCACCATGCTGGACAAGGGGTGTTGTCTTACCTGAATGCCTTTTCTCAGCATAGTGGTGTAGAATCCACGCCCTCCCCTTTTTTTAATGGTGTCTAGGCTTGTGTGTTGTTATCTTTTTTATTTTTGGAGTCATTGTGTCAGACTTCGTCAGAATACTTCGCCTCGTCAAAACTTGGGAGCCACGCCCAGAGGGAGACGTGACTAAAGCTCTGACTTAGTCTCTCTGAGCAGGAAGGCTGAAATAACCCAAACAGTGGATTCTACACCACCATGCTGAGAAAAGGCGTTCAGGTAAGACAACGCCCCTTTACTTAGGATTTCATTGAAATATAAGAGTGAATGAGGAGTGCCTAAATTGTGCCATACAACTGTAAATGGATCCTGAACTTGCTATCTGGGAAATATTCAGGCCCAATTTGTGTAACCATCATTATGTTTTGGTCCAAAAAGGGAACTGCATAATCACTTTTCCAAAGAGAAAAAGAATTATCTTGAATAGGAAAAGGCTACAAAAAAATTATGTAGGCCGAATTCTGATCTGAGTCACAAAACGGCTGATGCTTCTTTTTCCCAAATTCTGATGTAGTTTTTCTTTTGCTTCTTCTTATCCTCTGTCTTGCCATAGCATGCACCTGTGTTTTGTTCTCATTATTCTACCCAGAAATGAATAATATGTTTTTTTTCACAAAATTATCAATTATGTTCAATTTTTAACTCTAATTTTTATTTGTTGCTTCCTTCCATAGACCAGACTGGTGGTGATGAGTATCTTTCCAGCTTTCTTCCGCAGTCCATACGCCAGGTGTAGAAAAAGCTATATTATGGATATGATCTGATAATATGAGAATTTTTTTTGCTTTTATAAACTACTGATTAACTGACATTCCACCAATATTAAGAGAATAATATAGCAACATTTTTTTAAAAAAACCAGCAAAACATAACATTCCCAGAGGATTGCATTTAGGATTCCTTCAAACAACCAAAACCTGGAAATTAACAAATTGCCAATCTTCTTGAAACAAAGCTTGAATTTGGCCTTTCAGCAATGGGCCAGGGGAAGCATTTCAAAAGCGGGCAGGGTCAGAACAAAGAAATGAGTGGGGTAGGACAAAACTAAATTTAATGAAATGAACATAAATGCAGTAATTTTTCCCACAATGCAATTTGGAAGGCCTTTTGAAGAGGTTCTATGGGTCACCTGTGAGTCCTAATATTTAATACTGAATAGTTAACTCATTTACCCAGCTAGTTTCGTGCAGTAGTTAAAGTGCTGGACAGGAGCAGGGAGACACATGTTCCTTTCCTCCTTTTAGCACAGACGTTGCTGGGTGACTTGGGCTCATTTACTCAGCCCTGGAGTGGGAAATTGAAAAATATACATCCATTAATCTACACTGGACCAATGTGGTAGATAGCGATCTATAACCTTGAGTCATCCTGCAGCAGATGGATTCACACTAATATATGATTTGTAATAAAGACACTGTATGGATCTTATCTGGGAAAGAATCATTCTCATTCTTTTTCCACAATTGCTACATGACCTGCCTTGTCATACAGGATTCCCCCAAATGGGCCTCTTAGAAAGATGCTAATCAATTGGCAGGTTAACAGGAAGCACAGTCCAAACCCATGTAGGGCTTTACTGTTTAAGAAAGCCTGCCAAGATTCAACTTCATATTCCTTTAATAAAATATGCCTTTTGCCTAGTTGGCTAAAAATTGGATAAACTTATCTAAAATCAGAAATATTTCTTCAACAAGTACAATTTATATTCTAGCTAATCTGCTTTAGCAACTGGTTATGAATTACTGTAATAGAAAGATTAAAAAAAAGGATTTATGCTACCATATTGGGCATCCTTCAACAATATTTCAATACTTTTAACAGCTTCTCAGCAGACGCTTCATGGAAAATTACTGTTTATCCCAATAGTTCAGAATAGGATTTATCTCTCTCTGTTCTCTGCTTATCTATTTAAGTGTGACCTCTCCTCCCTGTCTGGCACCATCAGACCAGGCTGAGCTAGATTTTGCATGGATGGGAGGAAAGGAGGATTGAATGCATCACAGTAATACTCCAGGAAACAGTAATACACCAGGAAAACTGTTTTGACATCAAGTGTAAAAGGACTAAGAAGAAACAGAATTCAGTTAACGTTTCCCCTCATCTATCAGTGAAAAAAATGGGAGTGCAAACCGCTTTCCTGAAAATGATTAGTAAAATATAAGCCAGACTCCTTACATATCAACATGGAAGAAAAATATCTTCAGTATGAATGATATCTTTATGTTTAAGAGGAAGTGCTAGACTTCTATAGATTTATGATAGAAGAAATTTGTTACTTTTGTAAGACACTGCAAGATTCTGTTATATTGCAATAGCAACTATTACTATGGAATATTTAATCTGAGAATGATTTAATTTCAGATACCTCTTAAACTGTAAAGGCTATTTTTAGACTGGCCTCTTAAGCTTTTGTTAGCCCTGGTAAATGGTGGTTAACCTATAAAAGAAGAAACCTAAGAACAAAACTGTGAACTCTTGAAAAAAAATCATATAATAAGTATATGACTGTGTAGAATCTGTATTATAGCTTAATGATAGAGTGTTACATAATTGATTGGATTCATAGCACGTACTGAGCTATAAAGTAAGGTTTACAAAACCCATGGATAGTTTACATCACTAGTATTCACTATACTAGTCCTCAAATTCATATATTCTCTTTTGTTCCTTGCCTTACTCTTTTTGAGCATCTTGTTACCTCTTTCCAAATACAATTTTCTCAGCTTTCATCTTCCTCTTGACCCACTCACTATTTTTTCTTATATTTATTTTGTCAATTGACCATCTCCATTTTATCTGTTAAACGGACCCCTAGGAATTAGGCAGACTCCTATTGGCTTTTATGTGTGTGTGTCTTTCTAAAATAAATCTCCTTTTTACCAGAACTGCCAAATAGTTTCCTTCAAGATGCCCAACTGCAGCCATCTGAGAGCTGTTGATCAAAACAAATGAAAGGGACTTAGATAGTTACTCAAAGAGCGAGTGAGAGAAAGGAGATTGTACGTAAGAGGGACCTATAAAACATAGAGTCAGTTAGATTTTGAAAGGGACTTAGGTACTTACTCAAAGAGTGAGAGAGAGAAAGGAGATTGTTAAGAGGGACTTATAAAGCATGGGGTCAGTTAGATTTTGGAAGAAACAATTGTTAACAGTCACTGTCATCTCAGGTGTTGTTGTCTCGTGATGTTCTGAGGGGGGGAGCCCCAACAAAGAATGCCTACCTCTTTAAATATTACTTCTTGATGGTAGCAACCTTCAGCAGACATTATTTGTTCAAGTAGATTGGCCAGGGAGAATCAACCTGGGGAAGGTTTTATAGGTCATAACCAGCTCCTTTAATTACCAATAGCCAATGCAGTTCCTATAGCAATAATGTTATCTGCAGCATCAAAACTATGTTAATAAGCACTCAGGAGCCATATGGTTCCCAAGTGGTTTCAAGAACAGTCTCCAGTAAAGTAAGTTACTGGATTCCAACTGAATAGCGTCTGACCAGGGCATCATTGAGTATCCCTTGTGCATCCTGTTTTAGTTAAGGCCACGGCTAGTATGTTAGCTGAAGTTATGCTTAAGGCTTCCTAGCCATGGATTTTTCTTTTCCAGAGAAGTTGTGAGTCCAGGAGGCCCCTTAAATTGGCCCTGGGATTTCAGGGGGAATATTAACTGCATCAAGAGCCAAAGTTGGTACTATACCAGAACTAGTAGGTTTCTGGACGAATAGCCCTTGATTGGATTCATGCCCTGCCAGATCCAATGTGCTAGATCACAATTGTTACCACATCCCGCCTTCAGATCTAGGGCGAAAATGTAGAACCAGATATCACCATATTGAAGATACCCCACCCCAGTGCAAAACATTCATCTAAACAATGTGCCACATTATAAAGAAGAATCAGGCCAATTCTTCAGCATGAATCCCTTATAATTTAACTAGTCACATTGCATAAATCCTTCCTACTCACATATTCTGGATAATGGATGCAACAGGTGGCTTGGTCCATCATGATCAAACTGCATTATCATCATCAAAGTCTTACTAGTAAACCTCCAGCGTATGGTTGGTTGTTGTTTTTTTATTTTGGTTTTGTTGTTTCCTATTATACTGTTTTTTTGTAATTTCTAATGTACGGTGAGCCACCCAGAGTCATTTGGAATCAGAGGCATAAAATCAGATAAATAAATATTAGTTAGGCTCTGTGACTGATTCAAGAAACCCCAAATAAGGGGATTAGGGTAACAACAGAGACATCTGTATACTGTTAATGCTGCTTATATGATGAACTTCATCATTCATTTCTCATGGTATATGGTTACCACATGCAGAAAGGGGCGTTGTCTTACCTGAACGCCTTTTCTCAGCATGAAGATGTAGCATCCACCGGTGGGTAATCTCAGCCTTCCTGCTCAGTTTAGACTAAGACCAAACTTTAGCCATGCCTCCTTTGGGCGGTCCTTTTCCCAGTTTTGATGAGGCGAAGCTTCATAAGGTCTTGACACAATGGCTCCTCCTGCAAATACAGCTGCCTAGACTGACTGTAAAGGGTGGGTGTGGATGCTACATCTTCATGCTGAGAAAAGGCGTTCAGGTAAGACAACGCCCCTTCTCCAGCATGATAGATGTAGCATCCACCAGTGGGACATACCAAAGCCACCCATGTCCCTGCCGGGAGGGAAAGTCTAGGCTTGTGATTCACGTGCTGCAACACCCTCCTGCCAAAGGAAGCATCTGCCGCAGCAAACTTATCAAGTTTATAATGCCTTATAAATGAAGAGGGGGAAGACCAAGTGGCTGCCCTACAAATTTCCTCAACAGAAGCCTGGGTTGACCAGGCCGCAGAAGTGGCTGCGCTACACGTCGAATGAGCGGTAATGTTGGCAGGAACCGGAAGAGACTGAACCTTATATGCATGAGATATGCACGCCCTGATCCATCTTCCAATGGTTGAAGATGACACCTTAGACCCATGGAAGAAGGTTGGAAGGACACGAACAGTGCCTCAGTTTTGCGAAAATGTGAAGTTCACTTGACGTAGTGATGTAAAGCCCTGCGCACATCTAAAGTGTGCCACAATTTCTCCAGGCGATGTGAGGGGTGCGGACAAAAATCCGGAAGGACCAGATCCTGAGACCTATGGAACCAGGTATTGACTTTCGAAATGAAAGAAGGATCCAGCTTGAGGACCACTCTGTTATCCAGAAAAATACATAGGTCACTCCTGACCGAGAGAGCGGCCAGCTCCAAAATCGCCTTGCCGATGTGATGGCTACTAAAAAGGCTACCTTTAAGGAAAGAAAGTGAAGTGAACAAGATTTGATGGGTTCAAATGGTGAACCTGTTAACACCTGCAACACCTTTGGCAAGTCCCACGTGGGATATCTGTGTACCACCAGAGGGCCGGTGTTGACAGCCCCCTTAAGGAAAGCCGAAACTGCCGGGTGTTGAGACAACTGAACCTGATTTTCACATGTGAGCACCGTAGACAAGGCCGCAACCTGTCTACAAATGGTATTATGAGACAGGCCCTTGTTCAGACCTTCCAAAAGATATTCTAAAATGATAGGAATGGTAACTGCCAGGGGATCTAATTTCCGTGTCACACACCACGTGCAGAAATGCTTCCACATGGCATTGTAAATTCTATTGGTTGAAGGTCGTCTGGAGGCTTGAATTACTGCAATCACTCCAGAGGAGTAGGACTGTCTAAACAAACTTCCCCGCTCAAGTGCCAAGTGGCTAGTTGAAGCCACTGGGGATCTGGATGCTGAAGATGACCCTGACTGAGAGAAACACGGTCTGATGGGATCTTCCATGGCGGGGAGATCGACAGATCCACGAGGTCGGCAAACCAAGGTCGCCTTGGCCAGTAAGGGACCAGTAAGATTAGTTCTGCTTGTTCTAGGAGAAGTTTCTGAATGACCGCTGGGATCAGAGGGAGCGGAGGGAATGCGTAAAGCAGTTCCCTGGGCCACTTGCTGCGAAGAGCGTCCGTTCCCTCTGCCCCCCACGACGGGAACCTCGTGAAGAACCTGGGCAGCTGGGCATTTGCTGGTGAAGCAAACAGATCCACCTGAGGGAGTCCAAATCTCTCCAATATCTCCCTGAATAGGGCTGGATCTAAGTGCCACTCTGAGTGGTCTACCTTCTCCCTGCTCAGTGAATTGGCCTGGCGATTCGCTTCCCCGAATATGTGTTCTGCGGTGATGGACTCTAGATTGGATTCTGCCCACAGACCCAGGGCCAGTGCTTCCTGCATGAGTGCCCACGATCTGGTCCCTCCCTGTTTGTTGACATGGGCTTTGGCTGCGACATTGTCGGTCATAATTAAGATATGTTTCCTCTCCACTACGTCGGAGAACCGGCGCAGAGCCAGGTGAACTGCCCTGAGTTCCAGCCAATTGATGTTGTGTGCTAGATCCGACTGGGACCATTGTCCCTGAGCTATGTGAGTCTGTATGTGTGCACCCCATCCAAAGAGGCTGGCATCTGTGGTCAGCACGAGCATGTGAGGCTCCCTGAAAAGGGACCCCTTGTTCATAGCTGACAACGCCCACCAGTGGGGGGACCGTAGTGTGTGGTACGGAACCTTTACCTTCTGTGAGGATCCACTCACGTTCCGCTTCTGGAAGGGAAGCAGGAACCACTGAAGGAGTCTGGAGTGTAGTCTGGCCCACGGCACTATTCCCAGACAAAAAACCATCTTGCCCAGCAGCTGAGATAGCTGGACCAGTGGAACTACTCTGTGCTTTTGAATCTTGTGTACTAGAGATCTGATGCTGTCCTTGCGATCCTGGGAGAGATAAACCCTGCACAGATTGGAATCTATGACCGCTTCCAAATGTAAGATCCGAAGATTGAAATTCACGGAAAAACTGTGTCTCTGGAGTGTATCTATTGTGATCTGTAGGTCCCTTTGAGCGGAGTGGAATGAACTGGACTGGATGATTATATCGTCCAGATAGCATTGTACTTTTACCGGCTTCAACCTTAGATGTGCCGCTAATACCGCCAATATTTTTGTGAACACCCTTGGAGCTGATGAGAGGACAAATGGAAGGGCCCTGTACTGGTAATGTAGATGTGCATGGCAAAATTTGAGGAATTTGCGGTGATGGAGTCAGATGGGCACGTGAAGATAGGCCTCTATCAAATCTATGGAAGAGAGGAAATCTCCCTTTCTGATGCCGGCCAGAATGGACCTGAGGGACTGCATCTTGAACCTCCTGTAGGTGAGGTAGTAGTTTAGTCCCTTCAGATCCAGAATTGCCCTCCAACCCCGAGGCCTTGGGAACCACAAAGAGAATGGAGTAAAACCCCTTTCCCCTTTGTTCCAGAGGAACTGGTTCTATGGCCTCTATTTCTAGCAAGTGAGATATGGCCGTGGACACTAACTCGGCCTTGTTTGCGTGTCTTGCAGATGGACACTGAATGAAGCAGTCTGGCGGAATGGACCTGAGTTCTAGGGCTAGGCCGAATCTTATGGTTTCCCTTACCCAGGTATCATTGGTGGTGACCTCCCAAACGTCGCTGAACAGAGCTAAGCGACCGCCTATGGGAGGATTTGAATTGGCATCACTTAGACTTTCTGTATGGGTGGCTCCCAGTCCCACGGAAGAGCCGCTTGGACTGAAATTGACCCCTGGGTCCTGAGCTTTGGCGGTCCTGCGGACGATCCTGTCTGGGAGAGAAGGATCGGGAACTCCTGGGCCACTCCCAGGACTGCCCAGCTCGAAAGGGCTGTCTCCAGTCCCAGGAACTTCCTGCGCGAAAGTATTGTCTGCAAAATTCCTGTTGGGGTCTCTTATTTACCTTCTTGGAGGGATGAGCTAAGGTTTTACATTTGTCTTTCCCCTCTACGAGGTACGGGTCCAAAACCAGACCGAACAGCTGAGTACCACTGTAGGTGGATGTAGCCAGACACCACCTTGACTTTAAGTCTGCCCTCCATTGCTTGAGCCACAAGAACCTGCGAGAAACTACCGTGGCGGCAATGGATCTAGCGGAATACTTAGTTGAATTTAGAGATGCATCTGCCATGTATTCCGCTGCAGCGACCAGCTTACCTAAGGTCTGCTGTGCACGTACCTGATCTGGGACAATAAGAGCCTGTAACTCACGGAGCCACATAATGGATGTCCTCACAATGAAGGACGAGGATGTCGATGCTCTGATAGCCCAGGCCGAAGCCTGGTGAGCTCTGCGGAGAGAAAACTCGAACCTCTTGTCCTCCGCTTTGAGATTCTCTGCCATATCTCCAGGAACCGTGGATGTGGAGAACAGTGAAGTTAAAGGAGCATCTACTGTAGGAACCTCTAGGAGGGAAGAAAATGTAGATGAAACATTGAAAAGTTTCTTTTCCGTGCTGTTTGGTGGATGGAGAGTAGCCAAAGAAGCCCACTGCTTTTCCTCCATAGTGCAGAAAATCTCCGGGCAAGGAACCTGTTTTTCCTCCGCAACCTGTACTGCAAACAACGGATTAGACTCCTGTGCAGCTGAGGTGGATGGTTTAGGCTCCTGTTCTGTCACTAATTTGGCCGTAGTACAGGCCTTTAACAAAAGTGACCTAAACAAGGAAGGATCGAAGAGACTCGATGTAGGAGGATCAGGAGCCACCTCTTCATCTTCTGACATTTGGATGTCAGTAGCCTCCAAGTCTACAGACTCTGTTTCACCTAACTGAGAGGAAGTCTCAGAAACACCTGAGCCCACTGACTGGACATGGCCAGTCTGACCTATGGGCAAAGGTGGAGGAGGAGGTGGAATCTGTAAGGCCCTTTGACTCATGGAAGATGCCATGAATTGATCAAAAGCCTGATGCATAAATGACTGAA
Organism: Bothrops alternatus; assembly: GCA_034064705.1. Classification (NCBI taxonomy): domain Eukaryota; kingdom Metazoa; phylum Chordata; class Lepidosauria; order Squamata; family Viperidae; genus Bothrops; species Bothrops alternatus. The sequence goes on along the minus strand of JARGCV010000007.1, from coordinate 20,296,363 downwards.
ATTGTTGTGCCCATAAGGTCTGTTCAGCAGAACCAACAGTAGCTGTTGAGGTTTCAGGTACCTGTGGAGAAACGGAAGCAATAGGAGGAGGAGGAATGGGAAGAATAGGAGGTGGAGGAAGACCAACCTGCTCAGTTCCCCCTTGAGGAGACCAAGCTCTTGGGGCTTGAAAAGAGGGCACTAATGGAGGCTCAAATGGTGAGATGTCCAACGAAGCAGGGGGAACCACTTCAGTTTCGCTAGACCTGAGCCTTTGGGCTTTGGAAAATTCTCTCTCCAGTGCCTGATGCCTCCTCGAGGCCTCTCTCTCAGAAACTTTGGAGGGTTCTTTAGCAGTCAAATGCTTGGTTTTAGCTTTTTTCTTCCCCCCCCCCGTGTTTAAATCAGAAGGTCTGCGTTTAGTTTGAGTGGGGGAAGCATCAGAACCCTGCGATGTCTGAGGAGTATCACCATCTGCCATTGCTCACTGAACCTTCCAGACAGGAGAAGTCCAGGAATGGGGGGAAATACGCAAAGATGCCTGGGAGGGAGGCTTCCCACCCCCAGAACAACAGCAATAACAAATGGTCAGACAGCTCACTAACACTGTCTGTTTAGGCCCAGCGGCACAGCGTCACGAGCTACAAAGAGCAGGTGTCACAAAAATTCTCCCTCAGAGGAATCAGTAATAGCATGTAGAAGAGAATACTTGTCCTGATTGAGGATTAATTCCTTCTCATTGACTCCTTATATCAACGAAATACAGTACATCTGGAAGGAAATCCCCCCCTTACTTGAGCCTAACAAACAGGCTCCTTGCACAAGACAAGGCCCGAACTAGGCCTCAATTACGTGAGCTCAAAATGGTGGCCGCCGTTAGTTAATGCAAAAAAAAACAAAATGGCGGCCGCTAGCCTCTTGCCGCCTGCAAAAAACGAAGTGACGAGGCTAAACGAAGATTCCACAGAATCTATCTAATCTGGGGCCCAAGGACAGGTAGGGTGCCTGTGATCTTCCCCCAGATCACCTATAAAGCTATAAAAAACTTGCGGTTTGGCTGTGCAGCTCCCTCTGCAGTCTGGATGAAATTGAAACCTCCTGGCCACGAGGCAGGCAGGCTGCAGCTCGATCGGAGGCTCCGTCCAGATCCCAAGGCCACAGAGCTGAATATGATGTCTGCTTCTCTCAGCACTCTCCACTAGCCTGGAAACAGCTGCCTGTGATACAGGCTGTACTCCACTCAGCCCAAATCAGCCTCTGAGGCCAAACAGGCCTCCAGGGAACGAAGCTCCGATTGAGCAAAGTTCCCTCTAGACTGGCTAACTACCAAAAAAAATTAGCTAAAGCTATCCTTAAAAGCACTAAAAAAAACAATAAGAAAAAAGCTATCTATTAAGTTTTAGAAAAAACTGATATTTCGAATTAGTCTATCTGAGGAGCAACAAATTTTGTGTCCTTACTGAGCTAAGACTAAGACAAAACTGGGAGAAGGACCGCCCAAAGGAGGCGTGGCTAAAGTTTGGTCTTAGTCTAAACTGAGCAGGAAGGCTGAGATTACCCACCGGTAGATGCTACATCTATCATGCTGGAGAATTCAGTATTCTCGACTGTGAACATAGCTTGATTCCCAAAGCAGCGGCATAGTCTTAAAATACAAATACTTCTTTAATCTCCACTGAATTGTACTAACATAATTCAAATCTTTTAGATTGTAGTACATGACAGGGTAAAAGTCAGATTGTAGAAAAGGACAGGATAACTCAGATGTCTGAACACATTATTTATTTCATTCAGTCGATTCGTTCAATTTAATCACTCTTAGCCCTAGGAAGGAGAAAAAGGCAAGCCACTTCTAAAAAAATCTTGTGAAGAAAACTGCAGGAACACATACATAATTGCAGGAGTTTAAAAAAAAAAAAAGCCCTGACTCAGAAGAGCCAACGAATAAATAAATAAAAATAAAATAAAATTTCATAACAAAATGCTTGTTTGTCAGTATTCCATGCAGAACTTAATTTAGTCCATCAGCTATTTTTCAATCTGGCACAAGTCAATCTGCAGACTCTGTTTTTACCTTGGATGCTTTAAGAAATACATGTGCATTTTTTTCTTTTTCTTTTTATTTAGTTTTTATTAATTTTTTATCGAAGTATAAACTACAAAGAAAAAAATGTGGAAAACTAAAAGAAGAGGGATGGGGGAAAAGGGGGGGATAGTGTAAAGGAGAAAAGAAAAAAGAAAAAGGCACTGACTTCTGACTTGCTTTAGTACAGTAGTAAAAAAAAAGTGTCTTCTTCCTTTAGGGCAGGGGTAGGCAACCTTGGCTCTTGTATGACTCGTGGACTTCATGCTGGCTCAGGAATTCTGGGAGTTGAAGTCCACGAGTCATAAAAGAGCCAAGGTTGCCTACCCCTGCTTTAGGGTTAAAAAAAAAAGATGTACAGTATTATTCCCCACAGCAAAGAGAAGCAGAGATGGTTAAATTGATTCCTTTACCCAAAGAAGTAAACTAGATAGGTTTATTGTTATAGAAATGGTTTGTACATCTATTGCTTAAAAGCAAAAAGTTGTGGTTGTAATGTTGTTACCGTCTACTGTGCTAGAGAAATACATGTGCATTTCTAATGACAGACTGTAAAGTTAGATGTGAAGAAAAAATGCTAGCATCACCTCCTCTGCCAACTGACAAATATGTTTGGTAACAGAGCAAAAAAGCTCCGAAAGATAAAAATATAGAAACCTGCAAGGAGAAGGGACAGGGTGTCAAGGTCCTCTCTATACATAAACGCCATCAAGTGTAGTTAAATGCCTCCACTTCTACGGTAGGACTTTCCTCTTTGCTTTGGCATCTGGTAGCATTGCTGACTTTTTCAGCAAACATGTGAATGATAAACAAACAATTAACCAAACACTGCACAAGTGTAACGGTTTTTCCTGCATCAGACACCACCAATTTACCAAATGAGATTCAAAGGAGGTCATGAAATGTCAATTGCATCATGTCCAAGAGGTCACTGTAAGACAGGGATGATTTAGCTCTGCCCTATTTAAGACACCCTCTGAGATACCAACATTACAAGGGATTTATTCATTCAGTCAAATATACTTTTCTGTAACTGAATAGTAATTGGTATAAGAAACAGCTATCAAAGCAGTATTCAATACTGTGCAATGAAGTCTTTAAAAAATGTAGTCTGAAAGTTTCTCATTTTTTACATTATAAACCCAATGCTCTAAACTCTATATAATTAGGTTGCTACAATCCATTTTTTCCTGGTTATCTTTAGTTCTAGCTCTCTGGTACTTTGAAGATTATGCCATGCAAAAATGTTTTCATCCATCTAACTGAATGTAAGTTGGACAAAATGTTTTTTTTTTCATCTACAGATACAAATCCATAGCAGAGACAGGCAAAACTATGCTCTCCAAACCTAGCAGAAAATCTCATAAAAATTGACCGGAATTTCTTCTAAGTAAATATGCAGAGATTGTGGTGTTATACTCTAAAATATTAAACAGCCTCCCCAAGTACGCAAATAATATTGTAGATTCTAATGGTTTTTTTCCCCCATTTATATCCTCCAGTTCACAATAAATAAATTCTTGGTTATCTTTTGCCCCCAAATATGCAACCAATAGTCTGTATTCCACAGAATCACAAAATATTCTTTGTTATTAATAGTGGTTCACTAGGAATTATGTAAAGATTCTACAATAATGTATGAATTAACTTCATTTCAATGCCAGCTCACATGTAGAAAAATGTAATTTGTAATGGGTAGGCAAGGATGAAAAGAGAATGAAGCTGAAATTTGGGGGAGGGGGTTGGGGAGAGGGGTTTGGTTTTTTTAACATTATATTAAATATATTTTATATTATATTTTATATTATATTAGATCCCTTTAATATTATGTTAAATTCCTTACATTACAGTTTCCATCCATTCTTAACTTAAAATGATTAGAAATTATGCCATAGAATATTCAGAATATTTCAGAATAGTAAACAAAAAGTGCTCAGTGGACTACAACAAAGGACTTGGGGACTATATCTGGTCCAAGAACAGCATGTTGCTAATCTCTGCTTTAGAAAATAACACATTCATTGGGACTTCTAGGGAAGAAATGGTGAACTGAAGGTAGTTCCGCTGAAAGCAGAGCTGACAACTACGGCAGAATGAAGAGACACCAAGTAGACCAGTTCTTTGCAACTCGTCTCCAGACAAGGAAAGGAATTGAAATTGCCCATAAGTGCTCCAGACAGTTGTTCCTTGTGAGGAGATTGCAAGACAGCAGTCCCAAATGGGGTAATTGTTCTGGGAGATGAAGGAATAGCCATCTTGCTCAAACCATAGTTGGTGCTTTTGAAGGGACACTGATTCATGTACTTCCTTTTGTAATCACTTTCAGATATTGCTTCTTAACTGCTTTCAGCTATTAGAACCCTTTGGATCAACATGTTTTACGTGACTCTTCACTAACTTTTAAGCAACATGCCATAATTGAAATTTAGCTACCAAATAAGTACTTCCAAATGAAATTCACCCCAAATGAATTTGTTTGTGGGGATGACTTTTTTGACACGACTCCTGTGCATTGCTGGGCCAAAATATATTAAAAGTGATGAACTGGGAGAGCCGATTTGTGTGATCAAAAATGAACTGTATGATCTGTGACAAGAACCAACAAGTTGCACATGAGAAAACTTGATGAACTGATTAACAATAATTGAGGGATCATTCAAAGGAAAATTGCTGCAAGGCTTGGCATTTCACACGAACATGGGATATCATTATTGATGTTTTTTCATATTAGAAGATGGGTTCTTTGCATGCTGACAGCAGAGATGAAAACATCAGGAATTGAAGAAGTGTTCAATTCATACTGCCACATACTTCTCTACGACCGGTGAGAGCGCACAGGGTCGGCCTCCTGCGGGTCCCATCAGCGAAACAATGTCATCTGGCGGGCCCTAGGGGGAGGGCTTTCTCTGTTGTGGCGCCCGCCCTCTGGAACCAACTGCCTCCTGAAGTCCGCGTTTCTCCAACTCTCCTGGCCTTCCGGAAAAACCTAAAAACTCATCTTTGCCGGCAAACCTGGGGATGATTGTAGTTGATTGTTGCATTGAATGTGTATGTTTTTTAATTGGTTTTTAGATATCTTGTTTGGGTTTTTATATTGTAATTCTCTGTTATATATATGTTGTTAGCCGCTCCGAGTCCCCGGAGAGGAGCGGCATACAAACCCAAATAAATAAATAAATAAATAAATATTCAGATGGCTTTCCTTGAACTTGGTACCAAGATCAGCTCTGCGCACTATACTGCAACACTCAAACCTTTGAAATAGTGTTCAACATTCAGAAACACAAAAATGAAATGTTACTTAAACATCATGCTATGCTATTTCACAAGCTATCCAGGAGGCAATTGCAAAGTTGGGTCTCACGATTTTAATCCATCTGCCTACAATCTTGATTTGGTACTAGGCGATTTGCACCTTTTCCCAAAACTGAAGGATTACCTTTGTGGGCATCTGTTTGATTCATATGAAGAGGAGCAAAGGACTCTCTTGATCTGTCAGAAGAGATAAAGTGTGGGTTCTTTTGTGATGGCTTTAAAAATTGTTTATTGTTGACTGAAATGTGCAGTAAATGGGGGTGACCATATAAAAAAGTAAATAGATGTATCAAACATCCATATTTAAACTAAAGTTATAGAAGACATTACTTTTTATTCAACCCTTGTAAATATATATACATATATAGTTATAAATGCATATATATATATATATACAGTTTCTGTGGGGTAAGAAAGAAGTGTTCAGATTATGAATGGTAGTGGTACAGAAATAGCGATTAAAACACTGGGGAATTAAGTGTTTTTTAAAAAATCATCTAAAATAATATCAAATACTTTTAAGCATATTTTCAACCATTATCCTAAAAACGAACAATGTTCATTTCATATTTATTTATTCATGAAGTGTAGAAAGGAGGATTTTAAATTTATTTCCCTTCTGTGTGACATTTTCTTTAAAATGTTTAAATACTTTCATAATGGAAACTACTTTAAGCAGAGCATAGTTTAATAATAAGGTACAAAATCTACAATTCTCTCAAATGAAAATTAATATATTTTTACTGTGGAAAGTAATCAAAACAAGTTCAGTAGATAAGAATAGATTTATTAAAAATTTAGTTAAAGCAAAATTATGGAAAACATATGTTACAAACTTTTATAAGATTGTTAATTCTATTTTTATTTTGCGATGCTATTCACTGTATTGCAGTTTGGGCGTAGCACATTATAGATATGTCTACTTACTTGAGACATAATATAGTCTTGCATGCAACACTCAAACATACAGTTTTTATGTTTGCATTTAAAAACTCAAGAGACTTTAAGTATCTTCCAACTTGCCTACATTTTTTCACTGGAGAACCTTAAAACAATTCCAATCTAATCATGTGAACTGTAAAATATTAGCGTTCAAAAGAAGTAGATGTTATATGATCTCATCAGTACTACAAGATGGATGGACTAGATGTCAGGTAAGAATGCAAATCATATTAAAGGATGCATATCAGTCGTAAATTGTACATGCAGTTTCCAATTTATCACGAAAAAGCATTTGAAAAAAACCAGTTTCTGCATGTTGAATCTCCTCATGGAATTAGTGCCATTAGCTACACAAGCAGAAGTTACCTGCCGATTTCCATCCTTTAGCAGTTTTAAAAATAGTTTGATTCAAATCAATTTAGGAGTTTGACCCACCAAATTTCACTTCTATACAAGTGTCATTACTTATCAATAATTTACAAAATTGTGTTACAGTTTCATGCCTTCGGACCAGATTGATCTTTCTCTTCTGCTATTGCAGAGAAGGCTCCATTGACTAAAGGGATTCAACATAAGATCATTCTTGGTGCTTCTCTCTGAAACTCTGAGAGGTTCTTTCTGAGGTTAAAAAGACCATTTCAGAAAACTCCCAAAGAGATGTGCCAGAAGCTAAATGGCATAGGGAAGGTGTTGAGGATACAAAAAGTTCTAAAGATTCTTAGCCCTCATTAATACACCCCAATATTTTGTGTAGCTCAATGATGCAGCATGGGGGAAATATCTAAAGTGGCTTGATGGGACATTAAAAACAGCTGAGATTCCTTTCCATCCTCCTATTTGACAGCTAAGACAACTGTCTGGAATTGTTTTGCCCAAATGGATTTATTGTCTCATTTTCTGAAAGCCTATCAAATGGAAAAGGGGTACAATTTATGATCTGTAGTGAAATTATCAGGAAGGGACCATAAGTCACTTAAGCTTATTTTAACATTTACTCAATTACACCAAAAGAACCAGTCAGGTTAATGCCAAATTTATATTCAATATTTTATTATTATATCACCAGGATGCATTTCCAAGCATATTTAGTACTTCCTCTGACAAACAAAGTCAGTGGGGAAGCGGTTCACTTAACAACCAGGTTACTAACTTATCAGTCGCAGTGTTTCACTTAACAAAAGAAATTGTGAGCTCAATTGTGGTCATAAGTCAAGGACTATCTGTATATACCGGTAGTATATAATAATATATATGAAATAAGTAAATTTGAATATCTTGAAATGTTGAAATGTTGATATAGAACTAAGGAGAAATTTTCTGACAGAACAATTAATCATTGGAACAACCTGCCTCCAAAAGCTGTGAATGCTCCAGCATTTAAGAAGAGACTGCACAGCCATTTGTCTGAAATGGTATAAGGTTTCCTGCCTGAGCAGAGGGTTGGACTAGATGACCTCCAAGGTCCCTTCCAACTTTTATTTATTATTATTGCTGTTGTTGCTGCTGTTGTTGTTATTTCAAAAGGGTTTATTACTTATGTGTGATACAATGTCAAAGTTATAGTAAACCTGGTTGGATGTCCAGACCAAACAAGATCTTTAAATGAGCATAAGACAGATGTTGTGCACATGTTTATATCAGCCATATCTCTGAGAATGCCTTCCTACTTCTTGACTCATGTTCACTTGCATTCAATTATAACTCTCCACTGAGATCAAGCAGAGTCCTCCAGTCCAGATCATCCAGAATTCTGCTAACACTCAACAGAATATCAGCAAAATCGTCCTTGGGACCTTGACATCCAACAAAGACATGCTGGAAATCAAGGGGATAAGATCAACATCTGTGAGCCTATCCATTTTATGAGTGACTAAACAGTCCATTCAGAGTGCACTTCTAAAAATTAAATTCTGGTTGAGCATGTGTTAAACATATTAAAGTATTTTCCACCATTTTGATTTAAATGGAAAAACTGCCAAAGAAAGCAACACTGAGGTGGAATGTCCTATTCTTACCAATATCACATGCTTTTATTTTCTGCACAAGACAAAAAAACAAAGATAGCTTCATCATATATTTTATGTGGGTAGTTATTTGGTCCCATGAAGAGAATTTAGTCTTATCCTTATGTATATGAAAATTGTAAAACTGTAATTTCAATATGAACTTGATTATCTTTCTTAGAGAATTAAAAGTAGTCTTTAAAGGTAAAGTTTAAGCTTATTGTCTGATATGAGCCTTAGAATCTGGTTCTAGTTTCAAAAATTAAAATTAGCATATGCAATGTCCAATAATTGCTCCAGTTAGCCAAATCCACCACTTAATAAATCTGGTAGGCTATCAGCAATATTTAGAACTCTTATGATCTGCTCAGATTTGCAAGATTGATATTGGCCTCATCGGGTAAACCAGATAGGAATCAGGACCAAGTGAACTAATTTCACTTTATTGTAAAACTATATTAGCAGATTTTGAATGTCTGAAATACAGGTCTCCCTTACAGCCCAAGACATTAGGGTGTCTTCTGAACCTCATGCCCCACCCACTATCCATCTGTGGGCCATGCTGTCTCTTATCTGACCATTCCCTTGGCAGTGTGTCTTCATCCATTCTCTTAAGATTTTTCTGTTAAGAGTATGTGCTATACGTCTTTCCCTTCTTATACCCATGTGAATCAGGGAGATACTGTGTCTGCCTAAGCCATTTCCAAATGTTATTTCTTTGCTCTGGACTTTGAAAACATTTCTAATCTAATCCTAACACTTTGCCTCTAATCTAATCCTAACACACAGTTCCTGCATATTCTCAATAAGGTCATTTTCCTTACTTCCTACAACTAGCATATTAAGAGTGGGGTTTCAGCGTTATTGTATTACCACAGGCTACCAGAGTCTTGAATGCAGAGCCAGAAGCTCTACTGCTTCCAGAGATAGTTGTATCAATCTATGAGAAAGCTTTGGTTTCAACCCTTAGATTAATGAACAATTCTGGGGCACTTGGACAATTTAAGTCTGAGATCCCCAACCTTATTGTGGTAAACGCTGAGGCCACATGAAGAATGGACAGTGGGATTTGGACAGAGAATAGGAAACTTGTCGTCCACACAAGGAAGCCTATCTATGAATATACAACAGGCTGTGCTGGATACTAAATTCAGTTTTGAAAAGAGAATTGCAACAAGCTAATTGAAAACCTCTCTTAATAGAACCTCCAAGCTTTGAAGAACACAGAACCAAATGGCACAGAACCATCAAACGCAACCATGAGAACCCTCAACCTTATATAGAGTAGATGACTGTTAGAAACAGAAAATACAAGCTGGAATATTTTTGCTCTGATTAAGAAAGTTGGAATGGAGTTCCACCATTATTCTTTGGCAAATACTTTAAACTCTTAACCTCTCCCAAACTCATCCTTGGTAGGCATTTGAGTCTTAATCGCACCAAGAAGTCAGCATCAGAGGGAAACAGGATTCTGAATATATTCCTTTTCTTGAAAACTTCAGCATTTGTATGCAAGGTGTTTCCTTCAAGGCAGAGCCAGAATCAATCATTTTTCCTCACTAAGCAGGAATCGCAACAGAATTTATTAACAGCCACGTCAGGTTGCTTTCAAGGCTCAAAATGATAAAACTGGATTAGAGATTTAGTTTTCCATCTCCAATCAACTTCGTATGTCGCAGTTTTAAAAGGAAACCAATCGCACTGGCACTTCCAACAATTGTTGGCGAAAACGTAGACCGCCTTTCCCGCGGATACATGCGGCGGCTCCCACGGCACGGCTGGCACAGAAAGTGTACTGGCGGCAGAAGGAAAGGCGAAAGACATGCAAAGGGGCATCGAAACGCGTCAGGGAAGCGCCTTCCGCAGTCGGAAGGGCGATTTTACTATGCTGGGGGTCAGCTCTTTCCTCCTCGCCTCTCTCCGCAGAGCACTATGCGACGGTCCCTCCCCCGCCCCCGCCACTCACCCGCCGAATCCATCTCTGGCCGCCGGGGTCTCGCTGCCCCTGGACTGGGTGCTATGGCGCCGAGCCTCGCTAAGGCGAAAGCGTCCCTCCTACCGTAGAAGAAGAGGAGACGGAGCCTCTCCCCCGCGCGCTCTTTCCAGCAGCTGCATCTCCCCAAAGCGCTGCTCGAAGGGGCTTGCGGGCAATTAGCACCCCAGCCTCCACCCCCAAAGCCCTCACACGCGCACCATCTCCCGCAACAAGCGACGCCTGGAACCTGTCGAAGAGTGCGCGCGACTCCGCGAGCGGGAGCGTGCCTGGCCTGCCCAGGGACCAGGTGCAGCCCCGGCGGCAGAGTTGGGGGGCCGGGGAGGGACGCAGCCTTAGGTTTCTTCGCCTTCCCGCTCTGCTTCGTAACGCACGGTCAAGAACGAGCAACTTTCCCGGCCTCGCTAAGGGCCGGGCATTGTGGGTAAAAAAAAGGGGGGACTGAACTCCAGACGAAGGAGAGAAGGGATCCCACCTGTCTGAACCCTCTCTAAAAAACAGAGCCTTTCCTTAGGCTTTCCGAGCCAAGAAATTACGTGTTTTTATAGTTAGGTCTGCCCATGAGTGGAAAAACAATTTATTGTGGTAAATGTTTAGTCTTTAAGATGCCACAATTCCCTGCCTTATCTTTCTGAAGAACAAGGGGAAGAAATTTCTAGCCTGCCCAATTTAATAATGTTTGTCTTTAGAAAAGGAAGCAAAATCAGGAGACTTCGCACATGTTTCTTTTTTATTTTTTTATTTTTATTTTTTTATTATAAAAATATTTATTATTAGGTAAACATTTGTACATGTAAACAAAGAAAAAATTCAAGTTAAATGCCATTCAACTTAATACAATCATTTTAAATTTGTAGACCTTCTTCACTCTGTGTATCCAAGTTTAACTATAAACCAACTACATTTTAAAAAATTGTAACTTTCACTTCTTTTCAGATCAATCCATTGGATATCAAGCAAACAAGTCATCTTATTAAAATTAATAATTTTCATGTCGATATGCCCTTCCCTCTATCAAGTACATTCTTCGTCTATTTGATATATACCTTCCAATAATCAATAGATAAATATTTGTATATGTAAACCAGGGGAAGATTCAAGCTAACTGCTATCCAACTTAATACAATCGATTTAAATTTAAATTTGTAAACATTCTTCACTCCCTGTGTCAAGATTTAACTATAAGCCAGATACATTTTCTTTGATTGGTGTTTCTCTTGTATGTAGTCTATCCACTGTTTCCAGTCTATCATTATTATTATTATTATTTATTCGATTTCTATGCCGCCCTATTCTGAAGATATTGTTCATTTGAGCGATCCTTCAAGTATGCCGATATTTTAGCCATTTCTGCCAAATTTATTACTTTCAAAGTCCATTCTTCTATAGGTGGTATTTCTGGCTTCTTCCAGTATTGTTCCACCAACAGTCTCGCTGCTGTGCATGTTTCTTGATAGGCCAATTAACTGACTCTTGTGGCAATTGGGTTTTACTAGTTTTTCCGTTGAGTTCTAATCACTAGTTGTGATGGTAGAGTTCTGGATTAGCTGGCTTGAATGTAAGCTTTAATTGGAAGGACATAGTAAATACATTTTCTTAATTTTTCTATCTGTGTTTTAGCCAGACACAGAATCTGCCACTAGGAGCTGTGCTGATAAAAAGAAAATGTTTCTAAACTGATGTACAACCTTCAAACTAATAACCCTTGCTTAACGAGGGTAATTGGAACTGGAATTTCCATCACTAAGCAAACAGCAGTTGCTTAGCAACAGCAGCTCCCTTGCCATTGTTAAGGGAATTGCAACTTCATTAAGCACAACATCACATTGGTGCCATTTGTGATCTCTTGCTGGCTTCCCCACTGACTGTCCAAAGCCAGGGGTAAAGGTTGCAAATGGTGATGACATGAATGTGGGATGCTGTAATGTCTTAAGTGCAAGCAGGTCACCAAGTACCCAAATCATGTTCATGCGAAAGTGGGCATCTGTGACAGCTGCAAATACAAGGACCGGTCATAAGTACCACTTGTTCAACACCTTCATAAATTTGAAAGGTTGCTGAACATGTGGTCATTAAGCTAAGTACTTAATTGGTGTGGATCTACTTTTATAATAAGAGAGACTTACCTTCATTGACAGAATCTGCTAGTACTGTAATCTCAAGGAGGGATTACTGCAATAGGCACTTTGTATGCAGCCCTCAAAGAACTAAATGCAGTTGATCTGGAATGCAGTGGCCTGTGCAGTAAATGACATTTCATTTCCCATTGAAATTAGGTTGGCTGCCAATGGCGTTCCAAGCCCAATCCAGTTATATAACACTTATGGTAATCAATGGTGGAACAAAAGAAATTCAGGAACATGTAGCATTTGGCAAGGTGATTGTAACTACAGAAAAAGGTAGGATTTTAACTGTCAGAATTCTGAGTCAGTAACTAGAAGACATCCCGTTAAGAAACAGAACTGTAGTTTCTTTGGCTGCCCTCAAGAAAGAATCAGAATCAGAATAGAGCTGGAAGAAACCTTGGAGATCTTCTAGTCCAGCCCCCTGCTCAAGCAGGAGACCTTATATCATTTCAGACAAGTGGCTGTCCAGTCTCTTCTTAAAAACCTCGAGTGATGAAGCACCCACAACATCTGAAGGCAAGCTGTTCAGCTGGTTAATTGTCCTCACTGTTAGGAAGTTTCTCCTTATCTGAACCTGAAGTCCAGATAAAAAGTTAATTCATAGGGTGTATTAACAAATAGTAAACCATGTCAGCATGTTCTATTTTTATATCCCATTTTGCTGCTAATGAATACATATTTGTATTATGAATCTTCCTTCACTCTTACGTTGTCATTTTAATCATCCAAGTAACGATATCCAAAGCGATGACTTCAACAAATACTTTTATTTAATCCAGTCTTCCAAACTTTTTCCTTTATTACACAAAGCTGCTTATCAGAAAGTCCTTTTCAATCCAATTCAAACTTTAAGTCAATTTAAATGTTCCTTTTGTGATTGGGCAATGGATTCACGTTGCATTATCCACTTTCACCCAATTTTGGGTAATTTACCCAGATTTGGGAAGCCTTTGCTATGCGGTTCTGGCTGGGATTAAGAGCTTTTTTTTGTTTGTTTGTCTGTCCATTTTATAGATTGAGAGTATAGGAATCTTCTGATAAACTTTTACAGGTATCGACTTATGACAACTGATCCCAACATTTCTGTTGCTCAGCGAGAATTGTTAAGTGAGTTTTGCTCCATTTTATGAGCTTTCTTGCCACAGTTGTTAAATAAATCACTGCAGTTGTTAAGTTAGCAGCATGGTTGTAATGAGGAATCTGCTTCCTTGTTGACTTTGCTTGTCAAATGGTCATAAAAGATGATCACATGACCCCGGGATCCTGCAACCATCATAAATACGGTATGAGCCAGTTGCCAAGCGGCCAAACTGTGGTCACGTGACCAACCATGGGGATACCGCAACTGTCTTAAAGCATGAAAAATGGTCATAAGTCACTTTTTTCCGTGCTGTTGTAATTTCAAACTGTTGCTAAATGAATGGTTGTAAGTCATGGACTACCTGTATTGTCCTTTGGATAAACTTCACAACTGAGGATGACTTCCTTCTGAATGAACATAGTTTGGATTATTTTTATTTATTTAAAATGTATATAGTTGCCTGTTTTATAACCAACTCTGGGCAGCTTCAAATTAAAAGTTAAAAATAGCATAAAAGCTGTATTAAAACTGAAACTAAACACATTAGAACATTAAATACAACAAAAACCTGGCACCAAATCAAACTTCTGATATGCAGTCACCTAATCTTATTCCAGTGCTTGGAGGAAAAGCCACTTTTTAAGGAGGAAGTCATTGTTTAATTGCTAATTAAAACATATTCCATTTGAGTAACTAGTAATGCATTCTTATGTGAAACCTATCTCATATATACTGCTCAGAAAAATAAAGGGAACACATCCTATAGGATTTCTTATAGGATGTGTTCCCTTTATTTTATTTTTTTGAGCAGTATATAATAAAGGGGTGTGTGTATAATGTCTGTCTATCTATCTGAGAGACTAGTGTTGAGAAATTATATTCAAAATCAAAGTAATTACAACTATGTTGAGTTTCTGGATATGTTCATTAGTTTTCTTTTTAAGACTATAAAATTTCTCTTACCACTCCAAAATATTTTTTTTATTTCTGTGTTTAACCTATAGCCCAGGATTTCCTAACAGTTCTACTAACTTTTTCTCAGTTTACATACTGCTTAGTTTTTTAAGATCAACCAGGATTGGCTTGGTCCTGCCACCTGGCCAGGTTATAGGAATTAATTACATATTGTTCCTTAAACATACAGGTAGTCCCTTGACATGATCACAATTGAGCCAAAAACTTCCATTGCTAACAAGACAGTTGCTAAATGAATTTTACAATCTTTCTTGCTATAATTCCCCTCAGTTCTGTAATCTAGAAGGTTCAAAACAAGGTTCTGTGCACTTAAATAAATGTGTACATTCATAGATGACCAATTAAACTTGCATCGAATTCTACACATTTATTTATACAATTTATTGGCCACCCATTTTATCACAAGGTACCTCTGGGCAGTTTACAATCATAAAAATCCTTTTATGTGGCTTAGTATTAACAAAAGTGAGATGTTTTATCTTAAATGGATTTTTAAAAAATAATTTGGATTTTAATTCAGTAGAACAATAATCCCTATAAGTTATTTGTTAAAATTGCTATGCACTTTTCAGTGACAATCGAAGAGGCTTGGGATATAATTATACAACTCAAAGCCTGATCTGTGGCTCTGGATCGTGCTAAAGATAATGAGACCCCATCTGGATTTCTTCCCTCTTGATCTCACTAGTTCAGCTGGAAAGCACCACCAGCTATTACTCATCTTGGCCATCTCCCTGCACCAAATTATATTTGTTAGACCACCTGCCTTTGACCCCGGGAAAACACATTGGTTGGAACACCAAGAGCAACAGAGGGAGGAGCTGTAGCAGATGACCAAATATTTGCTTTGTTGAGGGAGGGCAGCAGGGAAGATAAGAAATATTCCATATATACACAATGGTTAGTTTTTCCTCTCCATACATACACATAAGAGCAGTGTAAATAGTGGGCAGGCTAATTCCATAAATAAATGAAATGCAACGAACAATAGAACAAATGCAAAGCCCTACAGAGACATATGGGAATTTTAAGGAGGTAAGGTTGAGAAAATCAAATA
Organism: Bothrops alternatus; assembly: GCA_034064705.1. Lineage (NCBI taxonomy): Eukaryota > Metazoa > Chordata > Lepidosauria > Squamata > Viperidae > Bothrops > Bothrops alternatus. The sequence goes on along the minus strand of JARGCV010000007.1, from coordinate 20,280,809 downwards.
AGCTTCATGACCTAAAGCAAACCAGCACCCGCACCAATTCAGATAGGTAACTTAAAATAGAAATCTGGTTCCAGTTTAGAAATTAGAGATGCAGTTTCAGGACACTGAAATACCTTATTGCAAAACTCATCTTCCTAGGAACCTAGTCCTCCTGGTGGGGAGGAGAGGGAAAGAATAACAATGTTAAGTTTTGCAGAACATATAGATACCGGTAACTAGATATCAGGACATGGTACTTGTGCCTAAAACATTGCCAAATTTAGATCTCAGAAACCCACATTCAGGACTCCCACATCACTTCTAGCCTGCTGCTTTTCTGGCAAAGAGTCACTTTATATGAGATGGAATGCTATATTCATTTGATAAGTAAATTCATGGAGTTGTTGTGAGACTTAAATATTGCTATAAACCTCTTATCACAGAGAAGTTGATAAAAGTCTCTACATTTATCTATTTGATTAGCTGCATACAAAAAGGTTGGCTTCCTTGATCATTACTATTAGAATAATTTGTGGCAAAAGGCTAATTTTTAACTCATGATAGTGTTAATGGTAGCTTAACTAAACTAATAAAAGACAAAAGGTAAAAAAAAATAAAAGGAAAGTCAATATGAAACCAGGTTCATAAAATGCAAAATAAAAATGTCTCGATATTTGAATCTTGCAAATCAGGATGCTTGCCTAATTTTGAAATATTACACAGTGTTCAAATAAAACTTTATATTCATAAAAATAACAATTCACTCCTTTTTCTTTATTGTTAGTGTTTGCTACTTCATTGTGCTATTTGTCAAACCACCACAGGACTGTTATTGTAATTGTAAGTGTAAGTGTAAGTATAAATACACTGAACACGCACAAAAAAAACCAGGTAGATAAAAAATAATGGATCAGTAGGAGCTGTGACCATTGCATAGTAGTGGATCTCTCAAGAAATGATTGGTTATCCATAAAGGTCAAGACATATGCTCATGTCAAATAAGGTGTTCATAAATATTAATACCCCTAGGTCAACTTGTGACTTTAATCAAATACGTATCATAAACATATACCCCTTAAGTAAATAAAACAAAGCAAATGCAAATGGATAATTTAGTTGCTCTGATATCAAAATTGTTTTACTCCATAATTCACTGTGAACTGGTTCGACAATATGTTCCATATATAACTGCAAATTAAATTTAGTTACTGATGTTCACACATACCTACACACCACTTTCACCTTTCCGTTAATATTCAGATAATCAAATCATAATATATTGATAATTTACCTTTGGAATATGTGTAGGTGACTTCATGGCCACCTCTTATATGAAAGGTTAAATATTCAAGAATTTTGCCCTATAAATAGCATATCTATGCACATAGGCACTGCTTTTGCTCTCCTACAGAAGGACATGCCATGTTTTCTTCAGCTTTTGATCCTATGCAGCGTTTCCTTACTGCTAGAGAGGCTGTTTGACAGTGATTCTGTGTTATGGTTGAATTACAATTCCTATATTCAGAGGCAGCTTAATATCCCAGATGTAATTACCTCTCAGGTAAACTTGCAATTCCTGCAGAAGTGCTGTAATTCCAAGACAAGCACTTGCTATGTGGGATGAAAGGGGGGTAAGTCAATATATAAATAGCTTAAAATGATGAAGAGAGCATTTGTGGTAGGTGGGTGCACATGTCTGTGAATTGCTTAATTCAGATGGTTTGTATTTATCTGCTGCTGGGCATAGGAAGAGAGTAAGCTGCTGTCTGTAGTAAAAGCAGTGAGTACAAGTGGGACTGACAACTTGGTTTCAGGTGAAGCAGTCACTAAATGAAACATCATGATTTCACAATTTTAATTCAGCTTTCTTTTGCTTTCCAGACCTTTGAAAGTCATACATGCAAGGATAGGTCACAAAGTTAGTTTTCCATCGCTGTCATAATTGTAAACGAGGCAGTCACTAAAATGAGGGTACTGTTTTCTGAAGTAGATTTTGCAATTTTCACTGAAATGTATTTCTCAGTGTTGCCTTTTTTTTTTTTTTTGGCATCCAACATAATACTCCAGAGGTTGTAGCTGGTAAACTGGATTTCTCATTCATGGGAAATAATAATGTCTTATTTCTTCTAGTTCTTCTGAATTTATATGTAATAATAACTCTGCCTAAAATAATACTGTAGCAAAGTAAATAAATACTTCAGGGGAAAAAATTTGAATTCTTCACGTGAAAGTTCTTAGAAAATAAGTTCAAATTTATATAGGAGTCCATAACTTAAAACCACGATTTTGGCCAGGATTGCCATTGTACATTGGTGATGTTGCAACGCGACATGTAACATGAGTGCAATGACTTACAATGCTAATTCTATTAACATTGTTAACCAAAAATTGTGCATCATTAAGAGAGTAACCACCCCAATCCAAGCCATTTTGTGCTTGGTCCCTCTGAGCCCCGAGGGATCCTCAGTAAGTAAGGAACTGCCTCCATCCCCCCCCAACTGCCTTTATTTGTAGCCCACCTGCATTTATGAAAAAGGAGTAATTTGTATATGTAAGACCTGCAACTCTAATCCTAGAGCCACAAAACTGATGTAATATTTGTTGCTCTGCAACATTCTCTTAGGTTTCATGTTGAATAAGATTTCTCATCTTGAAAAAAGTTATTACCAAATTACTAAAGAAGTCCTCAATCACATGTCATAAAGAAAAAGAATGAACTATTTTTTTAAAAGAAAACTTTTAAAAAAATGAAAAACACATAAAAGAATCTATAGGTGAAGAGCCAAATCCTCTTAGAAGAAATTTGACCTTTAGAGCATCTAAATTCTAAAAGCTTCTATGTACTGCTAACTGGTTGTGCTTTGGATACTGTTATTATACCACTACTTTTCATGCTGCACTGCCATCTAGTGGTCATATTGAAGTATTTCCAAATCTCATTTATTTATTTAGATTTATGTCTTGAGTTAATTGCTTGATCAGCTTTTTTTCTTTTACAAAATTATGTGTGGGGGAAAGAGACCATAAAGTGTTTGGCATGTTTTCTGTCAGATTCCTATACTACATGTGATAGGTTTTCTGACTACCAAGAGGGATAGAACAACGTGTAATAGTACTACCAGATGGATTCACAGTTGGCTGACCAATCAAACCCAGTATGTAGTCCGCAATGAAGCTACATCTACGGTAGGTGGAGGGAAGCATGCAGTGGGCTACCTCAAGGTTCTGTCTTGGGTCTGGTGTTCTTCAACATCTTCCTAAATGATCTAGATGAGGGGATAGAACTCATCAAATTTGCAGACAACACGAAGCTGGGGGGAATTGCCAACACTTTGGAAAGGCAGACTCGAGATTCAGAAGGATCTTGAGAGATTTGAACAATGGGCCCCATCCAATAAGATGCAGTTCAGTGGTAAGAAAAGATTTAGGCAGAAAAAATCAAGTACATAGGTACAAAACAGGAGGTATCTGACTCAACAGTAGTAACTGTGAGAGGAATCTAGATGTCCTGGTGGATCACCGTTAAGTACAGGTCAGCAGTGTGCTGCAGCTGCCAAAAAAGCCAATGCAGACCTAAGCTGCATCAAGATCACAAGAAGTGATCACTTTATACTGCACTAATGCGGCCACGTTTGGAATACTGTGTCCAGTTCTGGTCACCACAATACAAAAAAGATGCTGAGGTCCCTAGAAAGAGTGCAGGAAGAGCAACAAAGATTTTTTTTTTAATTTTGTATTTATTAAATTTTATGTCACCCATCTCCCCTACAAGGTGACTCTGGGCACTTAAGGGGTCTGCAGACTAAATCATATGATGAACAGCCAAAGGAACTAGCCATGTTTAACCTAATGAAGAAAACGCTCAGGGGAGACATATCAATCTTCCAATACATATGGGGCAGTCGCCATAGCACCTCAGGGCAGGACAAAATGCAATGAGTGGAACTTCATCAGAGGAAGATTCAATCTGGAAATCTCTCTTCCTGACAGTGAGAATGATTAATCAATGGAACAGATTGCCTCCCGGAGTTGTGGGTTCTCCATCGCTGGAAGTTTTCAAGAAAATATTGGACAACCATTTGTCCAGGATGGTATATACAGGACTCCTGCCTCCATGATCCCTCCCAGCCCTATGATGCCACGAGGGAAATCTGTTCTCCATTCAGATCTAAATGTGGATTCTCATTTTCTTGCAATAATAACACTTTTCATTCTGAGTACTGTCTTCTTCTTCTACTAGAATTCTGGTTCTTGCATAGTTGCTTTCTATTTTAACTCCTTGGGCTTTCAAGCAATAGCTCAGATTTTAGAGACAATTCCAGATTCTACTTCTAAAACCACGCTAAACTATCCCAAAGTTTCATCATAAAATATAGCAGCGGATTCCTCTCCATAATCAACTCTGGTTTACAAAGGGGAGTATTCATGTTTGTGGTGTTTCTGAAATATCCATATACAGCGAACACCTACAGGCAAACAAAGTCATTACTAAAAGCCAACATGGGTTTGTGAAAAACAGATCATGCCAGACAAATCTTATTGCATTCTTTGACCAAGTGACAAAATTAGTGGACCAGAGGAATGCTGTGGATATAATTTACTTCGACTTCAGTAAGGCATTTGATAAAGTAGATCACAACCTACTATTTGATAAGATAGAAAAATGTGGGGTAGACAGAATCACCACCAGATGGATCCGTAGCTGCCTGACCGGCTGTACTCAGCAAGAGTGGTCCTCAATGGAACTGCATCTACATGGAGGGAAGTGTGTAGTGGGGTGCCCCAGGGCTCTGTTCTGGGCCCAGTGCTCTTCAACATCTTCATCAACGATCTGGACGAGGGGATAGATGGGGAACTCATCAAATTTGCAGACGATACCAACCTGGCAGGAATAGCCAACACTCCAGAACACAGGCTTAGGATACAAGAGGATCTGGACAGACTTGAACACTGGGCGCTATCTAATAAAATGAAATTCAATGGTGAAAAAAGTAAGATTCTACATTTAGGCAAAAAAAACCAAATGTACAGGTATAGTATAGGGGGTACCTTGCTCAATAGTAGTAGGGACTGGAGGCTAAAACATATGAGGTTGCTGGAATTGGGTATCTAGTTTAATGAAGAGAAGAACAAGGGGGGATATGATAGCAGTGTTCCAATATCTCAGGGGCTGCCACAAAGAAGAGGGAGTCAAACTATTTTCCAAAGCGCCTGAAGGCAGGACAAGAAGCAATGGGTGGAAACTAATCAAGGAGAGAAGCAACCTAGAACTAAGGAGAAACTTCCTGACAGTTAGAACAATTAACCAGTGGAACAACCTGCCTCCAGAAGCGGTGAATGCTCCAACACTGGAAGTTTTTAAGAAGAGACTGGACAGCCATTTGTCCGAAATGGTATAGGGTTTCCTGCCTGAGCAGGGGGTTGGACTAGATGACCTCCAAGGTCCCTTCCAACTTTATCATTATTATTAATTACTATTTCGTATCCTAGATTTTATTTATGATATAGCTATATCAATAAGGAAACAACTAATGGATCACAGTCCGAACCAACCCAAAATTCTCAGCTGAGGCACAAAAAACCAAGCTCAAACTATCTTACCTTGGACACATTATACAAAAACCTAGCTCCCTAAAGAAGACTCTAATGCTGGGAAAAAATGGAAGGAAAGAGAAGAGGATGACCAGCACCAAGATGGATGAACTCAATGTGATGGGTGCACTGTTGGAAGAACTGAAAGACAAAGTTAGAGACAGATTGTCATGGAGAAAATCTTATCTGTGGAACCACTAAGAGCTGACAATAACTTGGTGGCATATAATCTGTCAATGACTACATACCATCTCCATTATCAGGAGCAACATGATTGTTGATTGCCAGTTTCCTAAGAACAGCAGCAGAGAAAATGTTGTATGTTTACAAAGATCCTGTGACTAACCTTTATAGAAAAAGTGTGTTCCTCACTACATATCTCTACACACATCCACTATAATGTAGTTCTGGTTTTGGTATAAAGACCCCAACAACCATGACTTGAAAGCCATACTTCAGAGCTTAGGGTTATGCAGGAAACTGAATCATAATTTAGTGTAATATGTGGACTTGACAGGAACAAGATGTGTTCGGACTTTCAATAGACTCATTTACATTTCACTGATTTTACTTAATTTACACTAAACACAAATATGGATCCACGCCAAGATTCTTATTGAGATAAAACTCTCATTAGCATTCCAGTCATGTTTAGAAACAGGAGAGTCAGAATCTCTTTTCAGAACTTACCTGTTTTGTAAGAACCAAACCTGATATACAAATATATACTTTAAAATGGGGATACCAAGAAAACAGATGTAAAAGGTTCTGCTGTATTATCCACTCTCTGGAACATCATCCCTATAGAGATCAGTCTGGCCTTGAAAATCTGATTCTATGCTCGAGCCTGTGTGATGCAGCCTGTTTTCTGTTTGTGTTAAATGTATGAAGTTTTTAGATCTTTTTCCCTTGCCTGCCATACCTTATGTATACTAAACTATAGTGGTTAAAATGTCAGACAGTCTGAGGACACTCTATTTCAAGAGCTCCTATGACGAAAGAAGACTTTGTACAGTTATTATTATATTACCATGTCTTCCCTATTTTTCTGTTCTTTAGGCTATATTTAAAAACACAGAACACAAATTCATCCAAAGATAAACAACTTCTAAATTGTTATTGATTTCAGTAAAATATTTCTTTTCAGATCTTTTCATCTGCATCTTTCTTGTAACATATGTAGACTCTTGTAATATGTAAAGAATGGAACATACTTTATAAACTAGTATGTTCTTCAACGAAGTAGTATAATTCAAATAACAAAGTAGCCAGAATTTCTTCCTTGTCCTTTATTGATATTGCCAATGTGACTACCTTTATGCAGATAGATTGCTTTCCTATATAACATGCACTCTTTTTTTGGAATTAACATTGCCCTCTAGACTCCTAAAATTATCGAAATGACAACAGAGTTGTTCCTTAATTTCCACGTTCTTCTTTTAAGAATTACATTAAGTTCTTTGCTCCAGGTCTGTGTAAAGGTTACTTGGCAAGAGTTCATGCATATGACAATAAAATGGAGACCAATCCACCACTAAAAGGAAATGCACATAAAAACATAATACAGTACTTTGACATTCAAATAAATACCCACACAGAGATGTAATTTTAAATGTAATCATACCATTTATAAGTCAATACTGTAACCAAAAGGATGAAAACTTAAGTCCTCATCTTCTAAAACATTTTTTTTCAGCAAACAGAAAGCTTTTTCCCATGACATGGTTATAATTTCAACTCTTTTAAAAATTATTTTACATAAAGAGAAAAACTGATTTCTGCTCCTCGCAAGGTTACCAAACTCAATTATTCAAAGTCAGCCTCAACAAATAGCACTGCAGGGACAACTTGTTGATGCACATCTTAATTTCTGTTTCCTGAAATCACAATGAATTAGATAAAACATGCAAGAGAAAAATATTAAATATCTTGCTTTTCTTCTTCACATTTGCAAACAATACTATGGTTAACTGGATCCATCACCGCACAAAGCTACCAGAACTCCCAAAACATCCTCTGTACTGCAACCATAAATGGATACACCTTGCTTCTTTTGTTCAATAACATTACTTTTGGTTTGCAAAGTATATTTATGTTTTGTTTACTTTTTTTTCTTCTATACCCCTGAATTTGCATGATGAAGTATCATTGACTAACAGAATTTTTTACAATTTGAGCATATGTAGTAGATCTACTCTACAGTAGGTCTACTCATTAATAAATGTGCGAAGGGGAGGTTATATTGCCCTTATTGCTCCACTTGGTAACTAGCTTCCAAAACCATGGTTCTTTATTTCTTGGACGGACTAAGCTAGCTTAAGGATCTCCCTTGAAAATTATGAAAGGCACTACTGGCAATAATTAAATGAAAAAAGGCGCCGAAGTAGAACACCCTAGCAGTCACCACTTTAGACGTTATCTTTCTAAAATGTAACACAATTTGGCACAATAAAAACAAAGTAGTAACAAAAACAATTCCAATTTGGAATTTAAGTGATATCGTTGTATAAAATTCTGTTAACCAATCATACACCATAAGGTTTTCCTAAAACCCAGACGTTCTGGAATTTATAGGTAACACTAATATTTATTTTCAAGTGCCTATAATTGTTTCCACCAGAGCAAAGTCAAGTTTTCTTCTTGTTACATTGAACTATTCCTAAGAATAATAATACAATATGAAAAAACCCCAGAATTTGAATACCCTGGGTTTCTCAATTAACATGGCAGTTAAAAATCAGTAATTGAAAACATATAAAGCTTAATATTTTATATTAAAAAAGAAAAAAAAGATGCTGATACACAGCACTTAGATCATTTAGCAGAAGTTCTAGTTTGTATTGAAGCTCCTTTCTAAATACAGGTAGAACAATACAATGTAGTATAAAACCCTGCCACAAATGGATGAGGAAAGATCAAGCAGACGGTCCAAATAGACAGACTATTAGCATAAGTCACTAGATTTTTTTCCCATTAATATAAACTCTTCTACAAAAAAAGAATAAAAAGATATTAAAGTAAATATCAAAATAGTAAAAGTGCACATGTTTAAACAATCAGCTGCTTTTTAAAAAAACAGAAAGCTCTATAATGAAATTAAAAAACACAATTTGAATATTTCTTATGAGCAGAATAAGCTACCACGGCAATTATTACAGTATGAAGTATGTTTCTTCAGCATTTGTAAGTTTTCTTCCTGCAGCAGCACTTCAAAGATAAAGCTTTATTTTTGTTTGTTTCAGACATAACATGCCAAAATAAAATTAAAATTAGAACACCAGGTTGCATATTGAAAAGAACATATTTTGCATGGAAGGAGGGAGAGAATTCATTAACAGTGGTTTCCATTCTTTGTGCAACAGGCAACCATCACTTCTAAGCATAACGACACAGGCTAAGATATGAAGTTGTATTGTTGTAATGGCCTTCTCCAGGAACTACTCTACAGCTGGAAGGTGGAAAGTAAAAAAAGAAAGAAAAAAGCAAAAACATTAGAATTTTTTTTAAAGTTTCACTGTCCAGTTTAAAAAAAGGAAACATATAAAGTTATAGACAAGAATGTGCTGCAGGACATCTATAACACATTAATTAGTTGAGATGCATCTGTTAGTCTTTTAAAAGCCAATGTAGCTCATGGATGCTTTTTCAAATACCGAAGTTAATATTTTAATGTGTCACCTGTTAGCCAAAGCTGTGCAGGAAGAAAAGTTTCTTACAACTCCTGAAGCCAAGCTGCTCAAGCGTAAATAAACAATGGCAAATTCACAAGAGAATTGATCAGTGAAGCTGCTGCCTCTTCACAAGCATGCGGGTGAGTCAGTATATCATGCCAGCCAATACAGAGAGCAGTAAAATCACTCAGAAGAGATGTCCCATTTGCAGAGGTAGGTGATGGCTTAGTACGTTTTCCACGTTGTATTCCAACCCAATAAAAGCAAAAGGAAACATTGGATGCATCGAGTTAATTTTGAAAAATTTAAACCAAGTAAGTACAAGCCCCTTTCAAAGCTTAGACATAAGAGCAAATCACAACTGTTTCCCCCCCCTCAAAGTCTGTTTCTAAAAATTGAATGTACAACTAACAAATATAAGGATGCAGCTGGGCTGCCATTCTCTAAGCAGTGCTTCCCGAACTTGGGTAAAAGTATTTTTTTTCTTTGGGTAATGACACTCAAAACCATTACCCAATCACAACAGGGACATTCAAATTAAACTGTATTACCTACATTGGGTCCAAAGGACCTTCTGATTAAGCCCTTTGGAGAAATGAAGCCTGGGAAGCACTGCTCTAAGCAGTTATTGTGAGTTCTGAAGACAGAGAATGGTTCAAGGACTCAGAAGACAGAAGATTAACAAAAATAGTAGTGACAACAATGTAAACAATTAGCAAGTCTACTGAAAATTATAAATATGTTACACTAAACAATACAACCAATGCACAGTTGCAATTCCAGAACCCTTAAATCTCCCAATGTAATGTCAATTTACCTGATTTTTTTTTACCAATGCAATCTATTTCTTAAAATTTCCTCATTCTAAACCCAAGAAAAGGAGATGCTTGAAAACTGTATTTCATAGATCCCTCTTAACTTGGAAGCAAAAGGTTGCTGCTTCTAATGGAGCAAAATAGCTTAGTCTTTATTATCAATGAAGGGGTTTTGACAAGGCATTTTGCAATAAGGGGAGCAGAGCTTAAAAAGGCCTTTTGGATTATTGAGCATTAAAAGAGAAAAGCAGGGTGGACCACTGTTAAAAGACATTCTAAAATATCAAAACCTGGTAAATAGCTACATTAAAGCTCAAATTCAGGAGACTAGAGTGTTTCCAGCAAACGCAATAATAAAGTGAGGCATGTAGGGCCTACCATTTTAATACTGATCATATGTTTGCCAATCGGTCAACAATTCACAATTAGTCTGAATTCAGCAGAACTCATTTCACCTCCTAATTTCTACACTCTTTAGTAAAGAATTTTTCTTTACAACCCATGTTGCAAATATGTTCAGTTTTCTTCCCAATTTCAAGAAAGACGTAAGCAATTCTTGGCTTCTTTTTACTAGGAAAGCCCTCTCTTTATTATTTTACAGCAACATTACTATATCTCCTAACTATTTCATAGGCTAAGCAGCACTACATAGGAAGGAAGCTGCAGATAATCTAAAAAGAGATAGTAATGTGAAATGAGGCAATACAACACCAAGATTATTATTAGCATGGCTTGAAGGGGAGAAGAGGAAGGAAGGAAATATTTCTACATTAGCAGACACAACTGCACGTCCTGCATTACTTCTTTGTAATATTTTAAGCATACAAAGTTATTTGAAAAAAGTACAGTATGAACAGGGCTTTACATTAAAATAATGTTTGAGGCTAGGCACTTTTGAACTATTTTGTTTTTGTTTTAAGTGTGCCTTTTTGTGCTCCTTGGATTTACCACAATTTTTTAAAAAACATAATTTCCCCCTCTTGTGTCATTCCCCCTTCTTTAGGCACCAATTATGAAGTACACTTTTAAAAAATCTAGTGTATTGAAATTAAGTGGCTGAAAAGGCCCTTTAAAAGTTCGACGAAGTATTTTTAATCAATGAATACCTCTATGCTAATCTACCTCACAATTAGGCATAACCAAAATAAACTAATTATTTCGTTTCCAGTGCCTAGAATGTAGAGCCCTGTGAAGTGTGTGGTTGCATAAGAAATGCGATTTTGTTTTATTTAAGCAAAATTTAAGAGCTCATTAATACTATCCTATAAAGCTCTAATACTGACAGTTAAGGAGAAACTGCATTGCAACTTGACAATACTAGAACTTACTCCTATTAATTCTATACACATAGATAGCAATAGTGGACATCCTCTAAGCATTATGTAACCTCTTTAATTGCAGCAGAAAACAATTAAGCAATTGTCCCACTAAAATCAAGGAAAGTTAAATAAGCTTAATATTGGATAATGTCCAATGTGTAATTCACCCTTCCTCCTAGCATATTAATTGCCAGAAATTATAATATTTTATCATGGTAGTATAGTATACTCTTCCTACATCACATCTGTAGCATTCTAATTTTCCTTTCCTTAACCATTAGATTCTCCTCCCAAACAGGCAATATTATATTGCATATTTTATTTTTTTAATGTGCATTTTTTTAATAGCTTAAGCCCAAAAAGCCAAGCAGGGCTAGGAAAGAAAGGGCTTCAGAAGGTTGCCTTCTTTCCCATAGTTTGCCTACATATTTAAAACTTAGATAAAAGATTTTTGAATTTTGAGATAATGATGACAGCAGTTAACCACTGTAGCAGATTTAATCATCTACTTTTAATACTCCCATTGTACTTCTGATTTTAGAAGCTAGATACCATCACTTCTCAAAACTACTAATCAAGGAGACAATTTTGCTGTCTCCATCCCTGGAAACAAACTTGTGACTCTGGGAAAAGCATCCCATTTGTGCTAGACAAGCTACAGTTAGTAACAGCATATACACTGTACCAGATATGCTCCTTTAGCACTTATCCATAATCCACAAAACCAAAGCCATTCACTGTGGAAACAGCAAATACTCTTCCACCATTAACTTCTTCATAGCCTTTTCCCCACCCATGCTTGTGACTCAGTTACAGTTAAGACCATTATAATACACCTTGTATTACATGGTTTAACAACATACTAATATAAATCATCACTGCAATATTAATATAGTGGGGATTAATGCTGACACTCAAAAGCACAAATATCAGATGTGTGTTTACAGCTTCCTAATTTCTTCTTTAATCACAACAGATCTTATATTTATCACTGCAAAAAACCTGGTTATTAAGCACAGAGCCTTCTGACTTGTCTCCACATGATCGAATATGACTTACACTGGGGCTACTACTCTTGACTTTGGATGCAGATTTTGTGCGCACCCTTTTGGACTGCTCATTATCCAACTCAAGATGTTCAAGGCGCTGGGTCAGGGCCAGCTTTTGCTGAATCGCCATGCGAAGCAAGGAGTTGAGGGTCTTCTTTTCATCTTCAGCTGCAGCAAGCTGGCGTTGCATTTCATCCAGCTGAGTGACATATTCATCACACCTGCAATGAAAGTGCACGTTTAAGAGCAAAGCCTTCAAGTGCTAACACAAGAGAATTGATTCATGTATGCCTTTTAAATACATTTATAATTTGTAAGAATAGTCTATTCACATGTGTGGGGTGTAGAGAGGTTATAGAGAGTGCAATATTGGTGTTCCCAAGCTCCAGAGAATCTCTTGAAAACCAGATTGAGTGGCTATGATGCTTGAAGAGGAATGAGCATGCAAAGGGTTTAAATTAACTAAATGGTGTTACTCTATTGTACTAGTATTGCACCGACTTGCCATCTGAACAAGGAATCCTGACTTTCACATACAAAAATCAAACTCCTCCTTTTAATTATTAAATAAGAAATAGATCTTATGCTAAATTACAACTCCTTTATTTGTATATGTATTTTTTTTTAAAAAAAAATCTGGAAGCTAGAAAAAGCCCTTAGAAACATTATGAGAAGGGCAACAGCCCTTGTAATGTTCCAAGACTCTTTCCACTTTTGGAAGCATCAGATTGGCTAGTTTTCTAGAATAGCTGTCCCTCACATTGGCTTGGTGTGCTTATCAGCAGCTGCACAGAAAGTAAGTGGACTCCTGTGGTTGAGCAGGCAGAATTCCCAAACTTATTACGAACGGTGGGGCAGAGGGAAGGCTCATACTGATGGGTGCTGGGCCTCCCAGTATCCTCCCACTCAGGATATTCCAGTGTGGTCACTTAACAATTGCAGTGGGAGCTGAGATTACAATCACTGAGTGAGGCAATCATGGGGATGACTCACTTAATGACCACAAAAAGCATATGTAGGCTTAATTGTGGTCATAAGTCAAGGATAACCTGTATTTGCTTTAGTATGACGTGCAAACAAAGCTACTATGGCTGCATGTTACACATAAACTAGGTAAATTTGCTTAGCATGGGTGTCAATACCGATTCACATTTCTAATTTTCTTGACGGTCTCCCTTTCGTTCAAGGCTATGATTTTTAGCATTCCATTCTCGTCCTTTCTTGAATTACAACTCAGCCTTTTACTCAAATGCCACCACATTAATATCTTGATCATTCAATAACTAATTCATTCAACAACTTTTCGCCCATGTGATTTTTAAAAATTATGTGATTTAGTCATATATGCTGTCAAATTTTATCAAATAACATTTAGTGTTATTCCAGTCATCAGTGTTTCTCCAGTCCTTCTTGGCAGTAAGCTCCTTCATTATGTCTTCTATCCCAGCAACCATTAATTGCTCCCAAATAATTTCTCATAGCAGTTAGCACAACGATTTTTCATGATGATGCTTGTCCTTAGCAATTGTGACTTCAAATAGGGAAGCCTATGATAATTTAATCTTTAACTGTGATCATAAACCTTTTGTAACATTTGAAACATATAGTTTCCCAAACCATCATATTTCTGAATGAGAAGAAATAACTCCACAATCTTTTATATTTTAACTTATAGGCAGGTTTTGAAAACAATATTTCTCTTATTAATCACAGCTGATTCGTGCCTTCATTTTCAGAATGATGTAAGTTGCCATTTTTATTTGCTTAAAAGAGAAACCATGAATACTGAATCTGCTACTTTTCTCTTATTGGAAGGGGGGGTTGCTTTCCTGTTGCAGACAGCATAGATACAGCTTCATGGATTTTTTTTGTTGTGTATATGTAATCTATGTAATTGAAATTAATATCTGAAGAAGAAACAATGAGTACTCAAGCTATCTTTCCCAAAGCCCACCCCACCCCCACTAACTCGGAATTGTGTAATTTTAAAGGGACTACTATAAAATGTACATACAACTTTATTTGCTGTAACCATCTTTTGTTAAATTTTACCTGGTAGCAAACATGGCCCTCAGAGAAGAGAAAGTAGCAGCATCTTCTTTTAAAGCTTTGAGTTCATTGCGCAGCTTCATCATTGTTTCTGTAACCATTGCCTTTTCATTTTCATACTTGCTTTTCAAGTTTGCAAGGGCAACTTCTGCTGTCTGATTGTTTCCCAAAATGAGCAAAAGAAAAGATTCACAGTTATTGTAAGTGTCTATAAGCCAGTCAGATAAAGGGGATGTTAATGTATTCACACTCCCTGGCAAAGACTTCACAATGCAGGCAATTAATCCAATGAACAATTAAAATACAATTCATTATTTCTGAAGATACTTTTGATATGTAAATCTAGGAAAGAAACAACAGTGTTAGTGATAGGAGTTCATTGGGGAATTGCCTTGTAATAGCAGCATTTTACCTAAACCCTTCTTTCCAATGATGTCTGCAATGGAAGTGTCAAAGAAATGGCACAAACAAAAAAATTTCTGTTGTTATGCTTCTTCCACTATCTTACTGCTTTGATTTTCACCAGGCCTACTCCTTTCAACATTGTTGCTTCTACCACCTACACTGGTGGGATTCAGGAAGAAGGAAAGAGAAATGATTTCTGATACTGCGAACCTTTCTTAATTTCTTACTTCATAAACAATAATAACAAAATGTCTTCAATAAGCAAGCAAACCAACATTCTTTACTTCCTGTCTGACAACTTCTATTCTTTTTTTTATTGCTATTCAGACTATTCACTGATAAATCCATCCTTTATGATATGTCTACTTTTGCTTTAAAATCATCTAAGCAATTATTAAGCTATGTAAGTTGCCAAACATTTTTGGGGGAGTGGGGAAAAGAGTATATTTATTTCTGACCACTTTACCCTCATTATACATACATTTATATATTTTAGTCTTGCCTTCTCCTTAGTAACCTTTTCTTTAAATTACTATTCGTCAAAAGTGATTTGTCCTTCTCTGCATCTTTTCCAGTTTGTTACTTTCAATTTAGATGGATCAATTTAGACTTACACATAATAATCCAAAAGCAGCTTCATGATAATTTATTTATTTCAATAAGACTAGCAAAATACCCTCCCCATCCCAAATGGCCATGCAGGCAATCAGAGAGACTGACCCAGAATTAAGAAGAGTGGATTATAGAAGAACTTTTCTTCCAAGACCGGATGATGGACCTTCTGGGAACAGGTTTTTATGATACCATATTGAACCATATTCTGCGTAATGTAATGTCAATTATATTAAGCGCTGACAATTATCTAGGGGAATGAAATAGCAACGGATTCTTACAAAAAGAGCAATGAGTGAGCTACTGTAATTACATTTCTAGATGTATATATGTATACATCTAGATGTATACACACACATATATATATATATGTATATGTGTGTGTGTGTGTGTGTGTGTGTGTGTGTTGAATCCTTTCTCTTTGTAATCTAAGTAGTATAAATCTCACCTGTTTGTTGGCTTTTAGTACAGTCCTCAGTGTTGCAATCTGTTCTCTCTTGGTGCTTAGCAAAGACTTCAGCTTCAGAATTTCTTCCATAAATGCCTCTTTATCTTTGTCCACCACTGGCCCAAGTTCCTGGGTAGTCACCCGCTGCCGCGACAGCTCAGTTGTTCTATCTACTGCTGCCTGCAAATGCTTGATCTGATCACGGATTATGGCAATCAGGTTGTAAACATTCATAGGTTCCTTCCGGGATACCTCAGATACTGGTGAAGGGAGGGATGAAACTGGTGAAGGACTGCTTTCACCACTCCCGGTTTCTGATTTCCCCAAGTCTATCGACAATAAACCTTTAGACAGCAGGATTGGTGATCTGTGGCCTTTGACCTCCGGACTGGTATGTCCTCCTTTGCCCTGCTTGTAGTAATCTAGCATCACTCTGTTGGGGGTTTCATTGTTGCACATGCATACATGATGATATAAGTTGGCTAATTCCTCACTGAAGGTAACCAGCTCATCTTGGGCTACACTAAGGCTGCCCTGGGTTTCCCCAGCAACATCAGTGACTTTCCTGAGTTCCTTCTCCAATCTGATGACCTGCTCCCTATCTTGCCTACTAGACTTGTCCAAAGAACCGATCTTTTCCGTCAGGGCTTGGGTTTCCGTCTCGTACCTGCCCTTATCTTCTTCATACTTGGATTCACATTCCTCATATTTAGCCTTGAGAGCTTTAAGTTCCTCTTTCAAGTCACTGATTTCTGCCACAGCTACTTTATACTTGCACTCCAGGATCTCTGGGTCGTTGATGTCCACCTCATAATAATCCCCGTCTTCACGGCTATCTCGGTCTTTCTCATTGTCGAGAGCCGACTGACGTTCCTTGCTGACCTGGAGCTTTTTCATAGCACTGAGGTTCTCTGTGAGCCTGCCGACTTTCTCACGCTGCTCAGAAAGGGCACCCCGGGTGTTCTCCAGTTGTTTTTGTGATTCTTGGAGCGTAGACAACAAATTCATTTTTTCCCTCTCCATCTGTAATGAAAAATAACGATTATTTTCTGAACTCATACTGTATCTGATCCTGTAAAGCAGCCTCGCATAAATGAAAAATCTAAATTTGGCACCTGGCATTTACAGTTAAATATAACAAGGAATATTACTATAAGATTATTGAATCTAAATGTTTTAAGCTATTATTTCCAGAATTTGGAATCATTAACCTACAGTCTTACTTTGTACAACTGCTATTTGTGTTTTACAATGAAATATGTACCAAATTATAGGCATCTACAGTACTGGGGTTGAAAATACATAAATGTTAAGGATAAATGTATTACCATGTTTCCCCAAAAGAAACGGGCTTCCAGAGAGCCGCGGAAGCATCCCCTGGCCTCAGATCCGGGTGGCAATGGCCTGGAAAAGGCCTCTGATGCCCAGATCAGGCCTCTGGAGGGCTGCGAAAGCATTCCCCAGCCTCATGTCCAGGTAGCAGCGGCCTGAAAAAGGCCTCCAATGCCCGGATCAGGCCTCTGGAGGGCCGTGGAAGCGTTCCCCAGCCTCACGTCCAGGCAGCAGCAGCCTGAAAAAGGCCTCCAATGCCCGGATCCAGCCTCCGGAGGCACACAGAAGCGTCCCCCGGCCTCAGATCCAGGCAGCAGCAGGAACCGCAGCAGAGAGAAGACAGATCTTTTCAAGGTGAGTCCAGCCTGGCATGAAAGGAAGAGGAAGCATGAGGTGTCTTAGTGGGTCGGTGAGGCCTTGGGGGCCTGTTCCATCACTAGGCCCTCCATGGCCTTCCCCACCCTGAGATACTTCATGTTCACTTAATGAGCCACATACATTTTAATGAGCAGGGAGTGATCTCGTTCAAGGTACAAGATTCATTCCCACAGTTTTTGAGTTACGAATGGAATTGGCAGGCTCCATTACATTCATAACTGGAGGACTACAAGTCTATCGTGGTAACATGAAGTCTTGCTTAACGACTGCATCCCTTATCAAAGGAGTTGCTGGTCCCAATTGTGATCATTAAGTGAGGACTACCTGAATATTATATATTGATTATATAAATAAAACCAATCCATAGCAGTTTAACTGATCAAAGGAAATTCTATTATCTATTATGATAAATATATATTTTTATAATGTTTAGTCATACTTTTCCATGAGACAAAGATGTACACAATGAAATAGCTTTCTCTTCAAACAAAATAATTGCTTGAAATTTGCATGAAATATTTTTATTCTTTAAAATGATACTTAAAGAAACTAAGACAATCTAGAAAAGTAATATATTGTGAATGTTCATATTTTAGCCAACTATTTAAAATGCCTTTACAGTATAATCAGCAAGGTTTAACAATGTAATCAACGTTATGAAGTTTTATGTGGTTAATTTTTTCTACATTTAACACTTAAAATTTTCCCCTCTTTATTACAAAACCAAAATAAAACTTAAAAAGTTGGTAATTTGTATGAAAAAAAGTTTGGATCTCGTGAGAGTTCAACTAACACATATAAATTATTTAAATTAATCTCAATATCACTGGATATAAATTACAGGTGTGAAATGTGCTTTCCTGTAACGTTAGAAATTTACAAAATTAAACATCAGGGCAGTCCAAATAAAATCAACTATCAGAGGAGTTCAAATTTTAACAGATTTATACTTTATGGTAACCGAAAGCATTATTTTCCTAAACAGTATAGAAAGTAGTAAGAGATATCACGTTTGAAACTTTTTCAAACTCAGGGTATTCTATTTGCCATTTCAAATAGAGCCAATATAAAAGATATATTAAAATTGAATACTACAGTTCACTTCAGCAACCTCAATGAAACAGAATCTCCAACCGGTACATATTTTTGGAAAAGCTCAGTTTTAAGAAATTGATATACACATATTGAAGAAATGGGTAAAATAGAGACTTACCTGCATTAACTGCTGTTTCAGCTTTTGTATCTCAGATATATTTAGCTCACTCAGAAGATCATTCACCAGACTAGGGGCTGGAGGAAAGCTATCGGGTTTTTTTGGTGTTGATGCTTTATTATTGCCATTGTTGATTTTACTCAGGCAATTTGGTTCAAAGCCATTCACAATCTCGTCATTATTGGGCTCGGTGGTTTCATCACTAAATTTCAATCCATCCAAAGAGATGTTCAAATGGCTGGTATACATGGAGTCATTGATATTCATGTAATGAGATAATTCTTTCCGAAGATTATTCTTCTGCTCACGTTCTGTCTTCAGGGTTTCTAAGGCTTCTTCAAGCTGGCGTTCAGATATCTCTTTCAATCTTATGGCATCTTCTAACTGGCTGTTCAAGAATTCTGTAACCTCTTCCAGTCTTTTGATTTCATGCTTCAGCCCTTCAAATTCCACCTGTTACAGAAAAGTTGTCACTAAAATACCTGATAGCAAGCATGAAAGAGGGAATGTTAAAACATCCCACTTGAAGTCGTAAAAGCTCTACAAAAAACAAGGAAGAAATAGAAGGATGGCGTAGAGCAGTGTTTCTCAACCTTGACAATTTTAAGGCATGTGGACTTCAACTCCCAGAATTCCACAGCCAGCAATGCTGGCTGTGGAATTCTGGGAGTTGAAGTCCACATGCCTTAAAATTGTCAAGGTTGAGAAACACTGGTGTAGAGCTTCAAACACTTTTTGTAATGCTTCCTCATTTTTACCTTCCTAATACCAAGACCAGAAGTTATTGTATATTTGTGCTCTTAATTAAAAAAAATTCTCCCTCACCTATGACTTTTCCTCTAAATTACTTTATATAATATAATTTTATAGTATGTTATAAAATGTGTCACTTTTAAAAATCAGATATATATGAAATCTCAGGTCAGCTTCTATTCATCGCAATAAATCCTGCAAATTACATAAGGAATAAGACTGACATAAATCTAACAAACAACACACATTCTAGTACCCTTCAAATATATCAGGTAATAAGAGGATAGTACTCGTTGTGCTTAATGAATTGGATGCTGGATCATAAAAGCATATGCCGCAACGAATTTGTAAGTTTTTAGGACACAAAGCTCATTGTTAACTTTACTAAAACAGATTGAAACAATGTCTTTTCCACCCAATATGTTACTGTTGCTTGTGTTCTTTTTCTCTCCCTATGCCTTTAAGAATAACCCAAGTTTCATCAAGAGAGAATATTCTAAACCAGAGGTCTCCAACCCTTCCGGGCTCGAGGACCAGAGGGAAGGAGAGCAGCTTCAAAATTGGTGTGCGTGCATGCACGCACGGGGCCATCCACACTGGTGCAGCACTAGCAGCCCCGTTCACGCATGCAGCATGTGCTGGCTCCATGTACATGCAGAAACAGCTGCACACCCACCATAGCGGCTAGTGGCCAGTTCACGCATGCGCAAACGGGCTGCAGACACCTGTCCTGCGCCAGCATTCCTGTTTGCACCTGTGTGCATGCGCAAACAGGGCCGCAGGTGCTAGCGCGAGTGGGGGGAAATACAAGCCCACGCATGCGCACATCAGCCAGCCGTTTCCATGGCCCGCTGGCCAAAAGCCCACAGCCCGCTCCCGGGCCATAGGTTGAGGACCCCTGTTCTAAATTCATTTAAAAAGGAAAGTTTTATTTTGGATTTTATGTATGTTTTAGCCAAGTGCATTGTGGATGGACTTTGTCTGTAAACCATAAGGTATGCCTATCTGCAAAAGCCTACTTATTTCTGTCCTCAAGTTTGTTTGTGTGTATGCATGCATGCGTGTGTGTGTGTGTGTGTGTGTGTGCATGCGCGCGCACGTACACTTTCTCCTATTGGGTCTCTTCAGTATAGAAGTGGGGAAATAACCTCTCTTTCATAACAATATATTTAAGACTTGGACTTTCCAAACTCTGCCTGCAGGCTATCCATCCCACCTTACTGCCTTCCCTGAAAGGTGTTGATCCTAACCAATGTGTCCTAAGCGGTTGGGAGCAGGGGCTAAGGCATTCCTTTCAATATGTAATCTCTATTGTGGACAACTATTTGTCTAAAATGATGTAGGATCTCCTGCTCAAGCAGGGGATTAGACTAGGAGACCTCCAAGGTTTTTTTCCAACTCTGTTATTCTATGTTCTATGTTGCAAAAAAAGCAAACAAAAGGCAAGTGAAAAAAGATAAAGCTTTATAGTGTGAGGCAACTGTACATTTTTGAAATTTTGAAAGCTTGTGGTGGACTCATTTATACGTGGCTGCCTATTTCCTAAATAATTACAACTGCAGGAAAATACAGTGAGATGCCCACCTAGGATGTGTTCTACTATCTAGAGAGAACTTTGTGATGAAAAAGGCAGGAACTTGCCAGCTGCTAGTTTCCAGCTTCTTCCCTAAAAGAGCCTGGTGGACACCAAGGGAAGTATCTGGCAGTGCAATACCGGTAGTATCTGGGCACACTCATTATTTACCACTTTCCTCACAAAGCTATGAAATTTTGAGGCATTGGATACAAGGTACATGCTTCCCTCACACACAACCAAGCAAGATAATAACTTGACAATACTCACTTGGTTCTGTTTCAGAATAGACACTTGTTTCTGAAGGCAGATGTTCTCTTCCTCAAGTTCAGTGTAATCTTGCAGCAAGCGAGATTCTCGGAATTTATACTCTTTGATGTCATCTCGTAAGCGACCTCTCTGGATCTCGACATTTTGATTAATCTGTAAGACATGTACTAGCATTAAATATTTTTTTTGTCTTTTCTATGAGAGCACATGACCTAAAACTTGTGGTCTTGTAGCGAACCAGACAAGATAAGGTAATAATATTATTATTTTAAACTATTTAAAATATATATGTATATCCTACCTTTCAGGGTAACATTCCTCCCAGAAGATTATAAATTACAATAAAATAAAATAAGTGGGAAATAGGAAATAAACATTCAATAAATGTTATTTAGAAGTAAAGTCCTTTCTAGGATCTTTATGGTATGATGGAAAAATCCAGCTGGGGAGGTGCTTCTGTTAACTGTTGCATTCCTCCCTTCCTCTCTTACTACTGAGAGATACTTTCATGGCTAAATAATCCTATATCTTTCAGGTAATATATTCTTTGCAATGTTAATTTTTTCACATTCCTATTTACATAAAAATGGGGAAGTGCCTATATGCCAGTCTTCCCAGGTAGATTACACAGGAAATACTACTGGATGAGCTAATTCTACTTTATTGAAAGGCTACATTAACAGAATCTTGCAAGTCTGAAAATACAAATCTCCTGCAATCTCTTTTACAACCTGAGAGGCAAGGGATGGTCCCTTTTGAGCCTCTCTAGCTGCAGGCTATGCTCTCTCTTATCTAACCATTTCCTAGACAGCATCTATTCATCCATCTCCCAAGATCTTTCGCATTACATTGCGTATACTATTTCCTAGCTCAGGGGTTCTCAACCTTAGCAACTTTAAGACTTGTGGACTTCAACTCCCAGAATTCCTCAGCCAGCAAAGCTGAGAGTTGGGAGTTGAAGTCCACAAGTCTTAAAGTTGCCAAGGTTGAGGACCCCTGTCCTAGCTGAATATTTCTGAGCATTATTATAGAACTATATGGGATTGTTGCTATTGTACAAGCCTCCCTTCTGCAAAGTTTCCCTACCCAATCAATGCTGCAGCTGCATTGACAGGGGATATTCCCAGAATGATCATACTGATAGATTTTAATTGCTTCCACTGGGCAGAAGATGGCTCAGGAATTCATTGCACCCTGGACCTGACCCAGTTATTTATGTCCCTAACTCCCAACAGATGAAACCTGATTTCTATTTCAGGATAATGATGATGTGATCTGGAGTTGGAGCATACTATTAATCCCTTATCATGGTCACAGATAACTTTTGTTTGCCTTTGAGTTATTTGCAGATGCTCAGGAAGGAAAGACCTACAGTTCTATCAAAGCTATAATTGCTATATGGAATTCAGGAAAATAACAATCCTGGGACAGTTTATACTTATTTTGCAATTTGTTAGTAAAACAGCCATATAAATCCATCCGTGGATTCTCCATCTCCAAGTGCTGGAGAAGAAAGGAAGGGAGATATCAGGAAAAATCCTTGATTCCCAACTTGAGTCTTGGGAATGCTGGCAGGCACCCTGAGCCATGGAGTATTCAACAAGTTTCTCAACCTTAGCAACTTCAAACTGTGTGCATACTAAGCATGCTGGCTGGGAATTCTGGATTCAAGTCCACACAGCTTAAAATTGCTGAGGTTGAGAAACACTGAAGTAGATAATTTGGATCCATCATTCAGATGAGTCTTCAATATACAAATAAGGGAGGAGTAATAAAAATAATTGATTAAAATAACAATAATGTTCCCTGCCTTTTCAAGGATGCTTAGTCACTTTTATTGACTCTCTTTTATTTCAAATAAGAAGCAGAAGCAGCATCATAACTGTAATTAGTTTTATTTATTCTAAATTAAACAACCAAATCAGGCCTAAAATGGAATTATCCTTTCCACAGATAATAAACACACCCATTTTTCCAACCTGAAAAGATCTGTAGACATACATAAAATAAAAAATAATTTTCAATACAAAGATATTACTATCTTAATTTCATTGTAGAAAAAAATATAAGCCACACTCATAATGCCATAAAACACATTTCTATTTATGTCAGTTTAAATATTCATTAGTGAAACCTCCCAAATTTCTCACACATGAGATACAAATAATTCAAGCTGATGTATAACTTAGAAATACAAATGTGGAAACAGGATAACCTTGGTGGTTGTCAGTCCCTTGATATATTTTCTATAAGAGATTTCCTTTCTTTCTCAATTAATTAGCATATATTTTATAATAAAATTTGCTTCTGAAGAAATAAAGGTAATGTAGTGTAATCTTGTGAAAATTAGATTCATGAATGCACTCTCTGCTTTCTCCAAATTACTAATATAAAATCATAATTATGGTGATATCTTTCAGTATTTTACTCATTCTTTTTTAATAGAGCATGCATAGGCTATTTTGCTTTGATTCAGATCAAAAATGCAGAAAGACATTATGGATGACTTGTGTAATTGGTTCTTTTTATTGTATATTAGCATATCAGAAATACATTATAAGATAGATAGGAGGCATTAAATTTTAAAATAAGAACTTAATTCTTACTCTGAAATTACTGTCTTTTCCATCCACATATGTATGGAGACTTCTATTGATGAATCAGAGTTAAGATTCCTCCATTATGGCCTCAGGAGCTACTTGACTACTATATGCACTAACACAATGTACTGCACTCAACCGATAAATTATTTCATTGCATTTGTGCTTGTAGGGGCAGTATTTAGGGATTCTTGAAAACAGAAAAAGTCCCCATCTTTTTTTAATCACCTGATTTTCTTCTATTGAAAGTCAAATTCTCAGAGTTCTAGCATTTCAAGGGCCAGAAACTAGAGAAAGGTATTAATCCTAACATAAACTGAGAATCACTCTGGTATGCAGTATTTTCTAATTTTCTATTAAGAAAGGTCTGTTGTAGTAAGAAGCCTGTTTTCAATTAGTGGCTTTCTCATTTAAAAACAGCCGCCCACTCAACCTTTTGAAAAAAATCAAAGTGCTCTGGAGACAATATGTCAAAAGCTAATGGCTAATGATTTATACATTGCAGCAAAGCATTTCTAAGTGCAAAACACTATTAAAAATTAATATAATAATAAACATTCATTAAAACAAACATTAATGCAACAAACATTAATATAATAATTTTATATAAAATATAATAATATTATATAAAAAATTCAGTGTAAACTCCAGTTTCCAATGACTTTCTGAAACAGCCATCAAATGGGGTCTGCCATTGTTTCAGGAGCCAACAGATAAAGAGTTCCTATGGATAACACTTGCTCCCATGACTCTTCCTGTTGAATCTCTTGATAGATGAGAACATTTAGCACAGTGTTGCCCAACCTTTCTGGGTTGGTGGCTCGGCATGGATGGGAGGGGGGAAAAGGGATGGTTTTATGTGAGGAGCAGGCATGCACGTGCACACACAGCTTTATTTGTGTGAGCAGTGGATACATGTACTTGCCACTCATGCAAGTGTGGTGGCGCTGGTAGTAGGCCATGACCCATGGACTGGGGACCCCTGATTTAGCATTTTCTATAATTAATGACTAGCACAATGAATTGCATTGAGAAACAACCTACCGTAGTAATCCATGTAACTCCCACAGCAGTGACATTACATGGCAGTAATGAGACTGCCCATAAGTATTTCCAAGAGTACAGCTCTTTTTGTAGATGCTGATGATGGTCTATTTTCCTACCAGGGCAGACTCTTGATTCACCCTGATTCCCAAGTTTCAGTTGATTTAATATTGTTTTCACAAGTCCTTAAAAGGAATGATCCTTTGTCAGGTCCTCCTATAGTAATAGTTCTGATTTTCTTCCAGAGAATCCAATCAAGGCTGTGGATTCTCCTTTAAAATGCAGCCATGATGAATCTGGACCATTTTCTTTGACTTGTTTGTAGATTCTTGCACCAGTTCTTATATGCACAGCAGTCAGGCTAAGTATTCTGACTGTTTCTTTTTCACTCAGACAGAAGAGCCAAGACACTAAAGTCCAAGTTTCTCTTTCTTTCTTTCTTTCTTTCTTTCTTTCTTTCTTTCTTTCTTTCTTTCTTTCTTTCTTTCTTTCTTTCTTTCTTTCTTTCTTTCTTTCTTTCTTTCTTTCTTTCTTTCTTTCTTTCTTTCTTTCTCCCCCTCCTCTCTCTCTCTTAACTGCTTCATGAATGAAGGCTGATAATTATGCTAGTGATTTTATAAAATTCCCTTCTGAGTATGCCGGATTGTGTGGAGATTGGTTTTACTTCAGGTTAATCCCCCTGCCCCGAAGAGACCCTTTGGCCTTCTCTCTTGACATTTGTCTGCAGACATTATTTTGATATATCTCTTGTTTTCCAGGCAGTGCAGTAGTATGTATCCATGGTTACAGTTACTGGGAAGTACACCCAGTTGCAATAATGCTGGCATGCAGTCCTTTCACCATCTTTGCTAACAAGGGGTTATTATATTTATTTCCGTACTTTTATATCACCATTTATCCAGGAGCTCAAGGTATGTGGAATGATTTTTTCCCAATTTTATCTCCATCCCAACCATCTTACAGGGATGTTGCATCGAAGTGCAATAGAGGAATAGTTCACCTATATTGCTTCCAGGACTTGCAGTAGCCAGGGCTGAGCCACTGCTTGGAGTCACTTGTTTCCACTCTCCTGTTAATCAGCTAGAGGGATAGCCCTGATTGGTTCCTGGGGTTCCCTATTTGCTTATTTCAGTTCAAGATGACTTTAAGCAAATATGATCATAAACATCCCCCAAACTGGATTGTGACAAATTGGGAAGTGAAACTGCTCTTTTTAAGCGGGGGGGGGGGGATAAATAATTCCTCTGCTGAGCAAAGGGGTTGAATCTGATAGAGGAGAATGGATAGAGATTGGATCTTGTGGACCAAACAGTCCCTCCCGATGTTATAAACTGAAAAGGATTTTAAAAATAGGAATATAGAATACAACTCCTTAACCTCTGGATTTACTAGGCATGGTTAGAGGTGATTTCCCCCCGGCTCCCAGTTCCCATTCCCAGCAGGAGACAGAAGGTCTGCCAGCTAACACTATTGCTGGAAGTAGCCCCATAGCCACATATATGTGACATTCAGGAGATGAGGATCCACCTCCACAGTATAATTCAAAATCCAATGCAAGAGCTCTACTGATTCTTATCACCACTGATGGGTAAGACATCAGAAGTATTACTGGTACTATTTGGAGGGCTGGAAGTGGGGAATCAATTGATGGAGGCAATGAAGGGAGTAGAAATGTCAGTCTGCTGCTCTTTAAAGAAGAGCATCTAGGTCAGAGGCCCCCAACCTTTTGGGCACCAGGGACCGGTTCTATGGAGAAAGATTTTTCCGCGGACCACAGTGGGCATGGTTTCGTGTGCTGCCTGCATCCCACAGATGGAGTTTTGCTTGTTTGCATGGCCCAGTTGCTGGCACGCCACTGCCTGGTGTCGGTCCACAGACTGGGGGTTGGGGACCCCTGATCTAGATTAAAGAAGAGCTTTTAGGTTATGCTAATAGGCAATGGCAACCCAATGCCAACAGGTGGAGGAAAAAAATGTAGCAATAGGCTACATTTCTTAGGTTGAAAAAGGTATAAGGATGAAGATTATTGCCATTAAATTTGTTACTAGGCAGGAAGAGTACAAGTCTACGTAAAATACCAAAGGCACGTATTCTGAAGACCATTGTTTTCCAACTTTATCATATAGCTACAGCGGTTCTCAACCTGTGGGTCGCGACCCCATTTGGGGTCGAACGACCATTTCACAGGTGTTGCCAAGCACCGCTGTCGGCCTTTTTTTTTGGGTCGGCCATTTTTTTTTGGTCGGCCATTTTTTTCCCTATCGCGATGTGCCCCGTCGCGCCGCACATGTGTGATGCGGTGCGGGCCCGCCATTTTTGGGGGGGGTCGGCCATTTTTTTTGTTGGCCATTTTTTTCCCTATCGCGATGCGGACCATCGCGCCGCACATGTGTGATGCGACCCGTCACGCCGCGCATGCGCAATGCGCCCCGTCACGCCGCACATGCGTGATGCGCCCCGTCACTCCGCGCATGCGCGATGTGCCCCACCACTCCACGCATGCGCGATGCGCCCCGTCACTCCGCGCATGCGCGATGCGCCCCGTCGGAAATGCGCAATGTGCCCCGTCACACCGCGCATGCACGATGCGCCCCGTCCATGCGCGATGCGGGCCGGGGTCAAGCCCCGGAAAAGGTTGAGAACCGCTGACCTAGATCATCAAATAGGCTGAATAAAGATAAAAACAAATGTCGTTGAATTGGTACTGGAATTGAGAATGCCTTGAACTGAAAGGACAATAAATTATTTGACACTAAAGAAAGCACATGCTACTCACTGCAAACACTAATACTGAGGCTAAACATGAAATATTTTGAATGCATGATAAGATCGCAAGAATCACTGGAAATAAATAAAATTGGAAAAGGCTCTCAAATGACAATTAGATGCAAATTTTAAAAAAACCTGACAGACAACCCTAGGGAAATAATGGCCACCACGTTATAAAAATTTGGAAGGAACTAAATAACAAATGAAGTGCAGAAATTTGTGGTATTTATGTTGTGAGGAGCAATTGGTCTTCCACAAGTTAATATCCCTAATCTGATCATATGATGACTCATTTAACTGCAATAACTTATGACTGTAATTTCAGACTTAATTACAAAAGTCAAGAGCTACTTATGTAGCACAAACTCTTAATGCATAGATAACTATCCTGTTTAGATTTTAACTATTAAACTATTGTTTTTCCTTCCAAGATTAATTTTTTAGTAGATTCTTGAAATATTTTTTTTTAATTTACTGACGTCTAGCATTACTTGCATCTGCCATACCCTTTTCCTTATCATGAAGAAGTAGATCTATGAATTCTAGGTATGTTCCCTAGATATATGATTCATGTACATCATATACTTCATCTCGCTGTGTTGAAATTAAGGCAAGTCTGAACTTTTATTCTGAATTGTCAAAGGAAATGAGTCATGCGTCTTCATATTCTTTTGGTCACGTTTTTCAGATGGGCAATGCTCTATTAATATTAGAGAAAATTCCTGTCTATAAAAAAATCTAAGAAAACGTTAGAAATTCCTAAAAGTATTAATGAATCCTCCATTCCACAATATAGCATTTTCTTTTCATTTAAACCACACAAATTAATTCATCTACGACGTTATTGCCTGCCACATTCTCTGTATTAGCAACATTGAAAGAAGCTTGTTTCTTGGTCTGATCTTTTACAATAACAATTATTTAATTATCCTTAAATAACTGTACTATGTTCTCAGGACATGCTGCTTTTAGTGTAGGTTTTCCGATTGAAATTAAGATCCATATTTTTATCTTGTGCGCGCGCGTGTGTGTGTGCATATGTATGTGTGGGTTTTGTTTTTTTGTTTTTGCTGGCTGAAACACTTTCTGAGAAAGAGCAGACAAGAAATTAATGAAACATTCAAGAATTCTCAAGCGTTTTAGTTACAAATCCTATTGGAACCCTAAGTGACACTCCAACTTTGGGAATTTTATCTCCTTAGTCATGAAGCTCAGGCAGGTGCTTATGAGAACTTGAAGACCTGGAACAATCAGGCTACTGTGTATATAGAGAAAAGCCCCAGACAGCCAATGTAGGCAGATGGGGTCTAACAAGAAGCTTAGCTGGCTACTATGGTGACAGCACTGGAACCTAAAAATAAACAAGTGCTGGAAATAATATTGCTTGAATTGAGAGGGTAGGGAATAGAAGCTGTCCAACACCATCTTCCTAAACAGAATCCACATTTCTCCCACTACTTCCATTCCTAGCTGTAGATTTCTTTTGCAATTTTTTTTTTACCTATGAGCCAAATAAATTCAGAGATATAAATTGAGAAAAAATCAGAGCCTAGAGCATTGGTGTCCCAATATTCTGGCTTGCCTGGGCTGCATTGAGCGAAGAGGCATAGTCTTGGGCTGCATATAAACCATATATAGTTTTTTATAATATAGAGCCACATAATAAGGTTAAAAGTTTACAGACTTGGGAGGCCACATTACTAGTGGTACAGGGCCACATGAGGCCCATGGGCTGTGGGTTGGACCCTTTTGGACTAGAGTCTTACAGGACTTTGTGAGGCAGGGGCAAAAATCTTTCCTGCATTTTATACAAAAGCAGAAGAACTTCCTTATATATATTTAGAGATTCTGATCATAAACTGAGGGAAGAACAGGCAGGGAACAAAGCCTGAATGTATACCGGTAGTACTTATTTATTTATTTATTTATTTATTTATTTATTTATTTGTTGGATTTATATGCCGCTCCTCTCCAAAGACTCGGAGCAGCTTACAACATACATAAAAACAGCAGATCATAATCTGAATCCAAACAAAAAAATATTTAAAAACGAGAAACCCCACACACATTCAACATTCACACAACAGTCCACAATCATCCCCAGGCCTGCCGGCAAAGATGGGTTTTAAGGTTCTTTCGGAAGGCCAGGAGAGTGGGAGAAACGCGGACTTCAGGAGGTAGTTGGTTCCAGAGGGCGGGCGCCACAACAGAGAAGGCCCTCCCACTAGGGCCCGCCAGTATATGCCATCTTGATATTGTCACTCGCTTACAAAGAATGAACAAAAGCCAAATGTGCTTCTGGAAATGATGATGGCCAAGTGCAGTTTTACTTTAGAAATCCTACTGCATTTGTACCATAATCTGTTGTTTCTGACAGAATAGACATATGAGAGGGAAGAATGTGAATTTATGAAAAGAGGAACCAATGAAAGAATTTACAAGCACTAGCTCAACTATGCCAATCTAGATTGCTGAAAACAAAAGTAACTAGTGTCCAAAACTTCTTATGTGATGGGAACGAGTAAATACCAAAAGACCAAAATTTAGGTATGAAAAAGATATATTCAGAGTTGATGCAGTGGTGCTAAAATATATAAAGAATCTGAGTCTTTTAACTGTGCCTAATTATAAACACTACTACTACTTCTACTTCCAGATGAGCTTTCACTGTGCAATCATTTATGACATTCATAATGGAGGGTTTATGACGTTCATAATGGAGGATCTACGAGATGATGATATCTACTCCTTCCATTTGTTGTCAGTTGCAAAGTCATGTTCGACCCATCGCGACCCCATGGACAACATTCCTCCAGGTCTTCCTGTCCTCTACCATCTTCTGGAGTCTATTTAAGCTCACTCCTCCTGCTTCAGTGACTCCATCCAGCCACCTCATCCTCTGTCATCCCCTTCTTCTATTGCCCTCAATCTTTCCCAGCATTAGGCTCTTCTCCAGTGAGTCCTTCCTTCTCATTAGGTGGCCAAAGTATTTGAGTTTCAACTTCAGGATCTGGCCTTCTAAAGAGCAGTTGGGGTTGATCCTTCCATAGTTACACTATATTTTCTTCTCTCTTTCTTGTATAACAAAGGAAAAATAGCTTCAGAAAGCCACCTATGAAATCCGATGCTCTATACAAAATTGAATTATTTTATTTTGTGCATTTATTTATATCTTCAGTGCAATTTATAAAAAGACACATTGCATGATAAGATGCTGTGTGAAGCGCCTCTGCCTGCAGGCATAACTGGTCAGGGTCCAGAGAAATGGATGCCCAGTGGTCCTTATTTTGGAGGGGGGAGAATGGGATCATTAGCCAGTAAAGGGATTGCAAACAAAAAATAAAGGTGCACTGTAGGGTTCTGTAACTGGATCCAGAAAAAAGAAACAAATTGTCTAGCCTTGCCTAACTATTGCTATCTCGCTTTTGTAATCAGTGTTTGTGTCAGGGACAATTTCATGCAAGCGTGGAAAACATGTACATGGATGGAATGTACTGAAGGAGGGAATAAGGGAGCATACAGGAATGATTGATGTCTTCCTTATATTGTAATAATTCGTCTGATTTTCATTGGCTAACAAAGTTTCTAAAGCAATGCTACTAACTTTCTAAGGTGTGGCACTTCTGAACCCAACTGCTCCCAGTGTTCAGATTGTGTTCCCACCCAGGACTTATTTCAATCGAAAATAAAGTGCTGTATCTTAAAAAAAAAAAAAAAGAATCTGAGTCTAAAAATTAAACTGCTGAATTGGGAAAGAGCAGCCTAATTTTAGATACTGTAAAAATTATAATAAAATCTTAATTTTGTTGGCTAACAGGACTTACACAACCTTCTCTCAGTAAAGATGAGTGATAATTGAATGTCAAAGTAACATTTTTTTTCCTGAAAAGCAACCTCAAGTAAGGTTTTTATGGATTTAAAACAAATTGAAATTATTCATGCTTTCTTTGTAATACCAAATAAAGCAAGAATTCCATTTTTCCTAAAATGATTTAGTAAAACTATAGTGTTGCTTATTATTTTTAGAATGCAAACAATTTTTAGAATGTAATTTGTATTAAGAATTTTAATCACAGTAGTAAAAACTAATGCAAACTAAACTTAGGAAAGGAAATTGGATGGAAATAAAAAATAAAAAGAAATAAAGAAAAATAAAACACACACACACACACACAAATACATAAATGTATAAAAAGTGACTTCCAATCTTCATCACAAGTATAAACAAATGTAATTATTCTTCACCTATTCTAAGGTTAAACAGATACCTCTTCATCCCATTATCCCAAATCTATAAAACATCATCTTTTCAATCCTGGTTTCTGCATAAAGTCCATAAAGGATTGCCAGATTATTATTATTGTTATTGTTGTTGTTATTATTATTATTAGTCTCTTCTCTTCTAATCAAATTAAAGAAATATAACAACAACAATTTGAATATCATTGGTACTGACAGAATTATCATCTGTCAATTGCAAAAGGCTCATGTTGTGAGCCGCCCTGAGTTCTCCGGAATAGGGCGGCATAGAAATTAAATAAATAAATAAAATAAATAAATAAAATAAAAGGCAGCTTTGCGCAGAACAGCTTACATCCCGCAACGATACCTGTAACACCATCAAATAACTCCATCTGCCTATCCCAGATCCTTGAGAAGGACTCGATAAGTGGATAGAAATGCCAGGTCCAGTGTGACATCTGGCTGTGTGACAAACCATAATAATAAACCAATTTTATATTTCTCAAATAAACCAACTTTATATTTCTTTCTTTTACTTCTAATGGTCTTAAACTTTAAATCATGCAATCAAATATTATAAGAGCATTTAATTTTTCATCAAGTCTTCTTCATCCCATCACACAGATTTCTTCGAGGCTTTAAGGAGTGTCTTTTGTAAATCCAACCCAAAACATTTTCCAGATCATTCTCTTAGTTTATTATTTATATTTCCCCTTTTCATTTTTGATACTTTAGCCAATTTCTTTTGTATATCCAATAAAGCATCCTTTTCCAAATTATTCTCTTGGCCTGCCATTTGTTATTCCACTTTAGCTAAAGATAAGATTTGTTTCACGTGTGTCATTCCTTCATTTACATTTTTAGACATAGTCTATCCATAGAAGCAAATATCACTGGTAGTGTTGGTGTTGTAGCTATTAATTTCTGCCTCTGTTTTTCAAAGATTTCCTTTAATATTTCTGGTGTTATAACTTTTTGTGTCATTTTGTAGTTCCTAGCATAAACTGACATCAAAAACACACTTGTATGTTTTTCTTGGTGCTTAGAATCTTTAATCCCCTTTAGTGTCCAATTTCTAAAATAATCATTTACCTTTGTTATGATTCGCAATAACCAAAAGACTCAAAATAAATCTGTTTCCCACGAGAAGTTATTTTTATAGTTAATTCCAAAATCTTATAGTAGAAATCAATATTCCAAATTTATCTGACCCTTAATCTGTTCATAGCTTTCTTAGATCAAAATCTTATATACTTTTTTGCTATTTATTTTAACAGCAAATTCTTAGACTTAGAGGTTTTTGAATAGGAATATATGAATGTATGTCTTTGCCAGGGTCAACAATTCCACTTTCACAGAACTGTCTTCAGTTTGCCATACTCTCTTCCAAAAGTCTGACAGCAAACACCTTTACAATAATTTTGGGTTCCTAGATGGTATAAAGTATAGAACTATCATATGTTTAGTGTAATTTAAAATGAAAGAGCTACTCTTTCTGGAACCTAAAATAATCCACATATCTGCTTTATGGAGCAGCAAACTTATTAGCCTAGGTTTCTGCATTTCACTCTTGCTTAAATGAAACACAGAAACATGAAAAAAAAAACCCTGCCTTAAATCAAATCAGATTATTGGTCCATCTAGCAGCAATTCTTCAGGCTTTTACACAATTATCTTACACAACTGGATCCAGAGATATGGGAGACTGCACCTGGAACTACTTACATGCAAATTATGTACTTCACTCACTGAACTACAGTCTGCCCTAAATAATGAAATGCAAAATGACTTTTGCATTTTTTAGAATTATCACATGAGACAGAATCTGTTGAGCCAGCAGATATGAAAAGCGACATGTCTTAACAGGAGCAAACTAGAAAATGAAACAGCTGTGATTTAAAAGTAATTATTGTGTATCATATTTATTTAAAAAATATATTACCTGTGGAAATAGGCTAATTGTTTCTATGCACTCATACCTGTACACAACATAAGAATAAACTTCTTCAAAGGGGAGTGGCAGTTCTAGATGTTAAGAAAACATAGATATAGCAGAGAAGTACTTACTCAATTAATTTAACCAGCTGTAGTTTACAATCTTCTTCACAGATAATAATAATAATAGTAATAATAGTAATAGTAATAATAAGTTGGAAGGGACATTGGAGGTCATCTAGTCCAACTCCCTGCTCAGGCAGGAAATCCTATACCATTACAGACAAATGGCTGTCCAGTCTCTTCTTAAAAGCTTCCAGTATTGGAGCATTCACCGCTTCTGGAGGCAGGTTGTTCCACTGGTTAATTGTTCAGTTTCCATCCGTTGCTTCTTGTCCTGCCTTCAGGCGCTTTGGAAAATAGCTTGACTCCCTCTTTTTTGTGGCAGCCCCTGAGATATTGGAACACTGCTATCATGTCACCCCTCGTCCTTCTCTTCATTAGACTAGACATACCCAATTCCAGCAACCATTCTTCGTATGTTTTAGCCTCCAGTCCCCTGATCATTGAGGTGACCCCAATCCCCAGCTTTCTTTAAAAAAAAAAAAGTTCATTTCTAAAATAAAAGATATAAAACTTGTATGTTCTCACTTTTGTATTATTCAGGTCAATAAGTTTCAACATTGTTCCATGCAACCTTGCCAAAAGAATAATGACGGGCAAGTATAGTTATGCCAGTGCTGTAAAATAAGCCAGTATGGTTATGTTATGAGCACACGCTCAAGGGATGAGGAGCTTAATTGAAGAGTCTAATTAAAAAGAAATAGAGGCTGCTGTGCATGAGTGCTCTCTCTCTCTCTCTCTCTCATCTCCCTCTCTCTCCTTCTCTTTCCTCTCCCTTTCTCTTTCTCTCTCTCTCTCCTCTCCCTCTCTTTCCTCTCTCTTTCTATCCTTTCCTCTCCCTCTCTCTCTCTTTCCTCTCCCTCTTTTTCTCTTTCTTCTACCTCTTTTCCTCTCCCTCTCCCTCCCTCTCTCTTTCCTCTCCTTCTCTCTTTCTCTTTCCTCTCTCCCTCTCTCTTTCCTCTCCCTCTCTCTCTCTTTCCTCTTTCTCTCTCTTTCTCTTTCCTCTCTGTCTCCCTCTCTCTTGCTCTTTCCTGTCCCTCTCTCTCCCCTCCCCTCTCTGATCTTCTGCTCACCTGGCAAGCTGGCTTCAAGCTCTTCTCCAACAAACTGGCTCTCTCCTGCCCTCCCTGCTTCCTGTAGAGACGCAGCAAAGGGAGGAGCCCGCCCAATAAGCTTGTCAGCTCTTCGGAGAATAGGATGAGGCCACTCTCTTTTTACACACACACACACACACACACACACACACACACACACAGAGAGAGAGAGAGAGGGGGGGAGGGGGGGAGAGGGAGGGAGAGGAAAAGAGGTAGAAGAAAGAGAAAAAGAGAGAGAGGAAAGAGAGAGAGGGAGAGGAAAGAGGATAGAAAGAGAGAGGAAAGAGAGGGAGAGGAGAGAGAGAGAGAAAGAGAAAGGGAGAGGAAAGAGAAGGAGAGAGAGAAAGAGAAGGGAGAGGAGAGAGAGAGAGAAAGAGAAAGGGAGAGGAAAGAGAAGGAGGAGAGAGTGCCTCTCTCTCTTAGTCTCTCTCTGCAAATGGCAGGGAAGGCTGGGAGCCGCAGCCGAAGGCTCAAAGAGCCACATGCAGCTACGGAGCCATGGGTTGCCGACCCGTGGCCTATCACATAACTACCTCTGAGCCACAGTGGCGCAGTGGTTAGAATGCAGTATTGCAGGCTAATTCTGCTGACTGCCAGGAGTTCAATCCTCAACAGCCCAAGGTTGACTCAGCCTTCCATCCTTCTGAGGTCAGAAAAATGAGGACCCAGATTGTTGGGGGCAATACGCTGGCTCTGTAAACTGCTTAGTGAGGGCACTAAAGCACTATGAAGCGGTACATAAGTCTAAGTGCTATTGCTATTGCTCTTCCAAGGAATGCAATTGTTCAGTTTCAAAGGTTTTTCAGTTCAAGTATTACTGCTTAAAAATACTTACCTCTCTCAGTTCCTGCGCAACTGAATTTAGGCGTTCATTTTCAGACTGGGTGTTGGCAAGGACATTCCTCAGCTGCTTGAGTTCTGTCTGCAGTTCCATAACCTTTTTCATGTAGTATTCTTCTTTCGTGGCAGATTCCTGTATCAAAGTCTCCTCTCTGCTTTCTCCATCTGCTGCTACTTTCTTGTGGTTGGTATGAGCCTGACCAAAAGCCTGGAACAGAAACCAAAGCAGATTATGGTTTGGTTTTGTTTTTACAAAAATTAAGTAACTTTTTGCAGAATGCATGTTTATTGTACCTTAGGAAAGAATTTAAGCAGACCGATGTCTTTATCCATGAAAATATAACAATATATTTTATGAAGGTAGACAGATCTACAGATAAAAATTTCCTTTTCAAGAAAGATTAGGTACGAGAAAATGACATATATAAAAGCAATATCTGAGCTAATGAAAATAACTTTTGTTCTCAGATGTGTGGTATCTTAAAAAAGAAGCAAATCTCATTCTTATGGACTACTGTCAATAGTTCTATTATAACTTAAGAATACACTTTCCAATTAAATCCGTATGATTTTCATTTATGGATATAGTACTAAGATACGACTTAAACATTAGACGCAATAAACAGAATCCACAAGGTCTCATTTGAAGCACTATATTCGCCACTAAGTCACACCAGAAGCAGTCATCAAGACAAAATTTCTCTGTAGATGTACCAAACAGATCAATTTTGTTGATTTTTGATGACTAACTCAACATTTTCTATCTTTTAAATAACAATTATGGCTAGACTGGCAAGTTAATGTAACTCTTTTGTTAAATATACCCTGCCAATAAGTACAGTTAACATGCAAAGGGTTATATGAATAAAACAAATGAATTAAATCTTTCTCCAAATAACTTAGAGCAGGAGTTTTTAAAACTGTGGAAGACAGGAACATTTGAAGGAGGTTGGAAATAGTGGGCAAACACATTCTCACTTTCCCTGAACAAACAGCTCCTGCTTCGTCTGTGCAAATGTACATTTTTAGGCCAGTTGCTTCAGGTCTGCATTTCTGTGCAGAGTCCCTTCTATCAGGTTGGGAATTTATACAAGTCCAGAACTGGAATAGATTAACATAGATTGGAAAGACAGAAAGTGACAACCAAGTGCCAGGGCAACCATAATGAGTCCCCTTTGCTCCTATCATTCAGGGCAAAGCTCAAAGGAGAGATTTAGTTGCTTTCACTGTCACACAACCCGATTTTATTGCTGATACTTTATGACAGGCAAAGAATTTCTCCACTTTTAATTTGCTTCCTCTATCATGAAAGCCAACTTTATGAACTTTATAAAATAAATCTTAACAGTATTGGTAAGAGTTTCAAGTTTATAAGTTCAGGATTTTACAGTAATATGTTATTTTAATGGGATTGTAAAAGTATCATGACCCTAGCCGTCTTGAAGAAAAGCAGCAACAAATGCCTTTTGGATAGATTGTTTTATTAAATTCAATCTTCAACAAAAGGGGCATTGTCTTACCTGAACGCCTTTTCTCAGCACGGAGATGGATAATCCACTAATGGGTTAACTTAATCCACCTGCCCAATCAGATCAAGTCAGCCAAACTTGCCATGTCTATCCTGGGCCTGTTTTCCCAGTCTCGACGAAGGCGCAGCTAATGATTGATAGCAGGACGTGTTGGATCACAGAAACTGACCATAGGCCTAAGGACCTGAATGGGTGGGTGTGGCTTATCCATCTTCATGCTGAGAAAAGGCGTTCAGGTAAGACAACGCCCCTTCTCCAGCACTGGAGATGGATAATCCACTAATGGAACATACCAAAGCCCATTTGTCCTATGGGAGGGTAGCAGGCAAGTTTGGAACCGTGTCGCGAGGCACCACCTGCTGGAGAACCCTCCTGTCAAAGGATGCCTCGGCGGATGCGTACCTGTCCAGTTTATAATGCCGTATAAATGGCGAAAGGGAAGACCACATGGCCACCTTACATACTTCCTCAATGGAAGCCTGCGTGGCCCAGGCCGCAGAAGTGGCCGCATTATGTGTAGAGTGGGCCATGACACGACGTGAAACAGGCAAGGAATTGGACTGGTACGCTCCCGCAATGCAAGCTCTTATCCATTGGCCGATTGTGGAGGCCAAGACCTTCCGACCCTTGGAGGAAGGGTGGAAGGAAACAAAAAGTGCCTCAGAGCTGCGGAAAGCAGCCGTCCGTTTGATATAATGGCAGAGAGCCCGACGGATATCCACAGAATGCCACTGATGTTCCAGATCATGGGAAGGATTAGGGCAGAAATCAGGAAGGACAATATCCTGGACCTTATGAAAAAGAGAATGAACTTTGGGAACAAAGGTGGGATCTAAACGAAGGGTGACCCAGTTCTGGTGAAAGACACACAGATCCTCCCTGAATGAGAGAGCCGCCATCTCAGACATATGCCGGGCCGAAGTAATGGCCACTAAGAAGGCAACCTGAAGGGATAAAGACCTCGTGTCGCATGAACTAAGAGGCTCAAAAGGAGCCTTGGTAAGAGCCTGAAGGACCCGAGGTAAGTCCCACGAGGGATACCTGTGGACCACAGGTGGACTGGTATTAGTAGCTCCCTTGAGGAAAGAACGGATCAAGGGATGCTGACCCAGAGAGTTAACAGCTTTGCAAGAAAGTAAGGTAGAAAGGGCCGCCACCTGTCTGTGCAAAGTGTTAGGTGCCAATCCTTTATTCAGACCTTCCAGTAAATAGTCTAGAATATGTGGGATAGTCAATCCTGATAAGGGTAGTTGATGAGTGGAGCACCACCGACAAAAGTTCTGCCACATGGCATCGTAGATGCGGTTAGTAGCCGGCCTATGCGATGCCTGAATTACGTCAATGACCCCAGGTGAACAGGACACCTGGGATAAGAGCCGGCGTTCAAGTGCCAAACGGCTAACTGGAGCCATTGAGGGTCCGGGTGAGAAAGATCCCCCTGGGTCAGCGATATTCGGTCTGGAGGGATTTTCCAAGGGCGCGATTGGGAAAGACCGACTAGGTCCGCGAACCAAGGTCTCCGCGGCCAGAAAGGGGCTACCAAGAGAATCTCTGCCCTCTCCTGCAGAAGCTTGCGGATGACCGCTAGGAGAAGGGGCAGAGGGGGAAAGGCATATAGTAGGCCGTCCGGCCATGAAGCCCGAAGGGCATCTGCTCCCTCTGCCCCATGAACTAGAAGCGCGAAAAGAACTGCGGGAGTTGCACGTTCATCCTGGAGGCAAATAGATCTATGATGGGAAGACCAAATCTGTGGGTGATTTCCCTGAATAACCTCGGATCCAGACGCCATTCCGAGTGATCCACGGTTGACCTGCTCAGGAAGTCTGCTCTCTTGTTTGCCTCCCCCAAGATGTGGTCTGCCCTGAGCAAGGCGAGGTTGGTCTCTGCCCTGGAGCCCAGCTGCTGGGCTTCGGTCAGGAGCGCACGGGATCGGGTACCCCCTGCTGGTTCACATGGGCCTTTGCCACTACGTTGTCCGTGAGGACGAGCACTTGTTGTTTCACTATGCTGTGGCGAAAGTGGCGAAGGGCTAGATGTATGGCCCTGAGTTCCAGCCAGCTGATACTGTGTCTCAGATCCGACCGAGACCACCGTCCTTGGGCCCATTGTGACTGGTAGTGTGCTCCCCAACCGAACAGACGGGCGTCCGTTGTAATCATGAGCCGCCCGGGCTCCTTGAAAAGGGACCCTCTGGTCATGGCTGGAGAGATCCACCATCGGAGTGAACGTAGGACCTGTGATGGAATCCTTACCTCTCGGGTGGAAGTGCTGGTCCCCTGCCTCTGATAGGGAAGCAGAAACCACTGAAGGGACTGCGAGTGTAACCTGGCCCAGGTGACGATCAATATACACGATATCAGCTTTCCCAGAAGCCGGGAAAGACCGGAGGGTGACAGACTCTTTTCTCTGCAGACCTTGAGAATCAGGTCCCGAATACTGTCCCTGTGTTCCTGGGACAGATAAACCTGACACTCTAACGTGTGTATTATGGCCCCTAGGTAGAGCAATCTGGTCGATGGGACTGTCTGGCTTTTCTTGAAATTGACCGAAAAGCCGTGACTCTGTAGGACTCCGTTCACCAGTCTCAGGTCTGTCAGGGCCCCCCGTGGGGAGGACGACTATATTAAGATGTCATCCAGGTAGCATTGCACCCGAACCAGCATCAATCTCAGGTGTGCCGCAAGAACCACCAGAACCTTGGAAAAGACCCTTGGGGCCGACGACAGACCGAATGGTAATGATGCCCAATGTAGCAGAACCTGAGAAACTGTTGATGGCCGGGGATGATGGGAATGTGAAGATATGCCTCTGTGAGGTCCACGGAAGTGAGAAAGTCCTGCTTTCGGATGCTACCTAGAATGGACTGAAGTGTTTGCATTTTGAACCTTCGGTATGCCAGATAAAGGTTCAGGCGTTTTAGATATAAGATTGCCCTCCATCCTCCCGAGGTCTTGGGGACTACAAAGAGAATGGAGTAGAATCCGCGACCCCGTTGAGCTGCAGGCACCGGTTTCTATGGCTCTGATGTCTAATACGTGACGAATGGCCTCCTGCATGAGACCTCTCCTTAGGGACTTTTTTGATTGGGGACAAGAAATGAACCGTCTTGGTGGATTGGAAATGAATTCCAGAGACAGGCAGTGATGAATGGTTTCCAGGACCCAGGCGTCTGTGGTGGTGACCTCCCACTGAGTGATGAAGAGGACAAACCTTCCCCCTATGGGAGTCACTTCCTGCGGAAGGGATGTCCCCCGCCTTGAAAGGGCTGTTTGGAATGGAACTGCTGTCTGGGCCTTGGGGCCAGTCTGTCAACTGTCCAGTCCTGCCTGGGAGTGAAGGGCCGAGAAGGCTGAGTGGTTGGAGGAGTATTGGCAGGCCGAAAGAACTGTCTACGAGTGTAAGGGATAGTCCGTCTATCGGACTGCTTAGTAAGGTGGGCCAGAATCTTCTTTTTATCCTGTTCTCGGTCAGAAATGGGGCTAAGGCATCCCTGAATAATTTACTACCTTGGTATGGGGCTTCTGCCAGATGCCACTTGGACATTTTATTTATTTATTATTAAATTTCTATACCGCCCCTCTCCCGAAGGACTCGGGGCAGTGTACAGCCTTAAAATTTAAAAAACATATAAATGTACAAAATTAAAATATTTAAAACTAAATTAAACAAATTAGGCCATAAAATCCCATATAAAACCCAATATGTGCGAATCCTAAAATCCTAAAAATTACACAATCCCCCTAAAACATTTTCACCCGGTTGGAGCCGGAGCTTCTATGCCAGGCCGACCTGTTGAAAAAGGAAAGTTTTCAGTTCCCGACGGAAGGTGCGTAAGTCCGTCATCGTACGGAGTTCGGGGGGAGCTCATTCCATAGCGTAGGAGCTCCCACAGAGAAGGCTCTCCCCCTGGGGGTTGCCAGTCGACATTGTCTGGCCGACGGCACCCTGAGGAGGCCCTCTCTGTGGGAGCGTACCGGACGGCAGGAGGTATTTGCTAGCAGTAAGTGGTCCTGTAAGTATCCGGGTCCGATGCCATGGAGCGCTTTAAAGGTGGTCACTAACACCTTGAACCGCACCCGGAAGACCACCTGCAACCAGTGCAGCTCGCGCAGGAGCGGTGTTACATGGGAGCACCACGACGCTCCTGTCACTACCCGCGCGGCCGCATTCTGGGCCAGTTGGAGCCTCCAGGTGCACGTCAAGGGGAGCCCCATGTAGAGAGCATTACAGTAGTCCAGCCTGGAGGTAACAAAGGCATGAGTGACTGTGCGTAGCGAGTCCCGGTCTAGGAAGGGACGCAACTGGCGCACCAGGCGAACCTGATAAAACATCCTCCCGGCCACGGCCGCCAGATGGTCCTCTAAGGACAGCCGTGAATCCAGGAGGACTCCCAAATTGCGAGCCCTTCCCGTGGGGGCCACTGTTTTGCCCCCAATAGATAGTGATGGAATTAATTGGCTATACCGGGACGACGGTAACCACAGCCACTCGGTCTTGGAGGGGTTGAGCTTGAGTCCGTTCTTCCCCATCCAGACCCGCACGGCCTCCAGGCACTGGGTCAGCATGGCAAGGGCATCGTTGGGGTGGTTCGGCTTGGAAATGTACAGCTGAGTATTGTCAGTGTACTGATGATATTCCATGCCAAAAGCATGGATGATCTCACCCAGTGGCTTTACATAAATGTTGAACAGTAGAGGCGAGAGGACCGACCCCTGAGGTACCCCACATACAAGGGGTCTCGGTGTCGACCTCTGGCCCCCTTTCAACACAGACTGCATCCGGCCGGAGAGGAAGGAGGAGAACCACCGCAAAACAGTGCCTCCTATGCCCAGCCCCTCCAACCGTTGCAGCATGATACCATGATCAGTGGTATCAAAAGCCGCCGACGTTTGCCTGCCAGTGTCCTAGCCATAGCATGCAGTGGGCTGTTGTATTGGACGCCAAAGATCTGGAGGAAAATAGTGCAGCATGTAGAGTCGCATCGGAAGCGTATTCCGTCGCGGCCACTAACTTGTTCAGGTTCTGATGAGTGCGGACATCGTCCGGGGGCATCCTGGCCTGTAGCTCACGAAGCCAGATAAGGGTGGATCTACTGAAGAAGGAGGCTGAAGTGGACGCCCTGATAGACCACGCCGCTGCCTGGTGTGACCTTCTAAAAGCCATTTCCGATCTGCGTTCCTCAGATTTTAAGACCTCTGCCATATTCCCCAAAATAGTAGAAGGGGAGAACAGGTGAGACAGGGGATCAGCCACCGTGGGAACATTCAACGCCTCATCTAATTCTGAGGCCATGCTAAACAACTTCTTATCATTCCCACTTGGAAGAGGGAAGGTACCTGTGGAAGCCCATTGTTTCTTAACTGCATTGAGGAACAAAGCTGGACATGGAACATGGTGTTAAGTGACCACCGGTTCAACGAAGATGGGGTCCGCCTCTGAATCCGTTGTAGAAGCCGCTGGAGCAGACCAGTCCGGTCCCACGTGTGCAGCAGAGCTACCCTTGCGAAGCAGGGGAAGAAAAAGGGATGGATTAAATAGCCCTCCTAACAGGGGCGGATCTGATGCCAATTCCTCTTCCTCTGACCATGAGGTGTCAAGCACCTGATCC
Organism: Bothrops alternatus; assembly: GCA_034064705.1. Taxonomy (NCBI): domain Eukaryota; kingdom Metazoa; phylum Chordata; class Lepidosauria; order Squamata; family Viperidae; genus Bothrops; species Bothrops alternatus. The sequence continues at coordinate 20,237,567 of JARGCV010000007.1, read as the reverse complement.
TGCTCCGGGGTCAATGAGACCCCGCTAAAGGAAGAATGAGAAGGGAAAGGAGGGTCACGAGAACTGTGATGCACTGGACAGGAGAGAGGAAGGGAAAGCATGGATTCTGCTCTAGGCAACGACGGAGTCCTGACCGCAAAGGCCCACTCCACTGCCTGAGCCACCAGGACCTGGATCCTATCGTCCAAAGGCGGAAGGGGGGACTCCTCCCTTCTAAGCCCTGCGGCATGGGTGTAAAGGTGGCCTCCGGAGCCTGCTGGGCCCGAGGAGTAGTGGGAGACCTGAATGTATGAGCCTCAAGTATCACATTGGCTTGGCCATAACAGGTGGAAGGTTCTGCCGGTGCCCAGACTATCTGAGCAAAAGAAGAAAGACCTAGAGGCAGATCAAAAAAGGTGGACTCAGTCTGACAGTCTTAGCCCTGGCCTGTTTTTGAGCCTTTGAAACTCTTTTTCCAATGCCTGGTGTCTCCTGCTGGCCTGTTTTTCAGCCAATTTGGAGGTTCCCCCCCCCAGAGGCAGCCTTGGGTTTGACCTTGGTTGCAATCCTACCAGCGGCCTCTTGGGAAGGAGAGTTGTGCCTTTTCCGGACTGAGGAGGAAGGAGAGGCAGCCCTGGATTGGGAAGCCGTGTTATCCTCCATGCTGGTATGAAATCTTCAGGTGTGCGAGAAGGTACACCTGGGAAAGGGATCAATTGGCTGAGAAGGGTATAGGGCAAAGGCTGGAATTAGGTTGCCCTACCCCACCCCAGTCACCGAACCAGTGGTATCCAAAGAACCAGTTCTTCTTGCAGCCGTTATGATTTCCACTGGAAAGTGGATTGCGGCCTGCTAGTGAGGCTTGCTGTGTTGCCAGGCCAGCGATATAAAAGGTGGCAACAGTACAGTGTCAGAGGCTAGGAACTACTGTAGTAATCAGCAAGCCAAGAGGTGCCCAGGACTTGAGACACCAGAAGGCCCAATAAAAGGTCTTGGGACTATGCTAAGGATAAAAGGCTAAATTCCAAATAACAGAAGGGGAATCTCCAAGGATGACTTGAGAGAATTCCCCCCCCCCCAGACAAACCTTGGCTGTTACAATCAGGGAAGGCCCTTGCCAAGAGAGGTCTCAGTGAGGCCTAATTGGAAGACTAGACTTCCAAAATGGCGGCCTTGGAAGCAAACCGAAGCTTCTAAGATGGCGGAGGTGGACTGCGGGGCCCCTGTGCAGTTTTAGGCCTGTACTGAGGGCAAATGAGAATTCAGGGGCTGAGAGAGAAATGCCGAAATAGGTGGGAAAAGGTCTTTTTCACCACCATCCCACCTTCTCTTGCAATCAGCAAGGCTGGGACCACGTGGTCGCAAAATGGCAGCCCCGACTTACTGCGATCACCCTTTCCAGTTCCGAACCGATTGGGAATCACACGGCCTGTTGCACGTTTCTCGGGGGGAAACGGGGCCGAAAACACCCTCCCCAGCTGATCGTCGGCGTTTTAGACGAATCTGGAAGCCTCCAGAGCGATCAGAAACACATCAGGACAATCCGAGGCCCCTGTGGCCTCCACGAGTCAAACCGGGCTCTTTAAGGCCGTCAGAGCTGCAGCTGCAAGCTCCAACGTCAGAGGAGAGTTGGTGGGAATGGGAGGAAAATTTGGAAGGGGGCTGGGAAGAAGAGAGGATGAAAAAGACCCCCCTTTTCCAGACGAAGAATGAATGGGGGAGGGGTAATTTAGAAAGAAAACGGAGTCCTCCGTTTGAAACTGAAACCCAATGGGGATCAGTAAGGAATAGTCCTCTAGAGGAGCGCTGGTCCCAGCACTACTCAGGGGACTAAAAGACAAAGGGATTTTTGCAATTTAAAGATAGTAAAGTTTAATGGATAATCCACTAATAGGTAACTACCTGCCTGTGAGCCAAACCTGCAGGTCTGTCCATGGGCAAGATCAAGTCGAAACTGGGAAAACAGGCCCAGGACAGGCATGGCAAGTTTGGCTGACTTGACCTGATTGGGCAGGAGGATTGAGTTAACCCATTAGTGGATTATCCATCTCCAGTGCTGGAGAATTAGCAAGTGTCACCTCAAGGCAAGAAATAAAATGCTAAGTGTACAAATGTATGTCAGCTGACTTTAAGCTGTATAAAAAGCTTTATATCCTACCGGTAGTGCCTCAAACTTTATACATTTCAAAAAATAAAGGGAAAAAAGCTTGTTCTCAATAGACCAGCTCCAGGTTAAGGACTTCCCAAAATTTTCTAATGAAATCATGCTGACTGTTAAACCACAAACCAGAGAATAAATTATATTCTGAATTATTTATGGGTCATCTAGAATAAAATCTACTACAGCTTTTCCAGTGACTGCTTCTGCCAGTTCATTTCTGCCCTCCCGCCCCTTTTCCTGCCTACAGTCACATATACATCCATACAATGTGTTCTCTGTTTGAGAGGGAAATGTCTGAGCAGATGGGAAATGACATGGGGTAGTATACAGTAGATCTTTATAAAGATCTACTGTATAAACAAACATTATTCATGCAACTTGGGTAATAATAATAATAATAATAATAATAATAATAATAATAATAATAATAAAGTTGGAAGGGACCTTGGAGGTTATCTAGTCCAACCCCCTGCTCAGGCAGGAAACCCTATATCATTTCAGACAAATGGCTGTCCAGTCTCTTCTTAAAAACTTCCAGTGTTGGAGCATTCACCACTTCTGGAGGCAGGTTGTTCCACTGGTTAATTGTTCTGTCAGGAAGTTTCTCCTTAGTTCTAGGTTGCTTTTCTCCTTGATTAGTTTCCATCCGTTGCTTCTTGTCCTGCCTTCAGGCGCCTTGGAAAACAGCTTGACTCCCTCTTCTTTGCGGCAGCCCGAGATATTGGAATACTGCTATCATGTCCCCCCTCATCCTTCTCTTCATTAAACTAGACATACCCAATTCCATCAACCTTTCCTTATATGCTTTAGCTTCCAGTCCCCTAATCATCTTTGTTGCTCTTCTCTGTACTCTTTCTAGAGTCTCAACATCTTTTTTACATCGTGGTGACCAAAACTGGATGCAGTATTCCAAGTGTGGCCTTACCAAGGCATTGTAAAGTGGTATTAATACTTCACGTGATCTTGATTCTATCCCTCTGTTAATGCAGCCCAGCACTGTGTTAGCCTTTTTGGCAGCTGCAGCACACTGCTGGCTCATATTTAAGTGATTGTCCACTAAGACTCCACAATCCCTCTCACAGTTACTACTATTGAGCAAGGTACCCCCTATACTATACCTGTACATTTGGGGTTTTTTGCCTAAATGTAGAATCTTACTTTTTTCATCATTGAATTTCATTTTATTAGATAGCACCCAGCTTTCAAGTCTGTCCAGATCCTCCTATATCCTAAGCCTGTCTTCTGGAGTGTTGGCTATTCCTGCCAGCTTGGTGTTGTCTGCAAATTTGATGAGTTCCCCATCTATCCCCTCGTCCAAATCATTGATGAAGATGTTGAAGAGCACTGGGCCCAGAACAGAGCCTTGGGGCACCCCACTACACACTTCCCTCCATGTAGATGCAGTTCCATTGAGGACCACACACTGAGTACAGCCGGTTAGCCAGCTACAGATCCATCTGATGGTGATGCTGTCTAACCCACATTTTTCTATCTTATCAAGTAGTAGGTTGTGATCTACTTTATCAAATGCCTTACTGAAGTCCAAGTAAATTATATCCACAGCATTCTTCTGATCCACTAATTTTGTCACTTGGTCAAAGAATGCAATAAGATTTGTCTGGCATGATCTGTTTTTGACAAACCCGTGTTGGCTTTTAGTAATGACTTTGTTTGCCTCTAGTGTTCGCTGATTCGTTGTTTGAGTATTTTTTCAAGAATCTTCCCAGGTATTGAGGTCAGGCTGATAGGTCTGTAATTTCCTGGGTCCATTTTTTTTTCCTTTTTTGAAGATGGGAACTACATCAGCTCTTTTCCAGTCCTCCGGTAGTTTGCCAGTGCTCCAGGATCTTTGAAAAATATAGTTGAATGGTTCTGAGATCACATCTGCCAGTTCCTTGAGAACCCTGGGGTGTAATCCATCTGGTCCTGGTGATTTGAACTCGTCTAGGCTGGACAGGTGCTCACTTACCGTTTTCTTGCCTATCTTAACTTGCGTTTCTATTTTGTTTTTTATGGCACTATTTTTGGTAGGTTGGTCTGTTTTGTCCCTTTGTGTAAAGACAGATACAAAAAACAAATTAAATAGTTCTGCTTTCTCCCACTGTAAATAATTAATAATATAAGCAAAGTATCATGGACAAAATCATGGAGAAATTCTATCTATGTTGTTGCTAAGAGTTCACAATGACTTGATACCACACAATCAATCATGTGGAAAATGTATCAAAAATGATTAACGTATTTCTTTCAAGATTACTGGTTATAATCTCAATATGAAACAATATGCATGTAGAGCCAATGTTCAAGTCATTTTATAAACAGATATTTACATTCAAAAGAAGCTTTGAAGTTATTGTATTGTATTTCCCAAAATATGATACCTAAAGAAAAAGCTCAGTGAAAATACTGTACCATAAGAAATCTAAAATGTAGCACAACACAGAAGCAGAAATAATAATATAAAAAGCTTAATAAAGGAATGTGTAACTTCTGTCAGTAGACTGTTGCACTGTCCGTATCCAAAACAGTCCATATATGCAAAAATAAATAAACATATTATTTATTTAAATATATTACAAAAACATTCAAATATTGCACAGCATATAAGGCTCTGAGGGGTAATCTTTGAAGATGTCTTAATTTAATCAGAACATTAAACAGTTATCCAATTTGGGCCAAAACAAGTCTTTTTTTATTTTAAAAATTGAGTTTGCTGTATGGCTTCAGTCCAAAAGCTTTATCTAGCCATATCATAAACACAATTAGTACTTCTTCAATAACATGTTGAGTGCTATTTGACTTGAACTGCCCATTATCTGACATTCTATTCTCAATACTGTTGATATGCTTTTCTTGGAGTGGTTTAAAAGTAAATCTGATTTAACTTTTCCTATGCAATATAAAAGTATATCTTTGCCATTGTCACTCAAATAATCATCCATCTCCAGCATCCTTCAGTGTTGTTGCTGCTCAGTGGAGGTGTATTTTTCCTTCACACATCTCTCATGCACACATAATGATTCTTGGTAATTATGTTAAAAAGGAATGGATGTTGAATCTTTTACAAGAACTGGGGTAAAAAATTAATTAACTGAAGATAAATTGTTTTATTATTACAAGGGCCAAAGTGAGCAAATTCAATTATATCTTTTATTTTGGGATTTAAATTTATGCTTTCTTAATAAGCAGATATGAATATAACATATATACAAATTATAGGGAATTTTTGTCTTTTTTTTTAGGAATGTATGACATACTTTACGGACATGTTATGCCTCCCTCCAATATGATCCTCACCAGATGTTTTTTACTACAATTTTGTCATCTTTAATCACTAACTGGGAAGAGCGTAACTAAAAGACTATACCTAAAGCAAATAATTATACAACACATCTGGAGAAGAGTAAGGCTGCCTAGGATAGAAACAATAAGATGTATCTTAAGATAATTAGGCCACTGTGATAACAGAACACTAATTCTTCTGTCAATGCAAACATTGCAAATTTTATTTTTTGGTTTTTCGCCAATTCTATTGATGGATTTTTCAGATCAACAACAAATGTTTAAGCACAAGCATTTTGCTTTCCACTGCATACTAATCTCTCATATTTTACAACAAAGTATAATGGATAGAAGAAATAACTTTGAGGGACAAGAAAGCATTTTGCTTTCCACTGCATACTAATCTCTCATATTTTACAACAAAGTATAATGGATAGAAGAAATAACTTTGAGGGACAAGAAGAGCTACAACTAAGATAACAGTCAGATAAAAGAAATCTGAATTCAGGCAAGAACTGTAACCTAAAAAAGCATTTTAGACAAGAGTCTCCTTAATTCTGATGAAGATAAAGGAAGAAGGGGAGAAGAATTTTCAGACTTGAGGTTTGCATCAGACAGGAAGGCGGTGCAGAGAGTGGTGAGGATGGCAGAAAAGGTTACTGGCAGTTCCCTCTCTTCCATCCAGGACAAAGCATATAAGCAATGCTTGAGCAGGGTCCACAGTATTGTCTGCGACACAACACATCCTCTTCACGATCTGTTTTCCTTGTTACTTTCTGGGAGGCTTCGTGGTATCCAAAGCAGAACATCCACATTCAGTCACACTTTTGTTCCATACAATATCAACCTTGTGAACTCTCAAGCTTCCACTTTCTGCTATGTATTCAAAATGGACAGTGATTAATATTTATATGTATTTTATATGTAAAGGTGTAGGTATATACATACTGTATGTATGTATATTGCATGTTTATATATGTGTTGTGTATGTGAACATTTTTGAGAGCAGGCAACAGAATTTCATTTTTAATGTGTGCCAGTTGGCCCACAGTAAAAAATGACAATAAAGGTTATCTTATCTTGTTGCCCTAATGTTATAATAAAAATAATATTAGATGCATGACTTTGGTTTCTTAGTCTGGTCTACCCTGAAGGGCTGACAGAAATGTATATTTCAACAAAACATGTAGATTAAAATATCAAAATATTTACAATTCTTGAATATCACTACAATGTGTTGTGTTACCTTTCAAACCCTTTTTAAATAATTTCAACAAATTGTCAACAACTGACTATGAAGATGATGCAAACTAGCATTACACTCAGTTAAAATTAGCTTTCCATATAGTGCTCCTAGTATATATCAGTATGTTTGGTGCAAACCACAAATAAATAATTTATTTTGGCAAAATGTTTTTGAGAAAAATATCTCAATAACCTGGTAATAAACCCTGTAATCATATAATTTCCATTTTAACCATATAAATAGATAATAGCATTATACATTTATTCAACTACCATTGCTAAACATAAGGTTTGCCATCGCAAAATATTTTTGAAGTATCTTTATCCAGAACAATAGTATTTAATATTCTGGGGAATGTATTTAGCTAAAAAATTAACAGAACAAAGTAGTTTGAAGACCCCTGCAATTGATTCAAATCTGCTCACCATTTCTTGCTTTTAAAAAAAATTGTGTTCATATACCATGCCAAACATGGAAGTCTGATAAGTCTCAATACATACTACATAATAATCCTTTATTATTTTTTTTAGTTCTTCTTGTGATGTTTTGTTAATTCAGTCAAAAATGGAATGCAGTTTTAAAATATCTTAAATGCTACAGGAAGTTTTCAGCAAGTCAATTAACATAAAAGAGAGTACAACTCTCAGGTTACTTTTTAACCCACCCATCCGTTATTAACCAAAGAATCAATCAGTTACATACTTATAATATGCTTAACAACAGACCAATGAAACATCATTTTAGATCTTTCAATAGGTTTGTGTTGAGTGACTGATCTATTAAGAATTAGTTGTTAGTTTCCTATCAGCTTATTTTAATAAGATTTCAAGTGCAACAATTAACTACTGATTAGGAATACTTTATGCATTCTGTTGTAGCACTCAGGTGGAACTCTCAATATGTAAATTTCTCCTTTATGTAGTGAGTCATGGAAACAACTCACTTGAATTTACATTCAGTCTTAGCACACTAAATTGCTGATAAATATTAATATTAAAGATTTTAAATATTAAAACTATTTATCATTCTCTCTCCTGAGCATGCATTTTACATTCCACTTCTTTTCCATTCTCAACCCTTCGATACTTTCCCACCTTTCATTTAAAACCTAGTAACTACCCAAGCCTTAAGCATGAATAGAAACTGCATTTACCCATTAAAAGAAGAGAAATATACAGTCCATCGCAAGATACTAAGATACCAATTATACAAGCATTGTATAAGACCCACATAAAGAAGGAGCACATCAATAAACAGAAAAAGTGATACTGAAATAAGCAAACAGAAACAAATGTGGTTAGATTCAAAGCAGTACTCAGTTTTGATGTATCTGTGTCATCTCTAGTTTAAAGCATTCTTTAATATTAACCATGGTTTATTTTGCATTGGTTGATGTTGCAAGTTGTGGTTAATTAGGAAAGAAATATTTGCAGCCTGCTTCCTGCCTAAGGAGGATATATACAAACATAGGGAAAGACAAAGCTTATTCTCACAGAGCTAAATTGTGATACATAATCTGAATTCAGCCTTGAATTTTAATGCAATTTTTAAGGGAATTACAAAAGAGGCAGCATTATATAAGAAATATAATTCCCATTGTAGCAGAAACATTATTACATTGTTCTCATCTCCTGAGGTTTGGATATTAAATTATTCAGTTAGCTTAGCATTGTAATGTCACTGAAGCTCAGCTTTCCATTAACCCAATCCTCTCCAGATGGTTGGGACTGATAATCATGTTGGTTGGGAATTTTGAAAGCTACAGAACAACAAATCTAAAGCACATCACTGAGGAAGAGTGAAATTTCTGTACTGTACTTACAGAAGGACTTGGTATAAATGGAAGGAGGAATAACAACAATAACTGTGATGTGATGTCAGCTCAGCATCTATTAGAGAAAAAACATTCCCAAAGAAAAAATTTAGCCTCTCATTTAGAGAGTAGCCTTTTAGGTTCAGATACACTAGGCCACGGGTGTCAAACTCGCCACGTCACGTGACGTGTCGCGATGTATCGTGACTTTTTTTGCATTGCTGGAGCTGGGGTGGCCATGGCCTCCGTATGATGCAACCGGCCCATGGAGCAGTTTGACACCCCTGCACTAGGCACTATAGTTCAGACTGTAGACTGTAATTCTTCTTTAGCTTAGAGTTTGTAATTAGTGAGGTGTTTCATCATTCTGTTAATCATAATGCTGCCCAGAGTCACTTTTTCTGAGATGAGGTCTATAAGACTTGATAAATACATAAAAGGCTTCATACAAATAAAAGGCTTAATGGGATTAAGTTAACTAAAACTGTAGTAAAACAGCATTTTTTTGTTGCTGTTCACATTTCTGCATAGCTGTAGAACATAATTACAACTATTCACACACAGTAACATCTAGGATGGGTCCAAGTTACATCGGATGAACCATCTCATCCCAATGGGACTGTCCTGTCCCACCCATGCCAGCAGAGGACGCATACTGCGGAACTCATTCGGTCAATGAATTTCAGCAGGCAGAGTACAGGAGAAGAGCCTTCTCTGCCATGGTTCCTGCCCTTTGCAAGCATCTCGCCGCTTGGGATGAGATCTGCTTCCACCCTCCTGGACCTCTGCAAGAGCCTGAACACCTGGCTCTGCTAGTTGACTTGGGACCCCAACAGGGGAGGTATCACACTGGAGGTGGTTGATCGACCAAGAGAAGATCCCACCTCCCAACTTACACATCCTGCTCCCTCCCTCCTTTGCTATCTTTAATTATAATTTTTGTTTTTATTATTAGAAATATCTATTTTTATGGTTTTATTACTTTTAATGTTGCAAGCCGCCCAGAGTTGCCTGTGATGAGGTAGGCACGAAATAAATTTAATAAAATAAATAAATAAATAAATTTGTAAATTTTGCATATGGATCCAGGTCCAAATCAATACTGTTGTATTTCTTTTTAAAGTACATTTTTAAAGATGTCAAAAGAAAAGGCACTGGCTCTAAACAACAGAGCCACACTAAGAGGGAAACTGAATCAGACTAAATTTGGTTTCAGAAAGTGTATTTTGCAGTTAACTTACTAAGTTTAAATAGCAGATTAAAATAGCCTTATTATTCAATTTAGCACTCTTTAAGTCTAATGAATTGTAATTCACTACCCACAGCCCTTCTGTGAGGGAAACAGGTGGTTAAAAAGTTTGATAAATAAATAAATTTCATTATCCTAGCCACTGTACTACCGTGTTTCCCCGAAAGCAAGACAGCGTCTCACTTTCTTTTTATCCCCCAAATCCCCACCACGTGTTGCCTTCGGGGCATGTCATATATCTCCTGCTTAGTCAGGAGGTCAGGGGATTACAAGATAATTACAAGATAATACGTACCGGTATGTTTCCTACCGGTATAAACTCATTTAACTGTCAAAGATCTATAAATCTTACCGGTAGGCTAATTTCGTGCTTAACTACCGTAACTTCAGTTATCTCAAACAGCCTGAGAAGTTTGTTTATGCACTCTTTTGTTTGTTTATGCACTCTTTTGATCTGAATACCGGTAATTGCCTTGCCTAAAGGCTTGTACCGTAAATCAGCCAGCATTAACACAGCCAAAAGGTGCTTACGGCTCATAGCCATCCATGTCAACACAGTGGGAACTTTTAAAAAAGCCTCCAAAACAAGAAAGGGGGGGGGAATGACAGACATCAAGTTCCAAATCTGTGCCTGTGTGCGGGTGAGCTTTGGGGTGGGGGAGTGGAGAGGCGAGAATAACAAGGACAATAATAATCTGTATAACTTCTGTGTTGACCATCTGCTGTTATAAAAGCTTATACCGTATAAGTGTTACCGGTAAGTGGGACATGTAAAACATATGGTACCATAAAAGTGAATAAATTGAGGATGTAACCATTGTTACCGGTAAACTGCCACAGTAAACCTTTTTGTACCGGTATGTGATTTATTCACCTTGTTTTGTTTGATGTTAACCAAATAAAGAGTGACTGAAATCTCAGAGAGAAACTTTATTTGCTTCATGCGTTGTCCCTAAACATTCGGCTTTCCTGACTTGACCTACCAGGTACGGTATACCGGGATTGAAGCTGCCTGCGTAAGGTAAAGCAACAAGGGGAGGGAATTCCTACCGTATGGGAGGCTATGTGGGATACTGTATGGGGCTGTAACCCTATGGGAGACTGTGATACGGAACCAGAAGCAGTGCTTATACCGGTACCATATGCTGAGGTAATTATTTTTGCCCCTAGACATGAGTGCTTCCGGTTCCAGTGGTAAAAGGAAGAGTTACACCGTGGAGTATAAAAAAGCGATTGTCGAAGAATCTTGGGGCAAAAATGTAGCGCAGTTCTGCAAGGAGAAAATGTTGGATCACCGACTGGTCCAAAAATGGCGTGCAGAATACACTAACCTGAGTGAAAAAGTGGAGAGAGGAATGGGTAAAAGGCGCAAGATTGGATGTGGTCGGCAACCAATGTATACAGAGCTGGAAAGCCTGGTGTTTGAGTGGATTGCAGACAGGAGAGCAAAGACATTGGTGGTAACCAGGGCTCAGATTAAGGAATATGCCCTTGCAGTCTCGCCACAGTTTGACATTTCCCATGAACAATTCAAGGCATCAAAGCACTGGGTGGATAACTTTCTTGAACGCAATGCCCTGTCTTTGAGAAGATCCACAACCCTCTTTAGGTTGGAAGATGCTGAGATTGTTAAACGCGCATTAGCCTACAAGAAGTTTGTGGATGACATTGACTTCTCTAAATACAGTCTTTGCAACATGATCGCCATGGATGAAACTGCCGTGTTCATGGGCCAAGGAGCTCAAACCACCATTGATCACCAAGGTGCCTCCTCAGTGTACGTTCCCTCCACCGCTTATGAAAGTGCACGTGTCACCTGCATTTTGACGATTCGTCTGGATGGCACTAAAGCAACACCGCTGCTCATTGCAAAGGGCAAGAAGGAGAAGATTGAGCGGGTTTCTGGCATTTATGTGCTGGAAACTGAAAAAGCCTGGGCCACACAAGATGTTATAAGAAAGTGGCTTGATTTAATGCTGCCGCTTGTAATGCGCGGGAAAAAAAGAGAAATGCTGATCTGGGATGCAGCCAGCACACACCGCGCCAAAACCATGAAAGACTTCCTTCGTGAGCGGAGAATCGACCAAATCATGATTCCTGCAGGGATGACGGCTTATCTTCAGACTCTCGATATCGCCATTAACAAGCCGTTCAAGGACTATCTGCGTGTGGAAATCAATGACTACATTGAAAACCAAATGGAGAGAAATGTACGTGGGAACTTTGTGAAGCCCAGACTGCCAGAGATTGTTAACTGGGTGAAAAATTCTTGGAATAAGATCACTAACACCTGTGTTGCAAATGCACTGCAAGCTGGCTACCTGGACAAAGCCTACTCATTTCAGGACAGTGCCGTTGCTACCCATGAGAAATATGGGCCACTGATTCAGCAAGAAATGTCCTCCCAAGAGTCCCAAGAAAATCCACAGGAACCTACCGGTAAGAGTGTGGATGTTTATGATGATATTCCTGAGGGTCATGACATGGTTGTCATGGAATAAATCTGTTTTATCTTCCAGTATTCCACTGTTCATTCTTACCGTACCATTTTTCATTGTTTTACATGTTATGCAATGGCTGTGCAGGGAGAGCCGCCGCCCGCCGCCCCAGCCGATGGACGCGCACACGCACACCCGGTGGAAACGGCGGGGTGAGGCGATGGGGCTGGCGTTCCATTTCCCCAACCATATTCCAAACAGAGAGCGAGCGAGCGCCCGCACCAGCACTCACCCAACCACCGCACTGGGTGCACGCCAGGCGGGGAAGAAACGGGGTGTGTGTTACCGGTATGTGGGCTGAGGGGGGGAGAGGCATCTTCCCCCCCTAGGAAAACAGGAGAGCGGAATGCAGAGCTTTGCTCTGCTCCCCTCCCCGCCCCGCAGCCGCCGCTCACACACACGCCGCTTCATCGCGCCAGCGATGGGGCTGGCGTGGTGGGGGGGGAGCGGAATGCAGAGCTTTGCTCTGCTCCCCTCCCCGCCCCGCAGCCGCCGCTCACACACACGCCGCTTCATCGCGCAAAGCTCTGCATTCCGCTCCCCCCCCCCACGCCAGCCCCATCGCTGGCGTGATGAAGCGGCGTGTGTGTGAGCGGCGGCTGCGGGGCGGGGAGGGGAGCAGAGCAAAGCTCTGCATTCCGCTCCCCCCCACCACGCCAGCCCCATCGCTGGCGCGATGAAGCGGCGTGTGTGTGAGCGGCGGCTGCGGGGCTGGCGTGGTGGGGGGGGAGCGGAATGCAGAGCTTTGCTCTGCTCCCCGCCCCGCCCTGCCCCGCAGCCGCCGCTCACACAAACGCCGCTTCATCGCGCTGCCTTTTCCGGCGACCAACCTCAAAAAAGAAAGGGAGGTTGGTCGCCGGCGCGAGTGAAGCGGCGTGTGAGTGAGGCGATGGGGCTGGCGTGGTGGGGGGGGAGCGGAATGCAGAGCTTTGCTCTGCTCCCCTCCCCGCCCCGCAGCCGCCGCTCACACACACGCCGCTTCATCGCGCAAAGCTCTGCATTCCGCTCCCCCCCCACCACGCCAGCCCCATCGCTGGCGCGATGAAGCGGCGTGTGTGTGAGCGGCGGCTGCGGGGCGGGGAGGGGAGCAGAGCAAAGCTCTGCATTCCGCTCCCCCCCCACCACGCCAGCCCCATCGCTGGCGCGATGAAGCGGCGTGTGTGTGAGCGGCGGCTGCGGGGCTGGCGTGGTGGGGGGGGAGCGGAATGCAGAGCTTTGCTCTGCTCCCCGCCCCGCCCCGCAGCCGCCGCTCACACACACGCCGCTTCATCGCGCTGCCTTTTCCGGCGACCAACCTCAAAAAAGAAAGGGAGGTTGGTCGCCGGCGCGAGTGAAGCGGCGTGTGAGTGAGGCGATGGGGCTGGCGTGGTGGGGGGGAGCGGAATGCAGAGCTTTGCTCTGCTCCCCTCCCCGCCCTGCAGCCGCCGCTCACACACACACCGCTTCATCGCGCAAAGCTCTGCATTCCGCTCCCCCCCCACCACGCCAGCCCAATCGCTGGCGCGATGAAGCGGCGTGTGTGTGAGCGGCGGCTGCGGGGCGGGGAGGGGAGCAGAGCAAAGCTCTGCATTCCGCTCCCCCCCACCACGCCAGCCCCATCGCTGGCGCGATGAAGCGGCGTGTGTGTGAGCGGCGGCTGCGGGGCGGGGAGGGGAGCAGAGCAAAGCTCTGCATTCCGCTCCCCCCCCACCACGCCAGCCCCATCGCTGGCGCGATGAAGCGGCGTGTGTGTGAGCGGCGGCTGCGGGGCGGGGAGGGGAGCAGAGCAAAGCTCTGCATTCCGCTCCCCCCCCACCACGCCAGCCCCATCGCTGGCGCGATGAAGCGGCGTGTGTGTGAGCGGCGGCTGCGGGGCTGGCGTGGTGGGGGGGGAGCGGAATGCAGAGCTTTGCTCTGCTCCCCGCCCCGCCCCGCCCCGCAGCCGCCGCTCACACACACGCCGCTTCATCGCGCTGCCTTTTCCGGCGACCAACCTCAAAAAAGAAAGGGAGGTTGGTCGCCGGCGCGAGTGAAGCGGCGTGTGAGTGAGGCGATGGGGCTGGCGTGGTGGGGGGGAGCGGAATGCAGAGCTTTGCTCTGCTCCCCTCCCCGCCCTGCAGCCGCCGCTCACACACACGCCGCTTCATCGCGCAAAGCTCTGCATTCCGCTCCCCCCCCACCACGCCAGTCCCATCGCTGGCGCGATGAAGCGGCGTGTGTGTGAGCGGCGGCTGCAGGGCGGGGAGGGGAGCAGAGCAAAGCTCTGCATTCCGCTCCCCCCCCACCACGCCAGCCCCATCGCTGGCGCGATGAAGCGGCGTGTGTGTGAGCGGCGGCTGCGGGGCGGGGAGGGGAGGGGAGCAGAGCTCTGCATTCCGCTCCCCCCCACCACGCCAGCCCCATCGCTGGCGCGATGAAGCGGCGTGTGTGTGAGCGGCGGCTGCGGGGCGGGGAGGGGAGCAGAGCAAAGTTCTGCATTCCGCTCCCCCCCCACCACGCCAGCCCCATCGCTGGCGCGATGAAGCGGCGTGTGTGTGAGCGGCGGCTGCGGGGCTGGCGTGGTGGGGGGGGAGCGGAATGCAGAGCTTTGCTCTGCTCCCCGCCCCGCCCCGCCCCGCAGCCGCCGCTCACACACACGCCGCTTCATCGCGCTGCCTTTTCCGGCGACCAACCTCAAAAAAGAAAGGGAGGTTGGTCGCCGGCGCGAGTGAAGCGGCGTGTGAGTGAGGCGATGGGGCTGGCGTGGTGGGGGGGGAGCGGAATGCAGAGCTTTGCTCTGCTCCCCTCCCCGCCCTGCAGCCGCCGCTCACACACACGCCGCTTCATCGCGCAAAGCTCTGCATTCCGCTCCCCCCCACCACGCCAGCCCCATCGCTGGTGCGATGAAGCGGCATGTGTGTGAGCGGCGGCTGCGGGGCGGGGAGGGGAGCAGAGCAAAGTTCTGCATTCCGCTCCCCCCCCACCACGCCAGCCCCATCGCTGGCGCGATGAAGCGGCGTGTGTGTGAGCGGCGGCTGCGGGGCGGGGAGGGGAGCAGAGCAAAGCTCTGCATTCCGCTCCCCCCCCACCACGCCAGCCCCATCGCTGGCGCGATGAAGCGGCGTGTGTGTGAGCGGCGGCTGCGGGGCTGGCGTGGTGGGGGGGAGCGGAATGCAGAGCTTTGCTCTGCTCCCCGCCCCGCCCCGCCCCGCAGCCGCCGCTCACACACACGCCGCTTCATCGCGCTGCCTTTTCCGGCGACCAACCTCAAAAAAGAAAGGGAGGTTGGTCGCCGGCGCGAGTGAAGCGGCGTGTGAGTGAGGCGATGGGGCTGGCGTGGTGGGGGGGGAGCGGAATGCAGAGCTTTGCTCTGCTCCCCTCCCCGCCCTGCAGCCGCCGCTCACACACACGCCGCTTCATCGCGCAAAGCTCTGCATTCCGCTCCCCCCCACCACGCCAGCCCCATCGCTGGCGCGATGAAGCGGCGTGTGTGTGAGCGGCGGCTGCAGGGCGGGGAGGGGAGCAGAGCAAAGCTCTGCATTCCGCTCCCCCCCCACCACGCCAGCCCCATCGCTGGCGCGATGAAGCGGCGTGTGAGTGAGGCGATGGGGCTGGCGTGGTGGGGGTGCATAGAGGAGCTCCGAGGAGCGGCGTTTCCCAGGCGTTGGTGGCTGGACCCTGTGTGGCAGGGGCGGCCGGCGCTCCTCTCCCCTCCCTTCCCGGCCCGGGTGCCGGTCGAGCGGGGCCTCGCCGGGGCTCTTCGCAGGCGGGGTCCCCGCGGCCCTTTCCCCCCTGGCCCGCCGGCTTCAGTTGCGGGCGCAGAAGCTTCCCGATTGCGAAGCCAATCCAGAGCGTTTGGTGGAGGGGAGGCGCAGGGAGCTTCCTTCTGGCTGGGGCAGCAAGCGAGCTGGAGGGGCGGGTTTTCTTCCCGGTCTCTTGCTGCCCCAGCCAGAAGGAAGCTCCCTGCGCCAAGGAGAGGTTCCCGGTGCGCCTCCCCTCGTCCCCCTGCTGCGGGGTGAGTGAGTGGCGGCGGCGGCACGTGTTGCAGTCGGGGCATGGCTTACGTGAGTGAGTGAGCGGCGGCGGCGGCACATGTTGCAGTCGGGGCATGGCTTACGGTAGCCGACCCCCTGACACCCCCGATACGTCTGACAATCGGGGGTGTCTTGCTTTCGGGGAAACACGGTATGTAGACTGGGAATTAACTAGAAATATCAAAGATTGAATCTGGATTCTTCTTCTGCATAAAGAATAAGTGCGCCACATACATCATTAGTCAATTTATAGAAGGAAATCAGAGATGAGTATAATTTAAAAGCATAATTATAATCACTTTCTCTTAGCAAACATGGGATAATGTTGGAATAGAGCTGATCTGAAGTGATGAAAGACAAACTTGATTTTGACATGCTTCTAAAGGATGGAATATTTTTTTTAAAAAAAAAAATCCAGTTCATCTAATTGTGCAGCTTGGAAGAAGCAATATCATTCAGTCACTTGGGCTTCCTGTATTTTTTTTGGCTGTGCTCACAGAGATCCCAGATGGTCAAAGTGCTGTTAAATTTAATCCCTTGAGTTGTGTCTGGACATCTGTCCATAAGTAACTTCCCTCAGGCCATTTATTTCACTCATATAAGCCACTAGCCATCCATCAACTTGTAATTGCTTTGGGTCTCTGCTGGCCAAAATCAAACTGGATAGAATTCTGGATAGAATTTATCAATCTATCTTCTGATTGTGTCTTGTTCTGCTTTCTAGTGCAATAATTAAATACTTTTCTATTGCACAAAGATCACAAGCTTAGGTGTTTCTGTTTTTAAAAATGGTTGTATATACATGTCATGCTTAGCTATGTTTATTGATTAACCATAATGACTGAGCTCACGTATCAGGCTAAACTGCAGTGTGTGTGAAACCCAGCTTTGCGGAGTAAAAATGCTGTATTTCATTAGAAGTAGCAAAAAGGTCATCAATATCTCAATGAAGACAGTGAGCCAATTAACAACTGAAGCAAGAGCTGTAGCAATTTTTCTTATTCTGTAGTTCTGACATGGTGGTATCCATGGAGAAACAGACTTAGTGCATGTACTGTATTACTCCTTAACTCTGTATAAATAAAATTACATCAATCATAGTTTTAATATGATTTTATATTTTTTTTTTTAGTATTTGATAGGGAGCCGCCCAGAGTTGGTCGGAAGGTAGGCAGGCTACATCAGACATGTCAAACTCGCGACGTCATGTGACATCGTGCAACGTATCGGGACGGTTTTGCCATTGCTGGCAATGGGGTGGACACGGCTTCTGGATGACGTGTCTGGCCCGCGGGCCGGCAATTTGACACCCCTGGGCTACATAAATGGCTTAAATAAATAAATAATATGCTGGACTATACCATGAGACTTTATATTTATGAGTGAATCATATTACAGAATATGACACATTTGTACTTCAATATATGAGACAATTTTTTTCTCATTGACCTGCCATAGCTCTGAGCACAAAGATACTAGTCTTTACTGCAGTGTGTAAAACAGAAATATAAAATAAATATAAGTCTGTGGTCAAACAAAAAACATCCCCCCTTGTCTGCCTCTCACACCCATTCCAGAGTTAGGGATCATTTGGCTTCGGCTTCAAACGGAACTTAAAATTTAAGAACTCACTTTTTAATTTAAAAATTACCACAGTGCATTTCCCCTTTGTATTGTTTTTATATTGTTATTGTTATATTTAAAGAGCCAGTTTGGTCTTGTATGGGCCTAAAAACCAAGGAGACTGTGAGTTCTAGTCCTGCTTTAGACATGAAAGCCAGCTGGGTGACTTTTGGTCAGCCATTCTCTCCCAGCCCAACCCACCTCAGGAAGTTCTAGTTGTGGAGGAAGGAATATTAGCTATGTTCGCTGCCTTGAATGACTTATAATAGATAATATAGGAGGATATACATAAAATAAATAAATAAATTTGCTAGCAACCTCAACATTTGGCAGTAGCCTGAGTTTTATTGTGTCTCTGAAAAATGATAAGTAGCTATTAACTAAGTAGTTTCCTTTGTTTGGTAGTAAAGCTTAAAAAGGAGGAAAAGTTTGATTGTTATGTCAGCTGATCATAACACAATATGAAAGCTTTATAAATTTCTTGCTACAAATGCTTCCAATATTTTGTTTATCTTTGCCCTATGGCAAGGGTAGGCAACCTTGGCTCTTTTATGACTCGTGGACTTCAACTCCCAGAATTCCTGAGCCAGGCTGGCTCAGGAATTCTGGGAGTTGAAGTCCACGAGTCATAAAAGAGCCAAGGCTGCCTACCCCTGCCCTATGGCAACAATGATTTCTTAATGACTAAACAACAGTCATGTACCAAAGTCAAGCAATGCTCTGAGTACCTCCGAAGCTAAAGGCTTGATTTGTCATCATAATACGAGAGAGAATGTGATGTGTCCTGCCCTCAAAACATAGCTGCCAACACAGGGCTGGGCTATCATGCATAATGCATTACAACAATCACCACATGATTTGTGAAGGTGAAACTAGACATTGCAGTGCTTCACAGCACGAACTTCCAAATGGTCCAAGTTTACTAATCGCATTAAAAAAATTGGCTTTACCTATATAGTACAGCAGGCAGATTATAGGAAATTATTACTTTATTTTGTAAGATTTATATTGCTGTCCATCTTATGTACCGTAACTCGGGACAGCAGCAAAAAACAATTTAAAAATTAAGAATTAATACTTGATATATTAATAATTGCAAATCTTAATTTTTATTTTCAAGAGGTATGTAACTACTGCACTCCCTTACTTATCATCTTTCTCTAAACCAGATCAAACTATATTAAATCAAACCAACCCTTTGGGAAAAATCTAATAGAGGTTTTACTGTATTTTACTCAAGGCCAAGATCTTATTGTCTACCACACAAGTAGGTTATTTCCTGAAACTTGGCTCAAAAAATTTCAATCATATGGAGTTTTTCTTTCCCTGCAGGTTTATTTTATTTTTATTTGGTGTACATTATAGTACGGATTACAGCTTTGGGAGTGTACAAGATAGTTATCTGTAAAAGGATTATGACTGATCACCCCCAGTTCTTCATAACATGGAATGATATAGCATGCTCTCCCACACAATTATCTAGGCACTCCAGATCAAGATTCTTCAAGGAAGAAATCTTGAAATAATTTGTAGTTTTCAGAGAACTCATCATAAAAAATCCTATATTTACAGCAAGATCACTAAACGGAGCTGCAATACATAAAAATTCCCACATCTGTTTGTGCTAGTATCCTGCAGCATGCAAAACTTTTTAAAAAATGATCTCTCTCCCCCCGCCCAATTATGGCTTTTCATGGAACCCCAGAAAGCAAGGATGCTCCAGATCCTTGGAACAATTTCCAAAGATGAAGGTAGACTAGTTTATTGTACTTTAATAAATTTCAAAAGGTATTATAGCATAAACCAAAAATGGGAACCTTGGCATTCTAGGTTAGGATTTTTCAAGCTATGCTTCATGGAAACCTAGGGTTTGGTAAGAACTTGATGGGGACTGGTTAAGATACTAAGAGCATGAAAGAAAAATCAGTTTGAAAAGTCTTGCTCGTGGTTACTAAACTGCAACTGCCAGCAGCCCTACCTAGCACATGCAATGATAAATAATATTACAGTTGTTGTTCACATGAATGCAACATCTACAAAGCCATACTTTCCTTTATATTTCAGATCAAGTATCATTCTCGGATCAAGTATTATTCTGGGATGTACAGTTTTGATTAAGTATTGAAGGAATCAGAACAATATGTTCAGAGGCAGTAAAATACAAAAAGATATAATTACGATTTTTGACAGTGCAAGTTTATATCTGCAGATAATAGGGGGAGAATGACCAATCATCTCCAATACCACTACATTAACAAACAGTAACATTGCATTTTCTTGTTCTGTTCTCCCAAGTGCTTCTCAGAAGTGAAACTTCTCAGAGGCTTATCTTATGAATGAATATAGGCTAGATTGTAAGCCATCTCTTTTCCCTACATTTATAGCAAAATAAAATATTTAAACCATATGCATGTACAATGGCAAAGAAGAGAACATTTAAGTTTTGACTTATCAAAAATCTGCAAAAGAAGTCATACAAAATATTGTAAATGTTCCTATATAGAACAATAAGTGAGTGTTACAATTATGTTTGAAGAAACAAACAGGCAAGAGTTGGATCAACTAATCTAAAAAGCAATGGATCAACTAATCTAAAAAGCTGTGACATTACCTGCAGTAACCCAGAATATTTTGTAAACTCCTGAAGCCAGAGCTTAAAATCTCTTTAGGAAAACATACTTTCCCTACAAAAATAATGGACAATATCACAATATCAATCTCACGGTCTCTAGGAGAAGCCAACTTGTCAAAAGAAAAGAGGGGAAAAGGCTTTAGTCAGAGCCAATGATTACTAACTGATATTGCCTAGGTAACTTCAAAATCTCATGTAGATGGGGCGTTGTCTTACCTGAACGCCTTTTCTCAGCATGGTGGTGTAAAATCCACTGATTGGGTTATTTCAGCCTTCCTGCTCAGAGAGACTAAGTCAGATCTTTAGTCACGCCTCCCTTTGGGTGTGTCTTCCCAGTTTTGACAAGGCGAATGATCCTGACAAAGTCTGACGCAAAGACTCCAAAATACCAAAAAAAATTAACGATACACAAGCCTAGACACCTATCCAAGGGAGGGTGTGGATTCTACACCACCATGCTGAGAAAAGGCGTTCAGGTAAGACAACGCCCCTTCTCCAGCATGGTGGATGTAGAATCCACTGATTGGGACATACCAAAGCCCCCCATGGCCCTAGGGAGGGGAAGGTCTAGGCTGGTGTTGAGCAGTTAATGATGGAATCACATAAAATACACAGTCCTACTGTGTTTACTAAGATTTTTTTTTTAGAAAAATATATGGTTGCTCAAAATTGGCATGAAGCTGTTGATACGGTAAAACATATTTTGACCAACTGCTGCTACAGGTCTTATAAAAATTTTTAAAAATAAATAAAATAAAGAATTTGATTAAATAATATATTCAATAGTTTTATATACTACTTTTTCTCTAAGAGCTCAAGATGGCACACATAGTACTCCCTTGTCTGGTGTTATTTAGAATAAAACAACTTTGTTGGACTGAGGACACTGAAGTGATCTTCAACCAAAAAGGTGAACGTGTACCCCATTTGTACCCCCTTAATTAGAGTACTGAGTGTGGTACTCAATTTACTACTCTATTATGAAATCTTGATCAATCTAGCAACTCATTTATTGTTCATGCTTCCTGTCTTTGGCAGAAATAAGAATGATAAGAAAGAGCCTGTTTAAAACATCTTTCAGTTCAATCTATTGATTGGTTAATATAGAACAGTGTTAGCCTGTGGGAGAACCTCTCCACCAGAAAAACCTGTTGGTGAAATGAGTAGAGCAACAGCAGTAACATTTTTACTTGCAAGCCTTTGTTTGCCCATAGCCCCTTCAATTTACCGCTCTCCATTGCTCTCCCCTCTTTTTTACAACATAATGTTTGTTCATATGCTGTGACAAGTTTACCCACTTCAGTTTTGTTACAAATACAGCTTTGGTGCTAAGTTTGTGTGTCGATTTTTGTGTTGAAGGACAGGATTGCTAGAAAATGCAGCCATCATATCATTATGGGTAACAGCCAATGGCATATTATTTAAATGTAATATTAAATTTAAATTTATATTATGTTTCTCAAACCAAATAGGACAATGTATCTGTTTCTGAATTATAATATAATTGTTTTTTATTTTTTAGTGTTGTGGTAATATTGCAATGATTTCAAATTATTATAAATTCCATATAGTTTAAATAAAATTTTCATTGGAAAATGGAAAAAAAAAAAAAAGAAAGAAAGAAAGAGCCTGAGAGAGAAAAAGAATATTAACATGTATATATACATAAATTACATGTATATATAAGGAAACTATCTATCCAAAAGCATTCACTAGAATTTTTCCATATTATAAGATCATTACTATTTGGAGGAAAAACAAATATCCATATATTTTTCTTTCATCTGTATTCCATTCAGAATTCAACAGTAATGTTCATTAAATTGTATTTATCTTTTTCGAGAACTCTAAACGATCTTTTGTTCTATCTCTAAGATGAGAATAACAAAGTAGTTAGAAAGAACAAATACAAATGTAGATCAGAATGCATTACTTAAAAGTCTATTGTCTTCTGATGAGGATAGTAAAGAGATCTTGCTTCTTGTTTTGTATCCTTCAGGGCTGTTCCAGTGATAAAGGAAATGCTATAATGTAAGGTGACCAACTGTTGTCCTTTAGGGAGGACAGTCCTCCTTTTGTAAGTTCTGTCCTCCCTCGAAAAGTGTCCTCCTACATGTCCTCCTTTTCGATATCTGAAGACTAATCTGCAGGCCTTTTTTTTTCTCATAAAACGCTCAGAATGGCGTTCCGGCACCTTTTTTGATGGTTTTTTTTTTTCAATTTTTGCATGAGCTGTGCTACTCCCCCTATTGGCTTTCGAAAGCCAATAGGAATTGCTGCTGAGTGTGCCAAAACACCCTGCCGGCAAACTTTGCACATGCAAGTTGTCTGCAGCGAAGGCAAATTGGTAGGAACTTAGCACCCCCTCCCTGCTACCCAACTACACCATCGCCTAGTTAGTTCCGAAGATACCTGGAGGAGACTGGAGTGGTAGGTTTCTCTTGATCTTCAGCTCTGCTAGGGCAATAATGGCTGCGGGCGCAAGAGGCAGGGGCGGTGGGGGTGCTATGGGTGGGGGTGTGAGGGGCGGCAGCGGCCGGTGCCCCCGTGCTGTGGGAGTCGCAGGGCCCTCTCTACATGGGGCTGAGCAGGGTGGGTGGTAGTGTTGGCAGGGCAGCTGCAGGCGGGTGTGTCGATGGTGGGCTGCCCCCCCAGGGCCGGAGCCGGCGCGGCTGGTGCTCTACACGGCAGGATAGCAGTGCTGGCAGGGGCGCGGCGGGCAGTTGACCTTCCATGGGCCGA
The DNA here is from genome assembly GCA_034064705.1 of Bothrops alternatus. NCBI lineage: Eukaryota > Metazoa > Chordata > Lepidosauria > Squamata > Viperidae > Bothrops > Bothrops alternatus. The sequence continues at coordinate 20,214,350 of JARGCV010000007.1, read as the reverse complement.
GCCAGCTTTTACGATATTTTTTTCTTCAATTTATTTGTGTCCTCCTTTTCATTGTAAAAAAGTTGGTCACCTTATATAATGCTCAATCTATGTTCCTCCTAGATTATTATGTCTAATACAATATGTATGTCCAGTAAGATTTAAATTTCTTTCTTAAGAGCTTCTTAAAAATGAGGCATGATCAAGCTTCATTTAAAGAAAATTAACTGCAACTCTGGAGTTGAAATTAAGTATAGTTTGATTGTTAGCATCACGTCCTGGACAAAGTACTCAAACAAATGAAGAACTCTATGCATTCCTACATTAAACTGATTCTCCATTTAGCATAGAAGAACACAAACATTACAGGTGGTCCTTGACTTACGACCATAATTGGGCCCAAAATTTCTGTTGCTAAGTGAGACATTTGTTAAGTGAGTTTTGCTCCATTTTATGTCTTTTCCTGCCAGAGTTCTTCAGTGAATCACTGCAGGTGTTAAGTGAGCAACACAGTTGTAAAGTGTATCTGCCTTCTCCATTGACTTTGCTTGTCAAAAATCGCAAAAGGGGATCCCGTGACTCCGGGACACTGCCACAGTCATAAGTGAGTCAGTTGCCAAGGGTCTGAATTTTGATCACATGACCACGGGGTGCTGCAAGAGTCATACACGGGAAAAACAGTCATCAGTCACTTTTTTCAGTGCTGTTGTAAATTCAAATGGTCCCTAAATGAACTGTTGTAAATCAAGGACTACCTGCACATCCCTGACATTCAGTCATTTTGCCCTCAAATTTTAATGGTGCAATCTCATATGCTGAAAGCCACAAATTCCATTAGTCAGACTACTCGGCTACTATTTGCAAGAAATTCCTGGTTTATTTAGAAATTATAAAGCTCTTTGCCTCAATGCTGTTATTGTACACAAAATCAGGAACAAGCAAGTGCACTATTAGCTGATTTTGCTAATTGGGAACAGCTATAAAAAAAACAGGATGAGTCTCTCTGTGATCTGTGTAGCATACCAAAATCCCTTGCCTATTTCCTCTAACAAGAGAGAATCATAAACTAAACCCTAATCATTCTGATTTGACATGAGATAACAAGAATGGGATTCTAATTCAGCTGCATCTTAGCAAAAAATGAACAGAACTGCCTAGGTTGTGTATCTACCTCTAGTAGCAGAAGTGGAAGCAATGGAGTAGTGGCATTAGCACGCTTGCTAATTCTAGCTACTGCATCCAAATATAGCCAAAATAACAAGATTATTGACAGGAAAGGCTAGCAAACCCCAGCATCACTTAGGCTGTTATTACACAGGAAAGCCACACAATCAATTATAGTATTTCCTCCTTCCTTGTGTGTTTAGGGAGAGGGCTTCACTGACCATTTTAAGCAAGGTGGTGTTTTTTTAAAAGGCAAAAGCATCTATGCACATTTTTCAAAAGCTATTATAAAAACATTAAGGGCTCCCATTGTGAACAGAGAGTGTAAGAGAAGAGATGCAACCCTGACACACTCTGTGTGTCTTGGACTCAGAGCTCTCCTCCCAGCAAGAACCAATTAAACGGTTCTGATGGAAGTATGAGACAGGGCAACCTGGATGAATGTTGGCACTCAGCCCAGAGGCCAAGAAGGAGGGGAGGAGAATCTGCCTGGCAAATTATTCCTAGAAAGAGCTCTGCAAGTGAGAAAAAGTGGACTGAGGAACAGAAGAATTCATGCTTGTTGTATTCGCTCCTCCCATCCTCTATTAGTCATATCTGTAAATCAAAACTTCATTTGTTTCTACGTCTCCACATCACCGTCAGCATTAATCCAGCCTACAAGTGCCACAGCCTCACACCATCCCACTGACCCAGGCACCCAGTGACAAGTGTTTCTGAAATGTCAAGCAAAACAAGGCAGCCTTTAATAAAGGCTACACTGTCTTTTTCTCTGAATTGAAAGGCTGATAGATGGAAGCTAATTGTACTCAACAGATGAGGCAACTTGAGGCATTAACTGTTGCTTTCACTCATTCAGAGATGGGGGAGAAGCCAGTCCCTTCAACTGTCCCATTTACATTACTATGTATAGCATCTCAGTTCACAATAGGACTGTCTTTGGAAGCTAACAGATGTGTGTATATGTGATTCTTTCCCCTCTCCCACCCTCACTAAATGAAAAGCTTTGTCATTGGGATCAAAGAACTGCTCTAGCAAGTGTGGGGAGGTTGGTCAGAAAATATAAAGAATAAAATATATTCCTGAGTCATTAAAATAATGTATTCTATAAAGAAAAAAGAAAATGATGTCTGGTAACATTGCATTTTTAAATGAAGTGTTTATATGTTTTGTCATCAAGAATACTTGCACAACCATAGAAACAACAACAGCAACAAAACAAAACAAAACTAGGCCTTTAATTTTCCCCGCTCTGAATGCATGTTTATATGCAGAACATTTTTACCCCTGATTGTACATTCTGCGTGACCACAAAAACAAAATATTAAGAAGTTACAGAAAGCATTAAGAAATCAGCCATCAATGTTGTAACAGTCATTTTTTCTTAAGTTTAAAAATAAACAAACATACAGTTGATGCTTCTGGAGAAAAGATTAATAGCTGGTTTAAATGTTAAATGTTAATAGCCAGAAAGAAGCATTAAATTATTCCATATGGGCATCTGATGCCATCTAACTGATTCATGTACACAGCCTCAGTGCACGGCTGCACAATTTCCTCTTCATCAAAGCAGAAATCAATCAAGCTGCAAAGATGTAAAGCAGGTGTAGGTAATACAATATCCATGGGCATTGTGGGCCTCTATCATGCTGGCATCTACTCAGGCTCCCTGTCACACAAGATTTCAATTCATTACATTGGAGCAACTAAATAGAAAACTGGCAAGCTGCAAAACAACATGCCAGGCTTTAGCCTAATCATGACTTAAAAGAAGATCTCTGGGTTCCAAACAGCCCATAAGTAATTCTTTTAAGGGCAAAGATAGAGAATGATTGCAGACTAGAGCCTTATTTTAAATGTGCTCAGAAAGAAGTCTAAGCTAAAGTGGTAGAGAACATTTTAAGGGACACTAGGAGGAGAAACTTCATCCATTTTTATTTTGGTAAACATAATTAGTGACTGCCCATGCAAGCTCTGGTAATCAGCTTCCAAACTTCTCTTCCAAACCCACAAATTGCTCTCTCAAAATTCCAAATCCTTGGCACAGAGAAAACCACCTCAATCCCATGAGCTTTGCAGACAACAAATGACACATCATGCTGTAAATACCACCATATGAAATCATTTAGAGTAGTTTCCATATGGTCATGCCTATAATTCAGAGGCCATAATGAAATCATTTAGAACACAAACCCCTTCTTTTTTTATTGATGGGAATAAAATAAATAAATGTCAAGACCATCCAAATATGTTCTGTTGAAAATTCCTCCACTTCTACTACCGGTACATCGCAGACAACCAAAGATAAATATTTCTTAGTAATGGCACCTCTCTTGGTGGTGCAAAGTTCCTCGGTCATCCTTTGCACTTCTTGATTTGTAACGTGCATTTTAAAATAGTTTCTCTTTTTTACTGTTTAATTTCCAATTTACAAAAATTTAAAATTAAACATATTTTGAAAGAAAACTAAAAAACATCCATCAAACCATGATTAAATACCACTAAGTATTTTTAAACATTTTAAACAGAGAAATAAACTGAAGGAATCCAAGTTAGGTTTAAATAATTCCAATATATGTTTGAGGAAACAAGTATTCTAAACATACTTACAATTGTCTCAACTTTCTTTATACCATCTCAACTTTCCTTAAACTGAATAATGAATTTTTAATAGGTATGTAAGTTATTACCATACTTGCATGCCAGCATTGACCTATATATTCCAAAGAGGCCCAATGAGATGAGAAATTTCCTCTGGTATGTATGGGCACGTATTATCGGTTTATAGCTTTTTATCTGGCACAGGAAAACGTTTCTACGAGGGCAATTGGGAAATAAACCTCCATTTGGTTATCAATGACAGACACTTGTAGATACAAAACTTTTATTATACATATTAGAAAACTACATTACATTACTTCTTGACATAATCACCATTCAAATTGAGGCATTTGTCATAACATTTTACAAGGTTTGAAATTCCTTAGTAGTAGTCGCTTGGTGCCAAATCTGGGCTATTGGGAGATGATCAAAAACATCCCAATGGAACTGCTTCAAAAGTTTAGCAGTGTGCAGGCGACCATTATCGTGAACTAACACCACACCGGAAGTGGTGCCATATAAAATCCCACCAAATGCGAAGACACCAAAGGAGTACTGGTAGTGAAGTTCATAGAGCGTGGTTCGATCATCAGTTCAGAAGTCTACTGTGAAACATTACGAAAACTCAGACAAGCCATCCATAACAAGCGTCGGGGCATGCTGACTTCAGGTGTGATGTTGGTTCACGATAATGCTCACCCGCACACCGCTAGATGCACCCAAGAACTTTTGAAGCAGTTCTGTTGGGATGTTTTTGATCACACCTCCCCAATAGCCCAGATTTGGCGCTGAGCGACTGCTACTAAAGAATTTCAAACCTTGTGTAGCAGGGCTGTCTGAGAGTGTTTGCAGGAGCTTGGTTGGGAAGGGAGAGATTGGGACAGCTGCTGCTGGCTTTAGGTGTGGGCAGAAGAAAAAGATAGAAAAGGGAAGGAAAGGAAAGGGCCAGGTGGCTGTTGGAGTTTGTCAGGTGAAGGTAAAGGGACTGGAAGTTTTATTTGCTTTTCTTCCTAACGAGGATATTTTAAACAGAGGCTGGAGGGGGAGAGAGTGGAGTTTTATTGCTTCCTTCGTAAGGAGGATATCTCAAACGGAGGCAAGAGTGAGTGTGTAGAAAGGAGTTGGCTGAGGCTCCTAGCCTCAAATTTTAACAATAAAGATAAAGGGGGGGAGAGCTTTGATGCTGAAATCTGACTGAAGAAGAAGCAACAAAGGAGAGGAGAGACTGGTGGTGGCTACTGTTGCTGCGAAGCCTGGAGGCTATTTGGACTGTGACTATTGCTGCTGGTACAGGTTTTGGACATTGTGGGGGAGTTGCCCTGGGGGACGAGCTATTGCTACAGCACACTGACTGTTGTTGTTTCTACTACCGTCTGGGGCTGGGGTTTTCCTCCATCTTACTTGACTCTGAATGATCACTGAGGAACCTTTTATTTCTGCTGCTATAACGGCCTTGGGCTGTTGGATATCATCACAGCATTGATTATCGTGACTGGCTGTTTTCATTCCTGGAAGCCCCTCCTTGACGACAAGAGCTTGCTACCTACTAATTCTGCATGAGCTCTGGCTGGAAGAGACATCTTATCAACCCCTAGAGAACACTACTGCAGGGCTTGACAAAGGGGGACGGGGCTGGGAGGGCCTGGTTTTTGGCGGCCTCTAGGGAGGTAACGCTACACTTGTAAGACATTACAAGTGCCTCAATTTGAATGGCAATTATGTCAAAAAGTAATGTTGTAGTTTTCTAATGTGTATAATAAAAGTTCTGTATCTGTGTGTGTCATTGATAATCAAATGGAGATTTATTTCTGAATTGCCCTCATAGTTCAAAAAACTTTCAGATAAAATCAGTGGAATTTTATTTCAGTATTGTTTACTTTTACCCTATAAATCCTTTTGGTTACTGTTACAATCTGAGTGCCTTTGCTGTAATTATGAAGCAAGTCCTAGGATTGTGACTGAAGAAGCCATATAAAAATATATCAGGAAACTGTGATTGGAAGAAAGGATTTCCCACACCAAGAATCCGCATGAATGGACCTCTTCATGAATGGGTATCTTACATTCATTGATAAGATTAGAGACACTATTGATAACAAAGCAAAAAACAATCAATGTAAGGTGTAAATCAGAGTTTCTCCACTGTAACAAGTCGTGTGGAATGATTCAGATATACAAAGCTAACTGGGTTGTTGTGAAGATAAAAATGAGTCTGTAGCCCATATATATCATATAAGCTTCTCAGAGAATGCAAAAATAATCAATTAATCATGATTGCAACAATCAGGCCAAATGATATAGAATAAAAAAGACAGCACTTGTGCAAAACTAAATTCACATAATCATTTACTTTGATTTAAAAACTGAGTTGAAGCAACAAAAAGAGGATCGAGGTAAAGGTTTGCAAAAATCTTGATATTCTCAGATGCGCAGAACTAGAAACAAAGTCCCTGGAGGTCAGTGAAAGAGTAGAAGCTGGCAGTCCTATGTTCAAAATTTTTTGATAACTGTAATATTAATCACATTTTGTAAGGAAACAGATGATTGTATGATTAATTACAAAGCATCAACAGCCAACAATCATTGAGGGCCTCTTATTGTCAGCCTTGTCTTTTTTTCCAATTTTACAGTAAATAAATGTGAACTCTTGGCCACAAAGCAGAAAATCAAGACACCTTTGCCCAATTCATAGGCGATTTGGCTTTATTTCACACAGTAAAGGCTGTAATCATTTTTCATGGCTTTGGAAACAAAAATGCTCTTTACATGTGTGCCAAGTGAATTCTTCATGCCCCAATACGTTAGACAATTAAACAAGACATATTGATTCCTCTTTTTTAGGCGAGAAGATGCCTCCTCATGCTTTTGGGGAAGGAAACAGAGCTGAATATGAAAGGGGAAAGGCAATCTAAATGAAGGTCCTATGACAAAATGTGACTCCCTTTCCGCAATCACATTCATTAATGGGGGAAAAAAAACTATCCTGCTGAGCACAAAGATTGCCTGGGAGCAAACTGGTAGACAACAGCTGGTTGAAGATGTATTTAAGTGACTTAAACCTGGCAACCATCCAGAGATCTTCAGAGAAAATAGGAAATGAGATGCAGAAGAAGAAAAAAATAGAGGCTCTTCGAATAATTTTACTGAGTATAATTACAGTATTTATATTCATTTAGAAGAAAATGAAAAAGTAGAGAAAGAGAGAAAACCCACTAAATAGTAATTCTGAAGGCTTTCAAATTGTGTGTCAAGGTTAAAAAAAGAAAATAAAACTTCCCTCCCATAACTCAGCGTTTTGAATCATTATGTGTTGGGTAGGGCTAACAGATTTGGGCTGCAAAAATACTGATGACACTAGATGGCAGCAAAACTTACATCTTTTGGATATATATATTTTTGCTGCTATCTAGGTCAGTGATGGCAAACCTTTTAGAGACAAGGAGTGCCCAAACTGCAACCCAAAACATCGTTGAGTGCCAGGTGGGTGTGGCCCATTGGGCAGGTGTGGCCCATTGGGTGGGCATGGCCAATTGGGTGGGCGTGGCTGTGGTGGTAACGGCAGACTGGTGGGACTAAAAAGTTCAATCAATCAATTCCAACTTTGCAAGATCTTTTTCTTCCGCGAGAAGTTGAAATTGACTGATTGAACCTTTTTTTTTTTTGCACATGGCGGCGGAGGCCTAAAGCAAAAAGGTTTTATAAAACCCAGCTGAAGGCCTAGGACTGGGGCGACGGCGCACGTGCCCGCAGAGCGGGCTCTGAGTGTTGCCTCTGGTACCCGTGCCATAGGTTCGCCACTACTGATCTAGGTTATCCTGATTTTTGCAACCCAAATGTAATAACCATAGCCAATATATTTGTATTTTCAGTTTGCCAAAAGCAGGCATTTCTTATTAGGCTCCTTGTGGTTCAAAGGAAATAATTAGGAAGATTTAATCATGAAAATCAAGGAGCACAAGAAAAATGGGACTAACATTAAACATAAAGCAAATGAAATTAATAACAGATACAGTAATAAGCCTTAAATCACTATGCCACACAGCAGCACTTGGAAGGATAGCTATGGAGGTCTTGGACGAGAGTCTTCAATGCTGTGATATATTTATCATGAGTAGAATCATGCAGGCCATGGTTTTCTTCTATGGAAGCAAAATTGGAGTTTGCAGGGGCAGAACAGAAAGAACATTGATGCTTCTGAATTTTGATGCTGAAGAAGACTTCTGGGAATATCATATATAGCCAAAAGGCTCAAAAGGATCTACAAACAAATCCACATGTTGAAACTGATAAGGAAATAGTGGGCACCATAAGTTCTCCAGCCCTGCCTTAAACTCTAATTAAAAAGCTCTACTCCAAATGTTTACACCTGACAAAATAAATAGTTACCAGAGAGTTTTTTATGTACTGATTTGTCAGTTACAGAACAATCTTTTCAGAGAGGTTCTGATGTTCTTTTTTAAAATCTCTTATTCATTCTACTTTTTGCTTTTTTTCCTCCAATCTCCAAAGAGCAGATAGACATTTATTTAGTACCTTCTCGTCTCCTTCTATACTTTTTCTGGATTTATCATTTTCCTTTACTTTCTGCTTCTGTTATGAAAAACCAGATTATCCCAGCCTATCCATGTCTTTTGGAGAGCCTTCAAGGTAACTCTCATAGCAACCTAGTAGCCACTGCTCATCTAAAATCCAAAGATGTTTCATTCTTGCATTGAAACAATTGGAAAAAAAATATGATGTTCTAAACTCCAAATGAATACTAATGTTATCTAAAGTAACTGCATGAGACGACTTGTAGCTTGTTGTACACATGGCTTGTTGGTGATGTCATTAGTCAGCAATGACTCAAGCCCATGCTGAACAAAGAAGCCAATTATGCTAAATGGAAAATCCTTTCTACAGATAGATTTGGTCAGAGGTCTCCAAGGAATAAACAGTGCCAACAATTACTTACAATATGAAAAACAGGAAGGAACTGCTTTCTTTATGTCATCCTTATTTTATCAAATAGCAAGTTAGAAATAAAATACATGCAAGTAAAAGGAAATGGCGGGGATCATAAGACCTTGCAGTACTTAATATCATGGTGCTATTATTGAACTTGAAAGTCAGAAATGGTTGTGTGGTGAGGAAGAAAAAAAAGAAAACCATCAATTAAAAACACTGTTCAGTACCAATCTCAATTCTCTGTTTAATAAAGTGATTTTGGAATCTTAACTCAGTTTTTACACAGTATTTATTTATTCTCCTCATGCTCATTCTCATGGATGGCTTCACTTGTAGCAGAAGATTCAATTGGACATTTTACCAGCTTTGTTTCTATTCTACAATTACAGCAACTTCAGTTTCCCAAATATATACCTTTCAGAGGTGTGGAAATAAACGTTTGAGGGTGATAAATATGGGGAAACTGGAGAAACTAAGAAAGAAGAAAAAACAAAAGTTACAATAAAGCTAATTAAAATATTGCAGTCTAACGATCCTAATTCGTGTTTGGGAAGACAACTCTAGCTAGCACTCATTACTGTAACATAACATCATACATATAATATTTCCATAGCATTGGAAACTTCAGCTCTCTCAGTCTATCAGCGTTATCATTTGAGAACCTTTATACTATATACTGATATCTGTCCAAAACCAGAATTTAGCCCACACCATGATCATAGCAGATCCTGATTTCCAGCAAAATGCCATCACTCTCCATGACTTAAAACAGAAGAAGATTTTGAATAAGGATCAAATTAAAGGGTTTTTTTAAAAAATAAAAACACTCCATATAATTATCAAAAGCAATGCTAATTATTTTTAAATCAACATACACTGTCCAAGAGATTTCTCATGATTCAACTAGTTATTCAGGTCAAACGTCTGGCATGCAATTTTAAAATTATCACAGTTCAACATTAAGTGTTTACCTGCTTAGGAAACACACCTGGTTCTGATTGTTTAATTGGAGTCCTAGCACAAGGTTATTTTTACTATACCATAGCATAATATAAAATATGCTACAATATTTTACCTTTACAAAATCCAAGGTTTATATCAAATTTCTTTATATAGAAGGGCATTATATTCTAAAATCAGTATTTTGAGTTCTTATTTATGTCATTTATTTATTCATCCAATTTATAGAACTGCCCACCACAAGCAAGTGATACTGGGCAACATACAACAAAACAAAAACAACAAATATTTAAAATCATTATCATTTTCAAATATTAAAAAAATATGAAAAAGTTTAAAAGCCCTTCATAGCATGGGACCAGGATACTTACGGGACCGTCTTCTGCCATATACTTCCCTTCGACCGGTGAGAGCACACAGGGTCGGCCTCCTTCGGGTCCCGTCAGCGAAACAATGTCGTCTGGCGGGCCCTAGGGGGAGGGCCTTCTCTGTTGTGGCGCCCACCCTCTGGAACCAACTACCTCCTGAAGTCCGCGTTTCTCCGACTCTCCCGGCCTTCCGAAAGAATTTAAAAACCTACCTCTGCCGGCAGGCCTGGGGATGATTGTTGATTGTGGTGTGACTGAGGAGTATGTGTGGGGTTTATTTTTAATGTTTTTTTATTTATATTGAATTGTTTATTTGTATGTTGTGAGCCGCTCCGAGTCTGCGGAGAGGAGCGGCATACAAATCTGGAAAAAAAAAAGGAATAATCCAATAATGTTCTTCCAGATTTATTTTATGATACTAGTTTCAATGTAATGCCTTTAGAGGACATTAAACAGAGAAGACTACTCTATATGAATACTAAAACCACTGAGAATTGGGGATGCATCTAAAACTATCAATTTATTTTTAAACTAGTGTTTCCTATTACAATTATATCTTGGTGCTGCTTTTAAAAAACATTTATGAAATCATCCAATGCTAATACTATCCATGCTTGGTGAGTCAGTACTGTCCTTGCCAACCAGCATACTTAAAATACAATATTTTTTTACAAAATAAATACTTGATGTAACCAAGATAAGATAAACATGGTAAACATGAGACTACCATGGTCATCCTGTCAGATATTTTCTATAAGAAAGATTTACAATAAAACATGTACAAGTAGTCCTCAACTTATGACTAGAATGGAGTCCAAAATTTCCATGCTAAGCAAGGCAGTTGTTAAGTGAGTTTTGCCCCATTTTATGAACTTTTTGAACTAGCTGTTAAGCAAATCACTGCAGTTATTAAGTAAATCATTCAGTCATTAAGCAAATCTGGCTTCTACCGCTGACTTTGCTTGTCAGAAGCCGAGTGGGAAGAAGCGTTGACTTACCTGAACGTCTTTTCTCTGCATGGGGGGGGATGGAGAATCCACCTATGGGTTACGTCAGTCTTCCGCCCAATCAGAGACTAGGTCCGAAATTTAGCTCCGCCTCCGGCTTCCTTCCCCAGGTGAAGCTCTCCATCAGATCGGACCGTGTAGCTCCTTTCCGGCCTCCTGTAAGAGAACTCCTGCCTAGACTATTTAGAGGAGGGTGTGGATTCTCCATCCCCCCATGCAGAGAAAATGCGTTCAGGTAAGTCAATGCTTCTTCTCCTGCATGGGTGGATTCCGAATCCACCTATGGGACGTACCCAAGCCCCCATAAGTCCCTTCGGGTGGGAGTCTAGGCTATCTCTTACTAGGCCTGGACTATCTGCTGCAGGGCTCTCCTGCCAAACGAAGCCTCAGCTGCAGCAAATTGATCAATCTTGTAATTTCTTACGAAAGAGGACGGAGAGGCCCATGTGGCCGCTCTGCAAATTTCCTCTAGTGATGCCTGGGTGCGCCAGGCTGCCGATGTGGACGCACTCCTTGTGGAGTGAGCCATGATGTTATCTGGTACTGGCTGTTCCAATGCCTCATAGGCCTTGGCTATGCATGCCCTGATCCATCTGCTAATGGTCGAAGATGATACCTTCAGACCCTTAGACGAAGGGTGGTATGAAACAAATAGGGCCTCGGACCTCCTGAAGGTCGCTGTCCTGCTGACATAGTGGCGCAAAGCTCTGCGCACGTCCAGTGTATGCCATCGTCTCTCCAGACGGTGTGTGGGATTTGGACAGAAATCCGGTAATACCAGGTCCTGGGACCTGTGAAACCATGTGTTGACCTTAGGTAAGAAGGATGGATCCAGGCGTAGGGTCACCCTGCCCTCTGCGAAGGTGATCAGATCCGGTCGGACCGAGAGGGCCCCCAACTCCGATACCCTTCTTGCTGAGGTGATGGCCACTAGAAAGGCCACCTTCAGCGTCAGGAAACGGAGTGAACAAGACCCCAGCGGTTCGAAGGGATCCTCAGTTAACGCCTGTAGGACCCTATGTAGGTCCCAGGATGGAAAACGGTGAACTACAGGGGGCCGTCTTGTGGCTGCCCCCTTTAGGAAGGCGCTCACGGCCGGATGTTGTGACAGAGGTCCCCGGTCCTCGCAGACTAGGACCGTCTGCAGGGCCGCTATTTGCCTGCGGATGGTGTTGATCGCTAGTCCCTTGTCCATGCCATCCCATGGATACTCTAGGATGTTAGGGATGGTAGCGGTCAGGGGGTTTAACCCCTGCCTGCTGCACCAGGAAGAAAAATTCCTCCAGGTGGCATCGTAGATCCTGTTGGTGGAGGGTCGGCGAGCGTCTTGAATGACCGAGATGACATGCTGTGAGAAGGCCTGCCTACTCAGTCCTTCCCGCTCAAGTGCCAGGCGGCTAGTTGTAGCCACTGCGGGTCTGGGTGTAGAAGTTTCCCCTGGCTCAGGGATACCTGGCTCAGAGGGAGTTTCCATACTGGTGAAAGCGATAGGTCTACCAGGTCTGCAAACCACGGACGCCTCGGCCAGTATGGAGCAATTAGTACCACCTCCGCCTGCTCCAGAATGAGTTTGTGGATTGTTGCTTGTATTAGGGGCGGAGGAGGGAAGGCATACAGTAGCCCCTGGGGCCACTTGCATCTGAGCGCATCCGTCCCCTCCGCTCCCCGGGTCTGGAACCTGGAAAAGAAGTGGTGAGTCTGGGTGTTTTCTGGTGTTGCGAAGAGGTCCAGGCAAGGGCGTCCGAACCTGCCCGAGATTGCCTCGAACAGTTCCGGTGCCAGTCTCCACTCCGCGTGGTCTATCGTGACCCTGCTGAGGGAGTCCGCCTGATGGTTTGCCTCCCCTGAGATGTGCTCTGCTTTTAGTGAGGCCAGGTGCTGCTCTGCCCATAGACCCAGTGCCCTGGCCTCCTGCATGAGGGCCACTGACCTGGTCCCGCCCTGCTTGTTTACGTGTGCCTTTGCTGTTACATTGTCCGTCAGGACTAGCACGTGATTCCCTGCCAACTGGGGTGAGAACTGAAGCAGGGCCAGGTGGATGGCCCTCAGTTCGAGCCAATTGATTCTGTGTTGTAGGTCCCTTGGGCTCCACCTTCCCTGGGCTATCTGGTCCCCGGAGTGGGCCCCCCAGCCGAACAGGCTTGCATCGGTTGTGACCGTGATCCTGTTGGGCTCCCTGAGAGGGGTGCCCCTGTTCAGGGCCCCTGACCTCCACCATCTCAGTGATGCTATGACCTGGGGAGGCACCCTGATTTTCCTGACCGAGGCACTCTGGTCCTGTCTTTGGAAGGGCAGCAGGAGCCACTGAAGGCCTCTGGAGTGGAGCCTGGCCCACGGGACAATCCCCAGGCATGATATCATCTTCCCCAGGAGCTGGGAAAGTTGTACTACTGTGACCACCCTCCTCTGCATTACCAGAAGCGTTAGCTTCTGTAAACTCTCCCGACGCTCCTGGGAGAGATACACCATGCCCTGCTCTGAGTCTATGATTGCTCCCAGATGCTGGAGCCTCCTTGAGGGTGTGAGTTGGCTTTTCTTGTGGTTGACTGAGAAGCCGTGCCTCTGGAGTGTGTCTATGGTGATCTGGAGGTCCCTTAGTGCTGCCTGGTGTGACGCTGAAAGTATCAAGATGTCGTCCAGGTAGCATTGGACCCGCACCGGTCTCATGCGCAGGTGCGCTCCCAATGCCGCCAGAACTTTCGTGAACACTCTGGGCGCTGAGGACAGCCCGAATGGGAGTGCCCTGTACTGGTAATGTCGCCCCCTGTGGCAGAACCTTAGGTACCTTCTGTATCCCGGTCTTATCGGAATGTGGAGATAGGCCTCTGTGAGGTCTATCGATGACAGCAGATCCCCCCTTCGAATACTGGCCAGTATGGACCTGAGGGACTGCATCTTGAACTTCCTGTATACTACGTAGCGATTTAACCGCTTGAGATCGAGGATTGCTCTCCAATCCCCCAATGATTTTGGCACAAGGAAGAGAATGGAGTAGAACCCCTGTCCCTCCTGCCCTGGAGGAACCGGCTCTATGGCTTTTATTTCCTCCAGGTGCCCAATGACCTGATCTAGGAGACCCGCCTTGGTCTTGTTGCGGGATAACGGGCATCTTATGAAGTGATCTGGTGGGGTGGAGTAGAATTCTATTGCTAGGCCCTGGGCCACTGTCTCCCTGACCCAGGCATCCGTCGTGGTCGTCTGCCATGCTTCGCTGAACAGCGCCAGACGGCCCCCGATGGGACTGTCCCAGGTGTCATTTGGAGCGTCTGTAGGGTCGGCCTTCCCCCCTTTAAAGGGGCGTTTGGAAGGTTGGCCCCTACCCGAAGCTGGACGATCCTGGCCGCGCTCCTGCCTGTATGAGAAGGTGCGCGGAGTTCTGGGCCCTTCCCAGGACCGTCCCCCTTGAAAGGGCTGCCTCCATTCTCCGGCCCCGTTCTGACGGGGTGCCTGTCTACGGAACTCCTGGGTTCCTCTGTCTGCCCTTTTAGATGGGTGAGCTAGCACCTTCCTTTTGTTTTTATCTTCTATCAGGTAGGGATCCAGGATCGCTCCGAAAAGCTTTGATCCTGAATACTTAGCTGTGGCGAGCCGCCATTTGGACTTAAGGTCCGCCTTCCAGTTCTTGAGCCATATCAGCCTCCTGGCTGCCACTGTCCCTGCGATGGACCTGGCCGAGTATCTAGACGCGAACAGCGATGAATCTGCCATGAATTCCGCTGCCCTCCGCAGCTTGGTCAGTGTTTGTCTTACATGTACCTGGTCTGGTGGGACACTTGCCTGGATCTCCCACAGCCACCTGATCGCAGCCCTGGCGACTACTGAGTTAGTGGATGCGGCCCTGATGGCCCAGGCCGATGAATGGTGAACCCTGTGGAGGGAAAGCTCTACCTTCCTATCCTCCGCCTTCATTGACTCTGCCAGGTCTCCTGGAATGGCTGAGGAAGGAAGGAGAGAAATTAGCGGAGCGTCCACCTGTGGCACCTCTATTAGTGATGCTAATGGGTTGCAAACATTAAACATCTTCCTTTCCACGCCATTTGGGGATGGAATGGTGCCTAGATTAGTCCACTGGGACCTTACCGTTGATCTGAATACCTTAGTGCATGGTACCTGTATTACCTCTGACACCGGTGAGTGCATTAGCGGATCCTTTGCGTCCTCTTCCTTTGAGGACGGTGGCCTGGCCTCCTTGGTCTTGGCTGGCAGATCAAGTACGGAGCATGTCTTAATCATGAGGGAATAAAACAGATTATGATCGAATAAACCTGAAACCGGAGCCGCCTGTGGCTCTGTGTCCTCATTTTCTAACAACGGGGCTTCTTCATTGTCCCAGTCCTCCTGCTCCTCGTCTGCCACCTGTGAAGAGTTCTCAGACACATCAGAGTCCTGGAACATTACCTTTCCCCCACGGGGAACCTGTGTCCGTGATGTGTGAGCCCTCTGGGGAGGAGAACTACTCCTAGATGCCCTGAGGTGTTCTAGGGCCTCCTCTAGGAGGGAATGAAGTTGTGATGGCCACTTACCAGACCTCTTTCTTTTCCTACCTCTGTGCCCAGCCTCCTCCTGGCTGGTTGTGGGCTCGGAATGTGCTGGTGACGATGGCACCGAGATGGGAGACACCTCCCTTTCAGTCTCCCCCCTGGGAGACCATTCCTGTTCTGCTGCTTCCGAAGGCTCGAAAGGAGTTGGTGTCTCCCTAAGGGACAGGGCCGCACTCTCCATCCCGCTGTCCCTCAGCCTCTGCGCCTTGGCAAACTCCTTCTCCAAGGCTTGGTGTCTCCTTATGGCCTGGCGCTCAGCCGCCTTTGATGGCTCAGACAGATGTTTTGTCTTGGCCTTCTTCTTGCCCCTCCCCGTTTCCTCCGTTCTGCGTTTAGGTGACGACGGAGGGGGTGCTGAGCCTTGGGCTGACGTGCCCTCTGCCATCGCCATGCTCCAAGTAGCACCCTTTCCGGGTATCTGGCGGGCACAGCTGTTACCGGCAGCGCTACAGGGAATATTCCCTAACCTGCCTGGCCGAAGTAATTTGCGGCCACGTGGGTCCTTAGCCAGAGAGTTTGTTCCCTATGCCCGTCCCGGCCACCTTGATTCCGCTGGGGAATCCCTCCAGTTCCAATCGTGCTAGAAACCAAAAACACCGACACACACACACACACCTCCGAAGGGACACTCTCCCTTTAAGTAGCCGGCCTCAGTTCTCACTGCTCTAGGCAGACCGGAACCCAGGCCTCTCTGCCTTGCCGGCAGCAATTTCTTTTCCCCTGGGCCAACAAAGAACCTCAGCAGGGAGAACAAAGGAGGTTGGCACGCCTCTCTTCAAAGGAGCTTTCGCGCCAGAACGAAGCACCAATCAGAAGCCTGGGACGCTCCGGACACGCCCAACTTCCAAGATGGCGCTTCGCGCCAGTAGCTGAGACCTCCCCCTTTTAAAAATGGCCGCCGCGCCAAATTTTTGGTCGGAGCTCTGTGCTCCCGACCACGCGGTGCCTAAAAGATGCCGGCCTCGGACTACCCCTCCGGTAATCGACGGTCCCCGCCTACGTCCGCCTCCCGGCGAGCCGGCTGGGCTCCTCCCCACACTTCCCTTGCCCCACTTGCATTTTTTTTGTCGAGTTCTGCGTCGAGTCTGGGAAGGTCCTCTCTTCCTTCGACGCCTGTACTCCTGTGGGGTCTCGGAGCGCAGTGAGGCGACCAGCGGGAGTCCAGGGATGTTTCCCCCTTCGTCTCCCGCTTTTCCCAGGCCCTAGGCCCGGAGCGGTCTCGCCGTCGCGCTCCCACCGCGTGGAGAAGTTCGACCGAAGGTCCCCGAAAACAAGGTAAATTCCAATACTTTGCTAAATTTCGTCTTCAATTAACTACTACTAACGGTACAAAACAAAAAACCTTTTCCTACCAGTCTTTAAACCGAAAAAAATACTCTTTTTTGCGGAGCTATGCGAAGAGCTGTTCTTGGGCTTCATACTAGGTAAAAACTGGGGAAGGAAGCCGGAGGCGGCGCTAAATTTTGGACCTAGTCTCTGATTGGGTGGAAGACTGATGTAACCCATAGGTGGATTCGGAATCCACCCATGCAGGAGAAGGTTACAAATAATGATCATATACACATCCCACCGGACAGTGCAACTATCATAAATATATGCCAGTTGCCAAGTGCCTAAATTTTGATCACATGACTATGGGGATGCTGCAACGGTTGTAAGTGTGAAAACCAGTCATAAGTCACTTTTATCAATGCCATTGTAACTTTGAACAGTCACTAAAAAAATGGTTGTAAGTCAAGGACTACCTGTACTTATGTATTATGTTATTTTATTATTTATACATTTTAAACTGCTGATAGGGAGCTGGCCAGAGATGGGCAGCTATATAAATATTTTAAACATTTCAATATTTTAAATAAATCATTGTTGTGCCATGCCTTTTCTGACTACAAAGCAAACTAGCTGATTGCCAAGTTTACCTCAGCATTCGTCATTTAAGAACTGCAAAATACCATCTTGCATTTATTCTTCAGCAAGCCTTCTCATTTGTTCTGAAATGCCATCCCTCTTGCAACAAGTGCAACTGATCAAATCGTTCAACAGGTGTGGAAAAATACTTTTTTTTCCCTACTCAAGCCTCCCCTTGTATTAATGTCATTACATATGGTTTTTCAGTTTGGTTTCTTCTCACTATCCTTCGTTTTTTAAAATTGAATATAATCATTTATATTGTACTGTTCTATTGGTATGGTGATTGACAGCAAAATGCTTCAAGATTTATGAGAAGGGGAAAGAGCATATAAATATATTAAATAAATAATAAAAAACATTCTGCTCTATTACCACTGTAAGCTCAATTTGATCTATAGCTTTCTGCTGTTCTTCTCAAAGATTGCTGATGTGTAAATTCAAGGTACAAGTTTCACCAATTCCTTGTTTTTTCCACAGGCAGCATATACTATTTGAAAACTGCTGATAATTAAATTTAACCAAGACCCCCCAACACTCAGTTCAAGACCTCATTGCTTGATAGAGTACACAACTAATAAAAAGTCCAGGGCAATTGTATTTTAATTAGCCACAGGCATTCTGGAGAGATTAAAATGGCACAAACAGCCTGAAGTTTATTGATTCAAGCCTCCCTACCAATATGCCAGAACAAAATAATACTATTTTCCAAGTAACTCTAATCATTGCTTTTGACAAAGACAAGATTGTTTTTTCCCCATATCTGACAGCTCAATTTTTATTCATAATCTGGATTTTAAAAATGAGTCATAATTAAATTTAGTACTATTATTTTATTTATAAATGGATCAGTCATTCCATAACAAATACATTTGCATGTAATGCGCAGTTAGAAAAGCAAATCCCTAACTCATATAAAAGCATTAGAAAAACTGAAGACAAAACATACAATACCGTGAATCTAAAAATTGCAGAAATAAAAATGCAATTAAGTTTCAGGAATGAAAAGATCTAAGAAAATAAAACGGGTTTTACTTTGTGCCAAAAGAAACAATTCTCAAGAATACCTCTCTGCAAACTATATTCCATAACTGGATGTTCCGCATACAAGGATACTCCAACTAAATTTAGCCGCTTGGGTACAACTATATAAAAAGAATAAGCCCTTGTATACTTCAAAAACATCTGGAAGAAATGCTTCAAATCTCTCCGAAGCCCTACAGTATATTTCATTAAGTAATTACCGCGACACACCAAACAGGAAAAAGATGTCCCTGATTTAGAAAATCCACACATTAAGAATAAATACAGCTCTTAAGCTAATAAGGGGTGTTGTCTTACCTGAACGCCTTTTCTCAGCATGAGGAATGTAGAATCTACGCATGGGTATTAGAAGTCCTCTAGCCCAATCAGACCAAAGAATCAAAGTTGCCACGCTCTTGCTGGGCCGGACCATGCCCCAGTTTCGAAAAGGGCGAAGCCAATGATTGTGTGACGTATTGGCTCCCAGACTGCTGACACTGACCTGACTGCAAAATTTAAAGGGAGGGGATGGATTCTACATTCCTCATGCTGAGAAAAGGTGTCCAGGTAAAACAACGCCCCTTCTCCAGCATGGAAGGAATGTAGAATCCACGCATGGGACATACCAAAGCCATATGACCCCACAGGTGGGACGCAGACCGGTCAAGTGTCGACGCTGGAATGGACCACCTGTTGTAAGACCCAGTGGCCGAAAGAGGCCTCTGCAGAAGCAAATTTGTCGAGCTTATAATGATGGATGAAAGGGGAAGGTGATGACCACATTGCCGCCCTACAGATGTCAACTATAGAAGCTTGAGTTTGCCATGCAGCAGACGTGGAAGCACTGCGCGT